>VXBW01000364.1:65984-105961 GCA_013400375.1 Thinocorus orbignyianus | reverse complement strand
TCTTTCGCTAAATCTCAGGAAAAAGGAAAGGAAACAACTTCAGGGGAGATTGCGTGCCAGCAGCTGCCTGTTTCACACACAAGCTGGGAGCTCCAGTTTGAGGCTAATTGGAGATCTCCGACAACAAGAGGCACAAGAATTATAAAAATGTCCCGGCTGCCCCAGGGAACCCGCAGTTGTTTTTGTTTTGGTTTAATCATCAGCAAAAGAGCCATTTCGACTTCCCCTTCCACACCTTCCCCACCAGACCTATATTGCAACCTATATCACGACTGACGTGTCTTGCAAAATACATGCTCTGGTATTCTTCTGAGCAAACCTACACCGCTAAGCATGTGCATCTGCTAAAAGCAGGTCCAAATAGTGTGGTCCACAACACATACAGAAAAGTTGCTCCAAAAGGGGGTTTTCTTAAGGTGTTTTTTTTTTTTGTTTATTGAAATAAGCAATATTTCATAACTTAGGCAGGTGATTCTATCCTTCTGCTCCACACTAGTGAGACCCCACCTGGAGCACTGTGTCCAGCTCTGGAGTCCTCAGCACAGGAAGGATGTGGACCTTCTGGAACACTTCTAGATGAGGGCCAGGAAGATGCTCAGAGGAATGAAGTACTTCTCCTGTGAAGACAGCCTGAGAGAGTTGGGGTTGTCCAGCCTGGAGAATAGAAAGCGCCAGGGATACCCTAGAGCCCCTTCCAATCCCTAAAGGGGCTCCAGGAGAGACGGAGAGGGACTCTTGATCAACGAGTGGAGCCATAGGATGAGGGGTAGTGGTTTTAAATTGGAAGAGAGGAGATTTAGATGAGATCTCAGGAAGAAATTCTTTGCTGTGAGGATGGTGAGACACTGAAACAGGTTGCCCAGAGAAGCTGTGGCTGCCCCATCCCTGGAGGGGTTCAAGGCCAGGCTGGATGGGGCTTGGAGCAACCTGCTCTGGTGGGAGGTGTCCCTGCCCATGGGTGATTTTTAAGGTGCCTTCCAACCGGAACCATTCTGTGACTCAGTACAACAGAAACAGATTTCTTGAGAACTGAAATGGGTCATGTGAATTTTGAGACCACTGTTGGGAGCTGAAGGTCTTTCTGGCTAGCTCTTCGATCTGTGACTGGAAAGAAAGATCTAGGTCTTCAAGATTCTATATCGAAGTATCTTTCTCAATCTGCAACATCCTAATAGGAAGGAATAAAATGGAAACCAGGGTATAAAACTCTTCTACAGCTGCAGTACAGACTGAGGTAGCAGGACTCCTTACTGGGGGAGAATAAGCAAAAATGTTTGTGTTCTGATAGCTAGACATCATCTAGCCGTCTGCCTCAGACATCTATTGGGAGATAGAGAACACAGTTCCCACAGGATGCACATACAGCCTAGCCTGCAAGCTTTCCTGTGAACCTCAAAGTGCAGCTCTTCCCTCAGTGAGATGCTGGGTTGGGACTTCCATTCCAAAAACAGTCAGTGATTTTCATAAAAATCTGAACTTTATGTTCTTAAAGACCTTGCTTCCCTGCCAAATGGGGTTCAAATAGACTGATGGGTTCAAAACAAAGTGGGGCAGAAAAACCAACACAGTCCAGGTACTGAAGCTTGTTTCTTTAGCAAGCTTGCCTAAAACAGACAACCTGTATGATGATCAGCTAGAAATATTTTCACCCTCTTGGGTAGGTTTCATTAGTGAGGCACAGAATCAAAGTCCCAAAGCTCCACAGTGTCTGCCCTGATGTGATAGAGGAGATGATAGGAGTACTCCAGCTGGAGTGGTGTGTCCAGTTCTGGAGTCCTCAACAGAGAAAGGACATGGACCTGTTGGAATGGATCCAGCGGAGGGCCACAGAGATGATTAGAGAGCTGGAGCACCTCTCCTATGAGGACAGGCTGTGAGAGCTGGGGCTGTTCAGCCTGGAGAAAAGAAGGCTCCGGGGAGACCTGAGAGCAGCCTTCCAGGATCTGAAGGGAGCTCCAGGAGAGCTGGAGAGGCACTCTGTCAGGAAGTCTAGTCATTAACAAACAACAGTTTACCTGAATAAAAACAGTTTGCAGGTAACTCTAATACCATACTGAGCAATGAAAAGGTTAATATGTACAAAACTAACTGTAAACTGTTATGAAGTGTTGGAGGGTGAGTAAATCAAGGAGCTCCCTTCTGACAAGTTGATGTCTGCTCACTCACCACAGAGTTTACACTAAACCCACTTTGCAGCCACAGGTTTTGAAAAGAAGTCATTATTTGTACAGAATGGGCCAAAACAACCAGCTCTGTAATCCTCCTTTATGGCATTTTGGAAGGAAGATGGAAGTACTTTAACCACAAAGGAATTTCAATGGCCCCAAGTTTGTGGAGGCAACATAACAATCATCAACATGATGCTTACAATGAGCTCATATAATCAAAAAGATTTCTGCAGGTATTCTGAATACTAGCAGGTACACCTCAAAACCCACATGTTTGGTTTTTTACCCCAAACCACTACAATATTACTGTCCTGGTATGAATGTACTGGGCTTCACCATGCAGTTTTTCCCACAAGCCTCTAATAACAGTCCATACTTATCCATAAGACTTCAAACTTTTTTATTCCCGCCAACACAAGGGACACAGCAAACATCTGTAGCAAACAATGTCTTAACATTCAGCTTTACTATGCATGTCAAGAGCTACTACGTGATCCAAATCTGGCTTATTTTAACATAAGGTGTGATTCGTAATTCATTTAAAGGAGTGTATTTGACTTCCTCTGTAAGGATTGATAGTACCTGTAAAAAATCCTGCAGCAAGAAGCCACGTAAGTCCTATAATGCCAAGTGATCACTACAAATGGTTTTCCTTCTGAAGCCTCTCCAGCAGAAGCCAGCACATCTCCAAAACCTCAAGGCAAAAGCACAGTTAGTTTGCATGCCTTTAACTTAAATTGGTATTAAAAGAACATGAACTGATGCAAACACAAAACAAGATCTCTTCAGAAAACACTAAATAGTTCAGGAAGAAATTGACCTTACACAGAGCCAGCACAACAAAGCAAAAACAGTCTCCACTTGGTTCAACACCAGCCTAGTATGTCTTCATGAAAGCTTGTCAAACTAAAACCTCACCTTATGTAGTCTCTAATCAGAAGGACAGCTGTGGACAATTGCTCCAATTTCAAGAGGACATCTGATTAAAGCTTCCTCACAGTAGACATTTATCAGCCTTTTTAAAAACTGATAGGAGACTGAAACAGAGCTAATTATCAGCCATGCAAGGCAAAATAAGCTGAATACAATTTACACAAGTAATCTCAAAAAAACCCCACCCCATGTGTTAGTTAGAAATGAAACAAATTAACTGCAGAGTACACAGGGTCTTTTGTGTTGCTAGTCGGATTTATATCATTCTCTATTCTCCATGGGAAAGAAACTATAACTGATCAATTACAGCACCTTTTCTTGATCTGCCCATGGGAACTCTGCAGAACAGCCAGAGAGAGACTGAGGAGCAGGGCTTTATGTAGAAACAGTGATAGAAAAATAACTCAACCACTTCTTTGACTATCATGTAAAGGACAGTGAAACAAAACTTGATATAAAGGAAATCTGGTCTAGTGAGATGTGTCCCTGGCCAGGGCAGGTGGTTGGAACTCAATGATCTTTAAGGTCCCTTCCTTCCAACCCAAACCATTCTATGATTCTATGAAAGCATAATGAATTCCCATTTGGTTTACTTTAGGGTAAAGAGAAAATCAGTCTTCTAATAGCAACCTAATTATGAGCTTTCAGAAGAAACGTTGGCTGATACCCAGTGAGTTCTTCAAAGCCAATAGCATTTTATTTTGTTTACAGTTAATTTGAGGACAGTAACTAATTAATAAGTTTCAAACACCAGTGTCTGAACATTCTATAAACCTGCCCAACTATTCTGCAGTATTTAGCAGGTAGAAAGAACATCAGATTCATCAGCTGGTATAAGTCCTAAGACAGACACATCTGTATTGGCCCCATCTGGAGTCCTATGTCCAGTTCTGGACTCCCCAGCTCAAGAAGAACAGAGAACTGCTGGAGAGGGTAGAGCAGAGGACAACAAAAAGGATTAGAGGCCTGGAGCCTCATACGAGGAAAGGTTGATGGACTTGGGTCTTTTTAGTCTGGAGAAGACTGAGGGGGGACCTGATCAACACCTATAAATACTTAAAGGGTGCGTGTCAGAAGGACGGGCCTAGTCTTTTCTCTCTGGTGCCCAGTGATAGGACAAGAGGTAATGGGCACAAACTGGAACACAGGATGTTCCGTCTAAACATGAGTTTTTCTTCACTTTGAGGGTGGCAGAGCCCTGGAAGAGGGTGCCCAGAGAGGTGGTGGAATCTTTGTCTCTGGAGACATTCCAAACCCACCTGGACAAGTTCTTGTGCAACCTTCTCTAGGAGGACCTGCTTTGGCAGTGGGGTTGGCCTAAATGATCTCCAGAGGTCCCTTCCAACCTCAGATCATTCTGGGATTCTTTGATTCTGTGATGCTATCTGGCTTTCACAGGCATCGTCTACATCTTGTACAGTACAGGACTGGCAAAGCCACTCTTACTCTCTGCTTGAAACACTTGATACAAGAGGTAATTTTATCACATCTGAGTAAGGAGCTTTTGTCCCTCAAAGTACAAAGACTCACTAATGTTATTCAGAGGTTATTGTATTAAAGATTTTCGAAATCTTTGTTTTGCTGTTCAAAAAGCTGACATCTTTTTTAAGAAGTGTTTTAATATTCTTACTCTTGTACAACAACTTAGAAGATATCTTTTTTCATGTTTTTTTTTGAAGTGTGAAATTGATCAGTAATCTCTCTAATCATTGCAAGTGCAGTGTAAGGTACTGTCAATATTTGCTGAAAATCTTAGAATAATCCTAAATTAAGCAAGGCTAGTAATTAGATTAAAAAAAAATTCAGTCTTGCTTTAATTGATGGATGAAGTGACACAGGAGCCTCAAATATCAATCAACTGAAAACCCAAAACAAACAGAGAAGCCCACACCTCAGTTCCCCCTTTGTCAGAATTTATTTTTTATGTTTGCAACTGTGTGTTTGAGGCAGAGGGTGGGGATCAGGCAAGGAGCGGTAACATAAAGCAGATGTCATATGTACATGTACACAGAACACAAGTCACACTGGTAGTACCAGCACAAAACAAAGAGCATTGGACTGGTCTCAAGATTCCCATTTTGTTTGAAGTAACCAGTACTCTCTCTGAGTCTCTTTACCGGTGCCAAAGCAAGAGTAAATATAAACTGTTCAAGTTACGATGTGTTATAAGGTACATGGCAGCTAAGCTGCTTTTTTTAATCCTAGTTTTCTTTTGCCATCCAACAACTTTCATAGATAATAAAAAACAGCTGAGATACTGAGATCACTGGTTAAAGTTGAAAGTACAGGACAAACTGCCGTTATACTCCAGAGATTTAGTGTTGATGATACCCAAACCAGATATTTCGTATTTCCAACCCTTCAGAGAGCACAAGAATGGAGTGAGCAGTATTTTGAAACCATTCTGAATTAGAGTTCTAGCAACACCTATCAATCAAGGAAAGATAAACTTTAAACCAAAATGAAAAATTAATTTTAATTTTATTACGGTTGACGGATATTATTTTTTCTTAAGGAGCTGAAAGAATGATAACTACTACAGAGAAATCTAAATATGTTCTTCCCTAGGTGCGATTATTGCTGTCGGAAGATGAAACTTACCAAAATAAGTCTTTTAAAAATCCTTTTCTATTAAATGTTATTGCAGGAAAAGCACAGTAAGACTGGACATGCCCAGAAAGCATGATCAAGTAAAGAACAGTACTGAAGTATTCGTTTGCTAGAAGGTTTTTATACAAAGAAATGAAACCATTCCACTTGTAAAAGCAGGATTTACCAAAAAAAAAAAAAAAAACTGAATGGTAAGATCATCACAGTGGCAACTTATTCTTTAATAGCAAAATATTTCGTAGAGAAACTGTTTTGTGTGTTCTGATGGTCTCCGTTCATGTGTCCAACAAAGCTGCACAGTGCAAACCATGTGCTTTAACCACGAAACATCATGACAGAAGGTTAGATTATCAGCTGACATAAATCACCATCATCCCATTAGTTTCCCTGGCCATCAAAGACTCGAGTGAAATACAGACTAGCAGTCTAACCCGACTTGAACAATCACCCATTTATTTTCACTATGTACATGAAAAAGAGCAAACATATTAGCAGGGGGTTGCAGAAGTTATTTGGAGGAAGAAATGTAACTGTTTCACAGCGTGTTTCTAATGTACTTTTCTCTGACAAGGTAGGAGAAGGACAGAAAACACTAAAAACAAAGTAGAAAATCACAACGAAATGCATGTGAACTAAACAACAACAAAGAAGATTCCTTCATAAATGCACTTAGTTCCTCAGCCATGAAAGGGTTGCACATCAGTGTTAAAAGGTTGTAGAATCCTTTAACTAAAGTGTGAAAATTTGCTTTGACAGTTTGTTTTAAACGTTCCCTTTCATTTTTACCTATCATAATAACATATATGATTTTCTCAATGAACAGGCACAAACTGGAACATAAGGAGTTCCATCTAAACACAAGGAAAACCTTCTTTCTTACAAGGGTGATAGAGCCGTGGAAGAGGCTGCTCAGAGAGGTGGGGGAGTCTCCTTCTCTGGAGACATTCAAACCCTCCTGGACACGTTCCTGTGCAACCTGCTCTGGGTGACCCTGCCCTGGCAGCGGGTTGGACTAGATGATCTCCAGAGGGCCCTTCCAACCCCATATCATTCTGTAATTCTGTGATTCTGTTCTGAGCAGTCCAAAACCGGGTACGGTGCTCCAGCAGCCAGTGGAGTGCCAGACACATGGGAAGAATCACCTCCCTCAACTTTCTGTCCACACTCTTGTTCTTATACTCAGCCCAGCGTGACATCCGTCACTGAATAACTTCTCCATATGAAGGGAATGGAGGATTTGCTGACTATGCTGATTTTAGAACACTTTTGTTCTGCCAAGAAGCAATGCAACCTGAAGCAGAGCCAAGTGGTGTCTCAGTATTAATCTCTTTGTTATTAGCTAAGTTTAGCATCATCCTGTGGTTAGCAGGAGCATTAAAGATCAGCAGCAGTACAATGCTGCTTTGAGACACAAGCTTACTAGATGCAGGCTAGAAACGTGCCTGCCAGTGACAGCACACTGATTTATGAGTGCTGAAAAATCAGTAATTTGAATAAAAGCTAGGTTGGGAACAGCAACCTTTTATGGCCATCCATAAAGGCTGTGTAGCAATAAGCACACTAAGGCAGCCATGGGAATAGATGATTGGGAATTTCCTGTGAAAGTAGCATTTTAATTTTCCACAGTAAGAATTCCCATTCAGCCACCGTGACATTGTTTGGAATCTAGAAAGTTTCCTGTACAGGTGCTCCGCGGATGCTGGAAGGAACTGCAGAAATGTTTGTGGGGCGAAACAGCACACAAATGCATTCTATCAATAACATGAAATCCCAATTTGAAAAATGTTGCAAGGTACCAACGAAGACACATGGCTCACGGGCCAGGAAGCAGTAAACTGAGAACTGAATCTGGAGCTTATCACTAATTCATCAGGTAAGCACCACTAAGTCATTCCATGCCAAGCACCCCCGGGTTCCTATCAGCTGTTAGCTCCATTTACACACCTGACTGCCACTAACCCTCAAATCAATATAGGCTTTTCTTTTTCTTTTTAGCAGCTGTTATGTTTTCATAGTCCTTCATAACTCACACTTCCTTGCTCCCACGATGTCAAAAATACCTGGTGGTATTTCCACCATGTGCGTCCTGCGGAGAAGAAACACAAATCAGCTGCTGTTGTAAACTGGAAGTACCAGTGAAGGGCTGCTCTTAAGCTAGCAGGAATTTCATCCTAGGAGACTAAACAGCAACAGCCATGCAAACCAGTGTAAATTGTGGTATCTAATAGGTTTTACCTTCCCAAAACACAAAATTTATTCTGCTAGAATAAGGGTGTTGCCTTGATCGTTGCCTTGATATTTATCTTTTTCCGTTATTTTTCAAATGGCTGCAATATGTAAGATTTTATTACTACTGTACGAAGAAGTTTATATGCAACAGAAGCACAGCTCTAAGATCTGTGGTCCCAGTGAGTTATCACACATTTGCGTATAGCTTGCTGGTGAAGTTGGCTTCCCTGTGAAGCATGTGGCATGTAGAATCATAGAATGGTTTGGATCGGAAGGGACCTTAAAAAACATCAATTTCCAACCCCCCTGCCATGGGCAGGGACACATCTCACTAGACTCATCCAGCCTGGCCTTGAACCCCTCCAGGGATGGGGCAGCCACAGCTTCTCTGGACAACCTCTTCCAGTGTCTCACCACCCTCACAGCAAAGAATTTCTTCCCAATATCAAATCTAAATCTCTCCTCTTCCAGTTTGAAGCCATTATCCCTTGTCCTATCACTCCACTCCCTAATCAATAGTCCCTCCCCATTTCTCCTGGAGCCCTTTTAGTTACTAGAAGGCCATTATAAGGTCTTCCCAGAGCCTTCTTCTCTCTAGGCTGAACAACCCCAACTCTCTCAGCCTGTCCTAATAGCAGAGGTGCTCCAGCCCTCTGAGCATCTTTCTGGCTCTACTCTAGATGTGTTCCAACAGGTCTGTGTCCTTTCTATGTTGAGGACTCCAGAACTGGACACAGGACTCCAGGTGGGGTCTCACGAGCACAGAGCAGAGGGAGAGAATCCCCTCCTGCAACCTGATGACCACACTACTTTTGATGCAGCCCAGGATGTGGTTGGCTTTCAGGGCTGGCAGTGCACACTGCCGGCTCATGTTGAGCTTCTCATCCACCAACACTCCCAAGTCCTTCTCTTCAGGACTGGTCCATCTGGTCCAGAGTGACAAAAAGAGTAGCTTTGAAGCAGAAACCGTTGTCGTGATCACCAGTACAATTCACAAAACTAAAAATATGTCAGAACTATGAAAAATGGTCATGAGGAACATTTGAGTAAATCGCAGAACAAGTTGAGTCATTGGAACATAGCTGAAGAAACAAGCACTCATTGATACGCCACTGGAAAATATGTCTTAAATGTAGACGACCCACTGCCAATATTGTAATATTGTCGTAGCAACTGTAATTAGGGCAGAGTAACATTTAAGAGCATTTTAAGTAATAACAAGAAGTGAAGTGGTAATGGTGCCTCTCTCTGGTCATTAGCTATGTATCTGATGCTGTTTGATCACATTTTCCTAAATTCCAGGCTGATTTACACAGTGTGGAAACTTAACCCACAACATTTTAGATATCAATCATCACAGCTCTTTAACATGCATTTTAACATTATTTGATTTCCCAGTAGAGGAACAGACACATCCAGTGTATTTATAGATCTTCCAGTGCTGTCTAGTCTGGGAAATGAACCATCTATTCTAAAAATGTGTTTGTTTTGCTTGTATTTCCAAATGGATGACTAAAACATTTTAAATACCTAAATAACAAATAAGCATTCTGGGGGCATTTTCTCACAAAAAAACAGCCTCTCCGAGTTGTATATGAACACAAAGTGATAGCATCAACAGCTGAAGAGCAAGTAAGAATAGACATGTAGATAAGAAATGAAAACGGCCCAAATATTATTTGCCATATTCTTCCATATTCACTCGAGAGTGTGGATTTTCATCTGTGATCTTGAATTAAGTCACCGAGTCCACACTCTTCATTACAGATAGCAGTCAAGTTTTCAAGATAAAATGCAAAATAAAAGCACGAGCTCACATCTTCTCTCATTTATTTTCTTTCTAAATAGCTAAGCCATAGAGTCCTTATTAAGCCTGGAAACATGCATGTGCTGCAATGTTGAAGTCTCTGTCAGCTTTTACAGGTGTACTGGGGCTGATTGGGATGGACTTCATTTTCATCATAGTAGCACATGTGGTGCTGTGTTTTGCATTGGTGACCCAAAAAAGTGTTGATAACACACCAGTCTTTGAGCTGTTGCTGAACAGTGCCTACACAGCATCAAGGCTTTCTCTGTTCCTCACTCAGTCCCCTGAAGAGCAGGATGGAGGTGGGCAAGTGGCCAGGAGGGGACACAGCCAAGACAGCAGACCCCAAGTGAGGAAAGAGATATTTCTTACCAGATAGAATCGTAGAATAGTTTGGGTTGGAAGTGACCTTTAAAGGTCATCTAGTCCAACCCCTATAATGTCAAGATAGTGTCATGCTCAGCAACCAAACTGAGGGGGGAGTTTTTCCAAGGCAGCCATTGCTCAGGGACTGGCTGGGCATCAGTCTGTGTGATGAGTGAATACTTTTGCATCGCTTGTTTTCTTTTCTTCTTTTCCCCTCCCCTTCACGTACTGAACTGTCTTTGTCTCAACACAAGTTTTTTCTTGCCACCACAAGCTTCACAGTATCTCGTTTTATTTATTTTTTTAGTTTCCAGTATATCCACTGATAGAAAAATTCCAAATTGTACTTACTTAGTTCAAGGGCATTCTTCAGACTCAAAAACCCCAGAGATTTAGTTAAATATTGAGGTTTTTCCCAACACTTCAATCTGCAGAGGCCATCTTGCTGGCTTTTGACTGTTCAGATGTTATAGGTGTTGTGTCACGCACCATTGTCTTTTGAAGTGTGCTTGCAGGCTGAAGCTGGAGTAATTAATGTCTTTTTCTATGGTTTTAAGCTGCCCTGTGTTGCCTTCGGTTCAGAGAACACCTGAAGACTAATGCTCTGACTTGGGGCATCCATACTGTTTTTATCTCTACCTCAAAGAATAGCACCACTGATTTTAAAAACTACTACTCACATCAGTAAAGTTCAGCAGATATATAATTCATAACAGAGTGAGACCTATGTTCAAAACAATTAATTTACAGTAAGGTATTTTTGTGACTGTACAGCTCATCCAGCTAATTGTGTTCTTAAGCAAAGCAAAGACATCCTGCTAATTCTGAAAGCATTCAAAACCATTTTGGTATATGTTTAAATTGCAAGGGAAAAAAAAAATCAACAAGATAATATTTCTCTTGTGGAAAGCTTTGATAGTCATGGATGCAACAGTTATTAAGAGTTCAAGCATTAAGAGTACATCATGAGGCTATGGTCTCCCTCCTCTCCTGTCCTTACTCCTGACCCTAGAGACGTGGGATCTGCCTTGGTTTCCTCTAGTTATTTTTCTGTTCTTTCGTCTTGCTTAACGTATCTCTTCCATGCACAAAAACCATGATAAAAACAACTCTGCCACCTCAACACATTCAACCCCAGATACTAATTTCTTTACTCACTTCAAATAGGAATGACTCAGAAAAAAAAGTTTTTTTCTGGAACATGTTCCACCCTTTATACTTGTGCTGCCAGTAATGATTAGGATAATTATCAACACTCCCTGTCTTAAACTGCATGTATCAAACAATACAATATCCTACTTACACTTTTATTTTTCATAGAATCATTCAGGTTGGAAAAGACCCTTGGGATCATCAAGTCCAGCCATCAATCCCACTCTACAAAGTTCTCACCCTATATTATATCCCCCAACACCACATCTAAACAACTCTTCAACGCATCCAGGGATGGTGACTCAATGACCTCCCCGGGCAGCCTATTCCAGTGTCTGACCACTCTTTCTGTGAGGAATTTTTTCCTAGTGTCCAGTCTAAACCTACCCTGTTGCAGCTTGAAGCCACTCCCTCTTGTTCTGTCACGATTTACCTGTGAAAAGAGACCAGCACCAACCTCCCTACAATGTCCTTTCAAGTAGTTGTAGAGAGTGATGAGGTCTCCCCTCAGCCTCCTCTCCCTCCAACTAAACACTCCTAGCTCCTTCAATAGCTCTTTAGAAGGTTTATTCTCCAGGTTCTTCCCCAGCTTCATTGCACTCTTCTGCACTTGCTCTGGTGCCTCAATATCTCTCTTGTATTGAGGTGCCCAAAACTGGACAGAATACTCAAGGTGTGGCCTCACCAGTGCTGAGTCCAGGGGGACAATTACCTCCTTACTTCTGCTGGTCACACCATTTCTAACACAAACCAGGATGCCATTGGCTTTCTTGGCCACCTGGGCACACTGCTGGCTGATGTTCAGCTGCTTGTCAACTAGAATCCCCAGGTCCTTTTCTGCCAGGCAGCTCCAGCCACACTTCCCCAAGCCTGTAGCAATGCATGGGGTTGTTGTGGCCCAAGTGCAGTCCTGATTTTCATCAGGACTTCTTATATTAACTTACCTTTGATGATAAAAATGTCACTTAATGTCACTTATGTAGCTATTGAGGAAAAGGAAAAAAGAAGTATGTCATACATAATTTACAATTTCTTTTGATTAATCATCTTCTGTTGGCAGAACTGCTCATCCTTCATGTAAAAAGACTGGGTATGTTGGGTAGTTCCCCTGGACTGACACCATATAAAAGCTACTGATCTATTATTCATACACAGATTACAGTGAATTAAAACTGTAATATTGGAATATCAGGAAAATAAAAATTATGAAGAATTATTAATATAAAAACCTTCACATAAGTTATAAAAGTCAAATTACCATCCACAAGATTACTACTACTTTTTTGGTTAAAAAAAACAAAGGAAAACTTACCTTTTTTTTTTTTTTGGTATGGTCTTTCATTCTTTCACAATTTCAATTAATTCTTCACAAAGATTTCAGAGAATCTTCTTCTTATTAAATGCGACCGTTTCAAGGAAAAAATTGCGAAAGTAGTTCACAGGATCAATTCACAGTTTTATGCTGACCTCAAGCCCTATGCAGTCCTCTTGTAACTGAAAAAAACCCAAACCAATCTGGAGCTAAACTCTTCCTTCTCTGCTCATGATGTCTGGGACCTATAACATTTATGTCTTCAGGTCTGTCACCAAGAATAAAAAAGAAAAAAAATGAACCTAGATTTGTGGAGCAACATCATTCTCTCATAAGAGCACCAATCGCTTGTCAAAGGGTCCATCATATGTTTGTCAATAAGCTTTGGCACTCATTTGGGTGAGGCTGAGGATATGACTCAGAAAATCCAGTTAATATACAGCCACTCTCTCACCTGAAACCTTGTTTTGCACCAAAACTTCACTTTCTGCAAGGGATTCTTGACTTTCTGCAAGTTTAACATACCCGTCCTGAAGGTTCCAACTCTCACAGCTGCTCTCCTATTGCAGAGAGCACACAAGTCTTCTCATGCACCTCACATACAACTAACAAAAGTTCTTCGTCCACCATCCCTTTTCCTTTCCTTATTTCTACTGGTCAATTCTACTCATATTCACCTCTTTTCATGCCAGTGATGCACAAACACAAGTTTGTACCCGTGCACACTTCACATGCTCCCAGCAACCCCCCTGTCTGAACACTCGTCTTTGCTTCTACAGAGGGGTAATACAACATTGTGTGAAAGTGTGTGTATATATGTGTCTGTGTGTGTTTTGGTGTGTATTTATTTACACATTATTTATTATGTTTTATTATATTATAATATATCATGTATTATTTGCACAAGCACATACACAGACACACATTTGGTTGGGTCCTGGAGCCAAAGAGAACGCAAGCAAATTTAATGGGACACAAAACCACATTCCTACAGGGAGGGAAAGAAGTTGAGTTGTTTCTCCATCTGCAAGCTGTGATGTGTAGGATCTATAGCGCTATTACTCTCAGGGCTGAGCAGGGCTTGAATCCAAGGATAAATTAAATCTCCTAATTGGAGTTTGAAAATAAGCAACAACCCAAGTTAAACTGCCTGCTGCACAAGGCAACCACGAGACGGTCAGTGGACAGACAGAAATTGTCAGAAAGGCTAAGGTGAGGAACTTTTGGTAGGTATCTATCCATGCCTCACCGAAGGTAATCTTCAACCCTCATGGGTGACAAATGGAGTAGGGCATCTTCTACCATGGGAAAGAAAAGTGAGTGGGACACACAAAAATACTTGTAATGTCAGTGAAATGCTTAAAGGATCGTTTGCCGGTTTGGCTTAAATCTTGGTTTAGTTTCATTAGCTCATTAACTAGGTAATATTCAGAAAGTCAACTTCTATTAGGGAAGACAAATTTCACTCCATTAATACCCAGAACTGAAATAATTCAACCACGAAAGAATGCTGAATTTTTATGGGACATCAGGTGCATCCTTTTCATCACCGCAACATTGCAAAGCCAATGTATTATTACAAGCACAAGTGATTTAATCACTGATTAATGAAATGCCACAATCAGAAACAGAGCAGACCAAGACTTTGGGTCTAAATGAGAAACTCTAATCAGATTTAAATAGTTTGGTTGTTCCAGTTATTGCAACAATATTTGAATTCATGAGGTTTTTAATAGGATGAGACAATCTGACTGTGTAAAAAAAAATGCTATTGCCCAAATGCAAAACTGTATGTACTGTAGGCACTTTTCAGTTGCCAAACTGATTTCAAGCCTTGAAACAGCTGTTATGCTTGATTGTTGTGATTATTGATTATCACAAATTTTCACAGATTTTATTGCATTATGGCCACAGCACCTTTACGATCACAATTATTTTCTAAATCCATCTCTCCTCCTCATTTCAATAAATATACAGAACTCATAGTTGTGAAAAACGGGAGCCAAGTGTAACAACAGGTTCCAATGTCAGAAGACAAAGTCCACCTAAAATGACACTAAATATCGTCATTTTTTGCAGACTTGCTTCAAGAGGGTTTTTTTCTTAATTCCATACATTACCAATACGGGGACCAACCTCCTTAATTTTTTTCACCGTTGGGGTGGTGAAGAAACCTGCAGGAAAATGTATCTGCCATTATTCTTGCTGTGTACTGCCCTCTCGTGGAATTGTGTCACAAAAGAAATACGAAGCAACAAAATAAGAATATAATATAAGAATATAAGAATAAGAATATATATATATTTATATATATATATATATTCACCCACCAGATTGTTTTTCCAAACCCTGTGAAGACTCTGTACATGCTTGAATTCAAACACAGAAGTGGGTCCACGGAAATCCATACTTAGGCATATATTTAAGCATTTATAGAACTGATTTCTAATTAAGCAGGGATAAAAATATTAACAACGCTTTGCATATACTTTGTGTTCAAATTATAGCTCCTCATATCATCAGGGAATACCTATTCATGTTTTTACATCAAAACATCTCATAGATTGAAACTTCACAATTACAGCTACAAAACTTAAACTTTGTACCACTATAATTGAAAAACTTTAATTAATGAAGGTCTTAAGCTACTTCAGAATCAAGCCAACTAATTTAAAATGAAAACGAAGAATACAGAGGTTTTCAATAGGTATTCATAAGCAATTTAAATAATGCATAATTCATGTAAGTTTATGAAATACTGGTAAAACATCCAAATTTTGACTACCAGAAAGAACATTCATATGAGCTGCAGAATAGAGTCGCTTCAATGCAGTTGACACAGGGAGCAAGACAGATCTGCAAATATTCTCCACATAAAATCCTTTGAGTGTCAATACTGTCATCTGCTCCACGTGAAAATCACAGTTTCTCTACAATTCAACATGCCTCCCCAAATCACTAATTTGTGCCTTTTTTTTTCCTTTCTTTTCTTTTTCTTTTTTTATCATTCAAGTTAGGTAACTAATCTAGCTCTGAGTCTGGGGGTCAGTAGTTGGCTAAAATTTTTTAAAGGCAAAATCAGCTGTACTCAAAGGGATGCCACAGGAAGGGTGCTTCAGTCTATAACTGTAGGGCTAAATGCTTGTGTCAATAACCACATTCAGCCCAGTCCAAAAAAAACCCACATTCCGTTCCACCTCCTTTCCCAATTAATTGATTTGCAACTAATTCTGAGAGTCATTAGGAAAAAGATCAGAAGCTCTTAATTAGCATGGTTTACTACAGTGTGAGAAAACAAGTCCCGCTGCTGATCAAGGAACACAATAGATGCTTTGTTTCCACCATATTTTAAATCAGAACTTCAGAATGGGGTAAATTATTCTTTATTTCTCCCCTATCAATAAAGCCTGTGTCCCACAATGCTCTCACAATGAGCGGATGGACATTCAGCAGGAAAGTTAAATCCTGATAGTTCAGGATTGTAGTCTGTATAGTGAACTGGATTCCTACTGAAATCAGGGGATCTTGGCCAACAGCTTTGATGGGAAATAGAATCAGGCTTGTATTGGAGAAGAACAGTTACATTGCAGGACCATCTCCAGATGTGACGAGGGATAACACAGTCTGGAGTTCAATGCTCTGGCACAACTGAAGATTCAACCCACATTCTGAACTCAAGGCCAACACCCAAGGGCAGACCAAGGGTACAGGTTGCCCCGTGCCAGGAGGATAACCTTCCTGCGGGGCTGCAAAAGGTTCCACCAGAGCCCTCCTGCTCCCCAGCTGAGTCTGTGCCTCAGCATGGCTCTCGCTTCTCCTGACTCCCAGAAACCTGAAAGTGCAGTGCTTTTCAATTGCTTCATTCAGGATTTAGCTTTTGTGGCATTGCCCATTTTTAAGTACACACCAGGGAACAGATGGGTGCCTGTCTGTGCAATAGAATTCTTTACGGAACAAGCTGCCAGATTTTAGTATTTCTAATTTACAAGAATGATTGTACACCTTTTATCAGCATCAGACACTGAAGCTAACTTTCAGGCGCAGCTAGAGGTAAATAGCTATAGATTTCAGAAAGGGTAGAAGAGGAATGTACTTCAGGGAATTTCAAATTCAATAGACGTCTATCTGAGCTTTCGGTTCTTTTATCTGGGCATCTTTTAGAGCCAACTGGGAACGCTACAGAATGAGCACAGGAAAGTTTTCCCTCACCGGCCATCCAATCAAATTGAGCAGGTCAGCTTTAGAAAGGAGAGCACTCTTCTTCATTCCCTTTGAGACTCAGACTTGTGCATTGATGTGATGCTCTGGTTTGTGCCTATTCTCCACTCTTCTATTAGCCCAAGAGAACCCAGGCTCGGGAATACTGGTCTTTTTGTTTGATCTCTCTCACAGCAGTAAAATCAGAGCAAAAGCAGGATTCAGCAGAAGAAAGGGTCCATAAAGACCTTTAGAGACTTGTGGATTCCACTGATTTCCATGGCAGTAGCAGAAAACAAGATCAGCCTTATTCAATTTCCTTCTACGGTGCATTGCTCCCTTCCTATGGTAGATGGCACTAGCAGCACCTATTAGCAAGTTTACTGCTTTCCGTGTAAAATGTTGGGTTTAATTTTTTATAGCCTTGCCAAGTATCAGTTGCTCACCCTTAGATTTTGTTTCCAGGCCAAGTATCATGTCAGCTTGAAATCTAGGGAAGAGGGGCAAGAAAAGGAAAGGAAGAGATTTCAATAAAAACAGTACAACTGAATTGTTATAAGGCTGGGTTTGCCTGTGTTAAAAAAAAATAGAATTTTATTAAAAAGGTGCTTTTTTTCTTAAAAGTTCTAGCAATTCTTTTCTTTGAGATCTGCAGCCTTGCAAGGAAATACTAAAAGTCCCACTAAAGTGAAAATCTGGCAGGGAAAAAAATAACAGCACAAGTGCCAGTAAATCAGCATCTATAAACACTAATCTGAGAACTGACGTGTATTCAAAGGGGATGTTTCACAGAAGTGATGGAATGGCGATCAGACTAGCGTGTGATGTTCCCAGGAGTTTTGAGAAATGCAGGCGGTGACAAAAATCTTGAGAGCACTTTGCGGAGATGAGAACTCCAAGCAATTTGGAAAGTGACAACCAAAATAGTGAAAACAGTGACTAAGCTGTTTTCTGTGAAGAGAAAACAAGTGCATCAGAGAAGTGAGGTCTACAGATTTACTGAGACTATCTGCATTGCTGATCCTCTGTTTCATGTCATAGACAGCTTTGCTCTGAAAAGCTCACTGGAAAGTTCTTTAGCAGTATTGCTAAATTGGCAAAGGAAAGGGTTCATACTGATGGCTTTTGAAAGTCAGGTAAGCCATCTAAGAGAGCTGCTGACAGGTTCACAGTATCACAGAATGGTTGAGGTTGCCAGTGTCACTGAGTCCAACTCCTCCACTCAAGCAGGGCTACCAAAAGACAGTTGCCACACTGGTCTGCACACCACAAGGACATAGGGGAATGGCAGCTACCCCAAACTCATATCACAGTATCACAGAGTGGTTGAGATTGCTGAGTACAAGGAGACAGACAATACAGCATATTTTTTCCTAGTGTTGACATTTCATCTATAAATCTTGGCAATGTTGGGGGAAAAAAGATTGTTCAGCTTCAGGTGAGAGAGAGAAAAATTGTAATGTCTGATATTTGTCTTCTTTTAACATTTGGAGCAGGGTGCTCAAGCAGAACCTAGTGAGATAGGGAAATTCAAATTAAAAAACAGCACGATGTACACTTGCACATATTCTGTGGGGATTTAAGTCCTATGCAACCAGAGGTATCAATGAGTCAGCACACAGTGTGAATTAAAAAGAGAACTTTGCCCAAAACATGTAAATATAAATTTTTCCTACAAGGAGCATTGCGGTTTAGTACCTAGCCCAGCTTACATTGCATACTCCAGGCGCTGAAGTCTACAAGGTCAATGATTCAGCTACACCACCTGAAGTCTCTCTTTTGACAAGTCACCTTGTTCCCAGATGGTTATGAAACAAGAGCATTGACGCTCTGTCAGAAATCTGTTGGGATTTTTTTTCTCCCTCTTAATGTTCAGTCAAGTTAGATCTACAGAGGAGCGTGTGAATGACAGCCCTGGTGACTATATTCCTTCGTGAATTCACAAAAAGGTTCAGCTTGAGCAGAATTGGCACCAACCTCCCAACACTGTCTTATCAACAGCCATCAGCCCTGGCCTGCAGTGAGCTCTTCCAGCTTTGTTTAAATCCAGTTTAGGCAGCAGTTTCTGTGGTGGCCAAGGCTTGCAATGCTCAACTTTGTTGATGTGACCAACTGAATCGAGCTCACCAGCGTATTTCACATAGTTCTCCAAACCTGAAAGGGGCCTACACGAGAAATGTGGACGGACTCTAGATCAGGAAGTGGAGCGATAGACAAGGGGTAATGGTTTTAAATTGGAAGAGGGGAGATTTACATTAGATCTCAGGAAGAAATTCTCTCCTGTGAGGGTGGTGAGGCACTGGAAGAGGTTGCCCAGAGAAGCTGTGGCTGTACCATCCCTGGAGGGATTCAAGGCCAGGCTGGATGGGGCTTGGAGCAACCTGGTCTGGTGGGAGGTGTCCCTGCCCATGGCAGGGGGGTTGGAAATGGACGAACTTCAAGATCCCTTTCAGATTGAACCATTCTATAATTCTATGAAGCAGTAGATAGATGGCAATTGTTGGTCATTGTCTATCCAACCTGGAATGTGTTAACTCATGTTTATGTCCGTAATGGCTATTACTTGCATCTATATTAGTATCTTCTTAAATACAGCTCAGGGAGCTATTCTTAGCAAGATTTTTAGACCTTAATATTAGTAGATAAGTTGTTTCATAAAGCAATTGAATGTCCGCACACAGTAGGAGAAAATCTAAAGGGATTGCCTAAAATTCAAAATTGTCCCTTGAAGACTAATGTCTCCAAGCTCCCTTGCTGTTCAGCAGCAAAAGAGAAGTTTTATTGGGCACAATTCAACACAAGGCCAATGTAGTCACCCTGTATCTCCCTCTAGAAGAGTCCCAGTGGAAGCCCAGTGTTATTAGTTTTACAAGGCTTAAATTTAACAGACCCTTTGAGAGGGACTTTGTATGATAGGAAGAACAACTGAGGCCTTGTGGGATTTTTTTGGTATTTTACATTATTTTTGACTGCTCAAAAATATTCTGTAACTCTGCAGATCCGTAAAATTCTAATTCTCAATGAATAGCACCATCAAATTTCTTATGGGAGAAATGTGTAGGGAAAGATGTTACTTTTTATAGGATGTACCCCGGAGTACCCCGGAGTACCCCGGAAACCACCCCTGTGGTTTCATCTGTAATTCTGTTACTTCCCTCCTCCGAGGGGGAAAACAACTGCCATTCCAGTCTGACAACCCAATACATCTGCAGGGAAATGCAACAAACGAGCTAGAGAACGAGGTAACACCTACTTTGATGAGATTACCATATTGAAAAAAATAATAATAATTAAAAGATCTGATGTCTGGTTATGGGCATTTAAGGTATGCAACTAGGTAAATTTAAGTCTGGGGTGGGGAACTGGTTTGCTCTTACTGCACAGTAAGCAATGCAAGGTATGTATGCACGCAGCTCCTATCAGCCCTTCACTGCACGTAAAAATTTCTAGATGTGGCCTTGAGTGATTTTATGATAATGGCTGAATTATTCACAGCAATGGTTACATTGATGGGATTGCCCAACAATATTTCCATTATGCTTAGAATTCTTCCAATATATATGCGAATTAAGTTATACTGTAGCTGTCAAGCAGCTGGAATGATAGCCCATTATGCATTACAGAGTGAGAAACAAGCTAAATTGGTTCCTTATAAAGAGGCAATCTTGGCCTTCATATATAATTTGGGTTATAATTCACTGGAAGCAGCCTGAAGGGGATTTTTCTGTTATTTTAATTACCATGAGTTTGTTCACACAAAGCCTTCTTTCAGATCAAATTAATAATCCTATCCGTTAATATTCCTTGTGTTTCATCTAAACTTTCTGGACAACTGGCTGACTATAGGGGAATGGAAATTTGTCAGTCATTGCAGTGTTCTCCCTGGCTGTACCAGAATGTAAAGCAAATGGCACACTTTCACAACTTTTCCTCCTTTGGGTTCTTGTTTATTCTATTCATGCAACATGTGCTTTCCTCAGATCTCTTATACATTGATTGCTTAATTTTTGCTTTCTGACGAGCATTCATCATGTGATAACTCCTAGCTGTTTGTCAGCTTGTTCTCTTCATCACATCCTTTGAACTGATTTGACAGCTTAACAAACTGATTTTTAATCACATTCAAAGCTGAAACCTGCTCCATCACTTTTCATCGAAGAAGGTAAGATTACAAAGGTGCCAACACATTGGTGACCTCTTCCATTCCCACCTTCCTCTGCTAATACATTTCACATCTCTGCAAATCTCTTAACTCAAGTGGGAGTACCATTTAAAACATAGGTACAACCAATTATACAGACTGAACCGGTGCTAAGAAACGCTGTGGTGTTTCACTGTGGCAAAACAGTTGCGTCAAAGAAGTGGTAGATCCACTGTGGTGTTTCACTATGGCAAAACAGTTGCGTCAAAGAAGTGGTAGATCCCATTCCAGTATCACTGATACTTAAGTTAGCATTTCAAAGTCCATAGTTCCTGTAAAAGTCCTACTTTGGTAACACAAATTTCCTGTTTAGAGCCTATATATAATCATAGAATGGTTCAGGCTGAAAGGGATCTTGAAGTTCATCCAGTTCCAACCCCCCTGCCATGGGCAGGGACACCTCCCACCAGACCAGGTTGCTCCAAGCCCCATCCAGCCTGGCCTTGAACCCCTCCAGGGATGGGGCAGCCACAGCTTCTCTGGGCAACCTCTTCCAGTGTCTCACCACCCTCACAACAAAGAATTTCTTCCTAATATCTATCATAAATCTCCCCTCTTTCAGTTTAAAAGCATTCCCCCTCATTCCGTTGCTCCGCTCCGTGATCAAGAGGGAAAAGACTGTGGTTTAGTCTGGACACAAACCTCTTCCAATTTTCTCTTGCTAAAGGGGAAGGAACAGTTTGTTGGTGATCTTTCCCTATTATCTCTCTCTTCTACCACAAGTGTTGGGAAGATCCATGGCTCTATTAATTCTCTAATTTCCTTCCCACACAACTTCCTTGACACAAAAGCATACTGACATCTGCCTACTCATCACAAGAGTCTTACTGGCTGGTGTAAGTGTTAAAATATAGCCTTAATCTAGATATATATCAGTTTATGTATAAAACTTCAGTGTTCAAAGGGAGATAGAGTTTTAAGGGAAGTAAATGATACGGTATCTGACAAATAGCCAGGGTTAGAAGAGTTCGTCAGTGCAGAGACACTGTCTTTATAGGAGTCTGTTAAAATTTTGTCTCTCCACTATGTCAGGCCACCTTGCACCCACATTAAAATATATTCTTCAGGTCAATATTAGATCATGTTTTGAGATTTCATGCCCTTTGAGCTCAAATGAGAGTGAGAAGGTGGCAGCAAATTTGAAAGGACTGTCAATCCAAAGCCTTGCAGGTACATAATGAAGGAGAATCCTGGGCTGCATTAGTAGCAGTGGAGCCAGTAGACTGAGGGCAATGATTATTCCCCTCTGCTTGGTGCTTGTTAGGTGGCATCTAGAACACTATATCCAGTTTTGGGGCCCCAATACAGTTAAACCAGTGCACAACCAGTGAAGGGCCACCAAGATGACTAGAGGCTGAAATCCTCCTGTGACAAAAGGCTGAGAACTTTACCTACAGGTATAATGGGGATAGTCCAGATGGCTCCATGGACAGCTTTTTTTCTCAACAAGTTTCTTAATCTAACCTGTAAATCCTTGTACAATTTGTTCCATCTTGCCCTCCTCCCTCTACTTGCAGCATTATTTGCCCAACAGGTCCCAGACAAGATCAATATCCACTGCACCAGCAAATATTAAAATAAAGAGGTCTGGGGTAGGAAAAGAGTGGAAAACACTGTCATTCATACATTGTTTTTTTTGACATTGTTTCCCACTGTGAAGTATTATGTTGAAACCCCTCCAGTTAATAACTTTCTTGTGCAAACATTTAAGGATTTGGACTTCAATGGAACAATGAACCCCTCCTTCCCAATAAAAAAGAAGTAAGGCAGTTAAATTGCCAGTAATCACTGGGACATGGGGCACACTGAGATACGACATTCTAAAAGCAGTAAGCCCTAACCTTTATTTGCTAAGATCAAAAGGTAATTTGAGTAGCTGGATTTTTCTGCCTACCTTTTTCTCAGGAACGCTGACAAAAAGATTTTCTTTTAACTCAGATCTTCTCACCGGTTCCATTTATAATGCAAAGCTCAGTGTGTGCATACCTGCAAAAATATCTGCATTTAGCATATATAAAAATTATATTAGTGTGAATTAATGACAGCATATTACTTTACTATAGTAAATGCTACTATAAAATGCAGCCAGCTAATTGTTTAAGAAAAGGAGATCTTCACCTCTGCTAATGATGAATCTTTCCTCAGCCCTAGGTAATGATAAAAAAAAAAATAAAAATCACCCTGTCCTACTTATCTTCTGTTTCATTTACTTCTCAGATTGCTACAGGCTACAGTGAAAGCAATTTGTTGCTTATTGCCTGCACTAGGTAATCCATCCTTCAGAGGAGTTTTGAACCACCACGTTTTTAACATAGCAAAGTGACATGAGTAAAATTCTATTTTTTTTTTTTATTTTCAAGAGATATTCACTGAACAGAAAGATATTTTTTTTAGCAGGTAAGAATAGGAATATGACTAAGATGTAATATGAGAAATTAAATGGGTGGGGAGAGGAAAGAAAGGGAGATACTGCTGTGTTGAGGGACTGCCATCATCTGAAGGTGAGAATTCTGGAGGGACCTGGAAAAAGGCAGCTAGAATAAAGATGAGACACTGGAAGAGGTTGCCCAGAGAAGCTGTGACTGACCCAGCCCTGGAGGGGTTCAAGGCCAGGCTGGATGGGGCTTGGAGCAATCTGGTCTGGTGGGAGGTGTCCCTGCCCACAGCAGGGGGATTGAAAATAGATGATCTTTAAGGTCCCTTCCAACCCAAACCATGCTGTGTTTCTATGATCAAAATGAATCTGCAAAAGAACCATTGCAAAGGGCGAGGAAGAAGAAAAAAAATGCAGCCAAAGGTAACTAGAAGACCTGGAAACTAATAGACAAGTAGAGTGAATTAACAGACTGACCAAAGTATGAAGGATTCTAACAGGACTCACCTCAAAGCCACAACTGGCAGCCCAGTCCTTCAATGAAGGGGTTGGTCTGCTGGGATGGGATGGGATGGCATCCTTCCCGCAGGCTGCTGCAACAGCAGGCTGCCTCAAGACACCTCAAAGTTGGTGGAGAAGTTACCTAAGTATATTTTGCTGACCAACTTTTAATATATTTCATATCACCCCCCAAATATACATGAAAATATGCCTGCTTATTTAATCGTTCATACAGGGTTTCCTTAAACTATTCTACAATCAGCTGCAAACCTGAACTTTGTTTCAATGCTAAACACATCCCAAAGGCTGAGAGCAAGGTTTTAGTGCATATGTTGGAATAAAAAAAGACAGAAAAGATCTTTTTTGATGTATAAAGTATAGCTATACCTATTTTTATTATGCCAAGTGCTACACACTGACAAAAAATAGCACCATGATATTTTATAGTTTTGTCATGTACAGTTTAAAGTTTCAGGAGCGTGTGTGAGATGTAGGAGGTGCAAATGTTTTTACTTCTGACACTAGATGGCAGGAGACTGAAGTAAATTATTTCCCCTGGGTCAGAGTAGCCTGCTTAATAAATCAGTTTAAAAGACAAATGCCTGCCGTTTTGTAAATTGGCTAATAAAATAAAATTGAAAGATACAGTGAGGATTCTGCAATAAAGCAGAACAGGTTTTTATTTTTTTAAAGCTGTTTCTTGGAGAATGATTGTCTGTTCAAATACACACATACAATCTCAGTAATTAAATTTAGAAGTTGTGGCTGCCCCATCCCTGGAGGCCCTCAAGGCCAGGCTGGATGGGGCTTTGAGCAACCTGGTCTAGTGTCCCTCCCCATGGCAGGGGGGTTGGAACAGGATGGTCTTTAAGGTCCCTTCCAACTCTAACCATTCTATGATTCTGTATAGCAATCCACTCAACTCCCAGAGGTGTAACATACTTTGTGAACAAATGTCAAGCATACTTGATTTATATCCTTTGAGGTAGCTTTTTTTCACAAACCATACTAACTGCCGTTACTTCCCCTCCCATCCTCAGATATATTTTTTCTAATTGCACCCTGTATAAGCCACTCCTCTGTCTTTTCCTAGGACTTGTATCAGACCAATAAGTTTATGCTTACCTGAATCAGGCACTTTGCCTCTGTAAGATATAATATGGAACAGTAGTTGATTTTTCCAGAAACTTTTCAGAAATTCAGTATTGATTTAAAATCATGAAGGACTGGGATACATTCTCTGGCCATGCTGATCATTTTTTTTTTAATTCCTTTATGTTTCTCCTTGGTTACTGCTGAAATGACTTCCTCATTCTCCTGTGGCATAAGGATATAATGTTGCTTCTTTTCAAATACAGAACAGATTTTCCTATTGAACGCTTCTGCTATTTCTGCATTATTATTAACAATTTATCCACGAAGCAGTGGCTCTTTGCCACTGCCAGATTTACACCGTACCCAATGTATTTAAATCCTTTTGTTCTTAGGCTTGCCAGCCATGATTTTTTTTCCTGATGGTTTTAGGTCCTCTTGTAATTCAAAATTTATGAAGCGTAGGAAATGTGTGCCCATTGCTATATATTTCTCATTTTTTCTTATTACATGTTGCTTTTTTGTTGTTTTTGTTGCTTAATTGCTGCACCTATTTCACTACTGAACCAGGATGGGCTTTCAGACAGTGCTGTCTTATTTCCTGGGAAACAGAAATTGTTGAATTGTATCTTCAGGCCATAAAATAACTTCTTCTCAAAGAACATTCAATTCAATACAGTTTTTATTTCCATATATTAGAGTGGTGTTTAGGAAATAACCTGTCTTTTTCACTTAGCTTTTAACAAATCGCGACCAGCGGCCTTCCTGAGCTTTGGTAACATGTTGATCCACAAGTATTCAAGATCCCACAATTCCTTGTTAATCAACTTTCAAACAGGTAAGAGTGTATTTAATGTGAAAGACCTGATTGTTATTCGCTTTTTTCTCTCTCCAACCTTACTGCATGTGTTAAAAGCAGTTTCTTTGCAGTAGGCTAACTGTTCTTTTTGAGGTATTACAGAGAAAGACTGCATTACAGGTGTTGTGGAAAGGGGTGCCATCAGTTACCTGTATTTCTGGCAGGTAACTGAGAATATTGACAGAATGTACAACTGCCTCTGAACTGCCCAATGGCATTTTGAACACCAAAGATGCGTGGAATGAAAGGACGAATCATGGCACTTCTGTGTGGTAATTTCTTCTTAAGTATTGGCCTTTCCAGCTGTTAGAGAAAGCTCTAGATTATCAGCCTGAATCCTTGGATTTAATCCAGAGAGGACTGTCTCTGAGCTCAGAGATTTTCGCTATGGAAACAGTTTCCATGGTGCACAGATAGTCTAATTCTGACTATCAGATGCATCACCCAATTTGACAAGACTTGACCAAAGTAGATGCAGATTTATTTTCCATTTTCTTGGAAACAACAGTATTCTCAGCTGCAGTCACTTGTTTGTGCCCAGTCACAACTGCATCACAGCAAGCAAAATGGGATTCTGCCAAAACACTTCCATATTAGTGAAGATGTTACTTGGACAGATTACCCCTCACAGTTCATGTGGATCTTCAGAACGAAGCTTTACGCTAATAGGGGGCAGCAAACTGTAAATCATTCCTAGCAAAAAGATCCCACAGCTCTTCTTACATGGTGTCTTAAAATAAGGATTGTTTTTGCTCAATGTGACTGGAGCCCTAGTCCCAGAATGTTCATTGCTTGTCTGGTGAGTCAGGTACAT
This sequence comes from Thinocorus orbignyianus, assembly GCA_013400375.1. Lineage (NCBI taxonomy): Eukaryota > Metazoa > Chordata > Aves > Ciconiiformes > Thinocoridae > Thinocorus > Thinocorus orbignyianus. Next base: position 79,346 of record VXBW01000364.1, on the reverse strand, counting down.
GTTATGGGCAGGAAAGGAGGACACCAAATAGGCTGGGAGGCAGGCCGGGGGAAGAAACCAAACCCAATGTATTAAGTTTAGCAACATAACTAAATTGATAATTGAATTGATAATTGAATCTGAATTGAGTTTTTTTTTACCTGGAGAACTTATCTACTATACTTAGTTGAGCTTCATGTATACCTAGGTTAAATGTTATCATTAAGGATTACCTTACTTCTACAGTTGTGTAGATTTGAAGCATGATATGTAAAACACTTTTAGCAGTGTTGAGAAACAGCAGAGAAATGCATCACTTAAGGAGGTAACAAGTTGCCATCCACTGACTGACTACTCAGAAAAGTGAAAGACAGTTTAACAGGCTCCTAAGAGGTAAAGGTGTCTTCTACTCTGCTTGGCTGTTACTGCTCAGTGTTTTCACATGTTTACATTTGCAGACAGTAACACAGCAGTTGAAAAACATTATTTTTTAAAATGTATTACTTTCAGGCTTTTTATCATTCCTCCAGCAGTGAAACAGCCTATCAAGAGACAAGTACATTTTTACATTTGTGGGAGGAGAGGCGAGGTATCATTTGTTTATGCAGGGAAGTTTAATCAATCCAAGCAAAAATAAAGTGAAAAAAAAATTGCAATCATGTGTCCCAGCCACTTATTGTCATGCCTGAAATCGCTATGTTTAAGAGAGCAATGACTGATAAAGACTACCTGCTACTCACGTTATCAAACACCGGGTAGTTCATGTAATGAAGTAAGGGATATGGCATTCAGATCACATACTATAAGGTCTAGCTTAGACATCGTACTCAGATATCTTTCCCTATCTATCAACAGTAAAGAGAAAAATCTAAAATGTCATCTAAAATGTTCTTTAACTGCATCGCACGTTCTTCCTGCATGCTGTGTGAAATAGCTTACCAACAAGGATGTCAGTTGAAAACAACTCTTGGCCTGCCCTGGAGGAAGATAATAATGAGCATCTTTAGCAATTTTTCCTTTCTTTCTACAAACTGGTTTCTTATTCTTAGTAAAGAGTTAGAAACAGTTTTACATGTTGTCCTTTAAAATTTTTGACTGGGCAGAGTACTTAATAATTCATTTTAAAGAAAGTAGCCCCCAAGAGATTACTACCGTTAACTTTTTAGGCATATTCTCATCTTTCAGTGAACACTGCTGGATCTCACAACTTCCACCAGACAATGAAATCACAAAATTCCCATGACAAAATTCTTTCCTGAACCAAAATTATGTGAAGTCAGCTCTTGTTAAGTCACTAGTAAGTCAATGGCTGTAAATTCAAGTAGAGTACTAATCAGAAATATGGAGGCTTGAGTTCAGATTGGGTTTTTTGGCAGGGTATTTTCATATTTATTACTATGATGCAGCTTCTGGTACCTGAAAGCTTCTTCCACCCTGTTCCTTCTCGTTTTGTCACCACTCTCCTCTGATTTGAACTGCAAGGCTACGTTCTTGTTCACTGCTTCAGCTACCAAGATGGTGGAGACATACACCAAGATAATGGCAGAGAGCAGCAAAAGCTCTTCCCTGTGGGGCAGGACCACCAGGGGCTGGGTGGGCGCCTGCCTCCCTGGGGAGGAAAACAGGCCCAGGATGGGCCATGGGCCCACAGATGGGCCTGACTTGGTGGGACCAGCTTGGTGGGGTCCGTGGGTGGGCCTGGCATGGTGGGGTCTATGGCTTGGTGGGCCTATCTTGGTGGGGCCCATGGCCAGGCAAGGCTATGGGGAGCTGGAGGCCTGGGGAAGGGGCTGACATGGGGTCCAGGGCAGGGGGGAGCCCTTGGGACCCCAAGCCTCATGGCCCTGACAATTCTCTATCACCCAAGTGAAACAATTTCCTCCATGGCAGAGCTCCAGTCCTGGGTTTTTTGCAGCTGGACATACAGGTGGTGGTGTCTCACTGAAATGCCACCTGCTTGTAAGACACAAGGATGTTTGCATTAAATAGTTTTTTGGGGATCCTCTTGCCTTTTCTCCTCTGTTCTCTTTTCTGACATATCTCACCAGATCTAGACTTTATTGCCTGGCTTTTTAACATCTCAGAGCTGAAATGACAGAATCCCACAATACCCATATTTTTCACCATTCATGTTTTCCAGTCTTTTCAGCATTTTTCAGTATTCAAGTTGCACAAAGCTCTGAAGTACATGCTACCTAATTATATACAGTTTCAAGCTATTGAGGCATCCAAGTTTGAAGGAGGACAATCAAAATATCATTCCAGGCACAGATGGTAAAATGACCTGATAATTATCAGGCAATGTTAAGGGCGAGAAAGGGAGGAGGAGGAAAGACACTTTTCATGCCAGTGCAGCTGACAGATAAATTAACATCTCAGTAGTTTCTGTTTTACCTACCTCCAGTATGATATTCTGCATAATGTTCCCTTTCCTCCTAGAAAATATAATGACAGTCCACTGTGGAACGTCTGCAGCTGGGAGTCATTTAGAGAGTCGCACACCACCCTATTGAACTGAATTCACTCTTTCCAAAATACCTTCTCCTTCTAAACATTTTCATATGTGCACAAATGGTAAATGCTAGTTGATATAAATAAACCCTCAGCACCTGTCATTTTTTGTGCACAGTAGCTGCTATAGAACAGTTATAAACGCAGTTCACTGGTCCAGAAGTCACTTAGATTTCTCACGCTGTTTCAAAATACTGTTATTGTTTTTCCTTTTTTCTCGACATTATTTAAAAACACTTGTGGGTATCAAAAGGTTGCAGGTAACGTGTGTATTAAAACTAGATACTGAACACCATCTTTCGTTGTGAATGTGCCACTCTCCTTAGAGTAAAAGAAGTGAAACTACATATAAGATTGAGTGTGCTCAGACAAGTTTGAGTCTCTGGGATATAGTATGTTTGCCTTTTAAATTAAAAATGCCACTTACTCTTTCCCCTGGGAAAAATCATTCAGCATCCCTATATCTTGTTATCCCCATGTGCAAAACAGCTCAAAAATGCTGGTTACATGAAGTTAGAGGAAGGCTGACATCTTCAACGACTGCAAAGTTCACAGAGGGCTGGAGGAAGGCGCACTGCAAGTTCAATGTGTTAGTAGTCACAAATCATTTGTACAGAAAGCAAACACACACGGTTTGTGTAGGAAGTGCAAGAATATTCGGAATTGCTATTCTCATAATTTCCCAGTGTGAAATTTACACCAGGACAGAGAGGTTAGAGAAACTGCTTGCCTAATGGAAGACTGACTTTTCACTCACACAAAAACTCTTTAGACTCAGACATTGGCAGCCTTTTTAACGTTATTTCTCACCTCCCACTAGATCACTTTGCTCAAAGCCCCATTCAGCTTGGCCTTAAACACCTCCAGGGATGGGGCATTCACAGGTTCTCTGGGCAACCTGTTCCAGTGCCTCACCAATTCATCAGGTAATGTAATACTGTCATCTGATGTTATCTATCGGTATGGTTTCTAAGGACTCCTGGGAGGAAGGGGGTCGATCTGTTGGTGTTTTGTCTGTTACACATCTAATTTTCTTCAGCTGCTTCTAAAGCATACTCATATTTAAATGTCTCTAATTTCTACAAAAGAGAAAAGAACATTTAACCTGTCCTTCTGCAGAGTAACAGGAGAACAGAAACTGGAAATACTTTAAGTGAAAGAGTTCCATTCTTTCACTAAATTGAGCATTTAATAACAGTTCAGTGCCATGGACACAAGTGCAAATAAAATGACCCAGTTATAGTGACTGAGTCTCTGGGATGCCTCCAGTGTCCACAAGTCAGCTGAAGCCAGAGTGTACAGATTCTTAATTGCAAAACTCATGCCTTTTAAAGACACTTGTAACTCAGCTTAGAAAGCTAATTACATCTGAATACCCTCCAAGGCAGTGCTCAGGGCTGGTTTATGACTACAAAACTAGCTGATCGTTTATTCTCTCCTGCACTGCCATGTCTTAGGACGCAGTGAGGGCAGGGGGATGGTGACACCCTCCTGAGCTCCAAGTGGTCAGCAGACCCAAAAGATGGACCAGAGAGCTGTGTCAGCAGGCTGAGCAGGACCTTGAAGCAACTTAAAGGAGATGGGAGTGTGGATGGGGGTAGGGAAGAAGACACCCTAAGTGTCTGGCCTCTGCAGTGGCCCTAGTGTCCCACCTAAGTCAGGTACCAACAGCAGCTTGCCTCTGACAGTGCAAAGCTCAGCACATCCTGAATAATCAACCCTGGGCATGGATAAGTCCTCAGGCCATCAGCTCCTGACTATACAAAGTGTCTAGTTAAAGTTAACTCAGCCATGGCACTGGTGCATGGATTATTGTCACTTTCATGTTCTTTTTAGATCCCAAACCTAATCTAGCACAGAATCGGCAGGGCCACTTCCACCCTCCTTCATCCCCCTGAGGTCTCTGTGTGAGTTAAAAGAAACAGAGGCCGAATCTTGAAAAGGAAATCGCACTCAATCAGCTTCAATCTTTTTTAAGTCGTTATAGCAGAGCAAAATTCCAGCATGAACATGCTTATTCCAATTTATTATTAACCAGTATGATTTAAATGAGAACAATGTAAACCTTCTTTAAAGTCCTGTTTCTAAACTGTTATGGCCCTAACAGACATACAGCAAGGATTGTTTATTCCTGTTAATGCAATTTAATCATGGAGGTAAGAGTTGGGACAGCTCAAAGGTGTAAAGCGTGTTTATAAGAAACTCTTACCTTTTTTTCTGCTCTTGTGTGCAATTACAAGCTTCTCAATAAATGGCATGCTCTCAAGTGCAGGTACCAAATGTGGGCTGCCTTCCCACTCATTTTACGTGAAGCCTTTCTTGTTTTCAAGCCATGTAGAATTGCCTCTGTTCCAGCAGCCTGTGTTCCTTGCAAATTGTGGGATGCTGTGATTAACCCCACATCTTGATTCATCAAGAGGGAAACCATACCTCAGCCTTCTCTCTCCTCTTCCTTCACAGACTCTCACCACCTCCGGGTCCAAGCTGCACACCAGAATCCAGGTGTTGGCAATTCCCCTCTTCAGCTCCAAGAGGCAGAGGAAAAGAAACTTTCTTTCTTTCTTCCTCCCAAATCCTTTGCTTAGTTGGGTGCAGGTTTTATAGCCTCATCTTGTCAGGAAAGCAGGGTCACCACACACATAGCTTCCAGGCTCGACTATAGCATTTTAATCCTTTCCTAGCTGCCAGTGTGATGGAGTCCCAGCCCTCCCTCCAGTCTGCCCAGCTGCCTGCCATGATTTAAACTGATGAACCAGAGAGAGACCAAAGGATCCTTATACCCCTCACTATCCCTACCTCTTTCCAAGTCAACCTTTTTATATTTTTCCACTATTTTTCTTTCCAAGTTCTCCACAGCTCTGAAGGTGTCTTTTAAAATTAATTTTTAAATTCATTTTAAACAGGCAGAAGTAGTACATATTAACAAAGAAAGCAATAAATTTCTTTGAGTGTTTATTCCACATTCTGTTATTTATCTTTACTGTTTGGTTTTGGTGCTTGACCTCCCTTTTTTTTCCCTCATGTCTTCTTGAATTTGACTTTCAAAGAATGTTACAGAAAGGCAGGATTTAAGACTGAATTCTAGAGCCACAGAAGCCCATAATAAAATTCTCCCTAACTCCAGCGGAGCCAAGTTTTCCTCTTGAAAGCAAAAATCATAGAAAAAGAGCCAAACTATTTTGCAAACAGAAGCCAATAGTTAAATTCTTCCTAACTTGTACGGAGCCAGGTTTTCATCCTGAAAGTGAGCTTTTTAGAGTAACAGCCAAACTATATTTTGCAAACATTTCGATAAATTTGTGTATGAACCTCAGGTGTAGCAAGGATGCTCTGTAAGTAACCCGGAACAGCACGTGAAATAAAGCTCCACTATCACGCCCACACCCTCCAAACACCAGTTACTCAACTTCAGGACAGCTGATTTTATCTTTTAAGTCACTTCTGAACATCCAGTAGAGCTTCTCTTAAATAGGTGCCTGGAAAGTTAACGCTGCATTTATTACAAGGCTGAAGACTTGCAGAAAAGGCTTGGGGCTTTGCCTGTAGCAATCAGAAAGTGTTTTCAATGAGAGATGTTGAAACGCACATCTGCATATAAGCACACACAGATTTTAAGCAGGATACGTTGGGGGACGGGCAGCTCAAGGGAGAGAACACCAGTAATCAACCAGAAGGGAATAATCCCGCCCTGGACCAAGTCTTTTCCATCTCCAGGCTCTATCACACCACCAGTGTCAGATTTGGTGCCAACACGGGAAAAAAAGACAAAGGGAAACGCTCGCTTGCCTTTCAGCCGCAGAATATGAAGTGTGTGTGGTTTAATACAGCCCTTTCTCAAAAAGCTCCCCGTGTCTCTGGAACATTAACAGGGATTTACAGTAGTTCTCACACATGTTCAAATGTCAGCTGGTTTTATTTGTCTGCAGCCCACTCCTTCGTTTTGCTCCCAGAGAGGCTGAAAAAATCAGTTGGTTTCGAAGCACTTTTTACTCATTTTTATGAAAGTCACCATAAAAGCATCAAAGGGGCTATCAATTTATTCCATATTGGCATCATATTTTTACCTTTTTCTCTAACAAGTACTCCATGTGTTTTCTATAAACCACAATTATTTGCAACAAAATTCTCCCTGCTTTCCTTGCTATTCCCCGTGCTCCAGCGACTTACCATTGTGTGAGTCTTTCACCTTCACCAGCGTGAAAAAAAGAGACCAAACTTTTCCCCTACTCTTCAGGAAAAAAGTAACAAAATAATGCTGATTTATTTTATTATTGCACTCTCTCCCCTCCTTCCCATTCCTCAGGCCCAAGACTTTTGGCAAGACTGGTAACCTGAAATCCCACTTTCATGCTTCCTAATGGACTCTCCGCTGCTGATGATCATAGAATTTTCTAGGTTGAAAGGGACCTTTGAGATTATCCAGTCCAACCATCAACCTAACCCTCATAAAAAAACCCCCATCACTATGTGTCTGAGCACTATGTCGACCCATTTTTTGAATACCTCCAGGGATGGTGCCTCAACCCCTTCCCTGCGCAGCCCATTCCAACACTTAATAACCCTTTCTGTCTAAAAATTATTCCTGATATCCAACCTGAACCTCCCCTGGTGCAACTTGAGGTTGTTTCCTCTTGTCCTATTGCCTGTGACTTGGGAGAAGAAACCAAATCCCTCCAGCTACACCCTCCTTTCAGGGAGTTGTAGAGAGTGAGAAGGTCTCCCCTCAGCCTCCTCCAGGCTGAACACCCCCAGCTCCCTCAGGCTCTTCTCACAAGACTTGTTCTCCAGACCTTTCAGCAGTTCCGTTGCCCTTCTCTGGACCCACTCCAGCCCTCAATGTCCTTCTTATTGTGAAATTTCTTATTTGCCCCAAACTGGACAGATGATGATGGTGGTGGTGGTGATGATGATGGATCAATCATCTGACTGGGTGATGTGCCTCTGCCATCAGGCTCAACTCTTCTGCCCAAGTGGGAAAACCACGGTCGTAACTCCCCTGTCCCTGATACCTCTCGCTGCTCATCAACCACCCCTTAGCACCACACCTGTAGGAGAAGCCCACCCCATCAGGGGTTGAAGAGGGGTGCAGTGGGGTGGGCTACTTGCCACCTCCCAGCTTTTGCTAGTCCTTCTGTGGGGCAGGACAGTGGGGTCCACGTACCCCTTAGCCCTCCCAAGCAGGCGGGCATCTCCCTGCCCCATCCCATCCCATCCCAGTGCATCCCAGTGCCCAGGAGCGGTGTGACTTGCGGGTCTCCCCCCTTTTCTCTTCACACACACCATCCCACCTCCCCTCCCCTCTTCTCCTCGCCACTGGCCACCAGCGACACCTCCGACCGCCCGGCTCCTCCCGGCCCCCGCCTCCGCGCCGGCTTTGTGTGCGCGGCAGCCGCCACCTGGGGCCGCGGGTGCGGTGGTGGTGGCGGTGGCATGGTCCCCGTGGTCCCCAAAACCATGCCGCTCCGCGGGGTCCCCGCATCCCTCCTGCCCCTTTGTCTGCTCTGCCTCCAGGCTGCGCTGCCGCTCCGCGCCCACCGCGGCCGCTACGCCGGGTAAGTCCCACCGCTCCCGCAACCGCGGAACCTCCGCTTAAGCTTCTCCCCCACCGCCTTGGAGGGGGTTTTTCATCCCTCTGCCCAGCTGGTTTTGGTGGTTTCCAGCCGATCGTAGCGCGGTCCGGCGCTTTCTCGCCGTGGATGCTGCAAATCTCTGCCGGCAAAAGGATGCTACTTTGGGGGAAAAGAGGAAAGTTTTAGCGTCCGTGTAGAAACTGCGATTATACAGGGAGGGAGGGGGAGTTTTAGGGGCTTCGCCGTGCTCTGAAATGAATGAAAGTTTGTATTTTCCTTTGGGGAACGTGTTTAATGGAATGTAAAGTTGTTTTTTCTTTTGGTTTGGTTTGTTTTTTTTTAAAGTTAAGCAATGTGCAATCTTACTAAATGCATAAAAAGCTCAAACAGTAAAAGAACTTGATTAACCTTACTGTAAGCAAGGGAAGATTTTTACATGTATTTCAAAGTAGGCACGGGGGTTTTTAATTATTTACCTATTTATATATTTATTTATTTAATTTAAAGTTAAAATTTGTATTGGAAAAACTGAACTAAGTAGTACTAGTAGTAGTAGTAAAAGGCAATCTGTGGTGTCATCACTAGGCTTTGCCTCCAAAGTGCATGTTCTTCTTGCCTGCTCTAGAGACTTTGTTTTTAGCAAGTATTTACCAAAACAGCATCTGCTAAAGGTTCCTGATGTCAATGTGAAAGTCTCCCAAACGTAGGAGGAGCATTAGAAACCCATGGCATCTTTTCACCTACAGCACAAAATTCATTCAAACTGACCAGCAAATTCCTCAGGATAAGCACACCTCCCTGTGGAAGCAGGACCTCTATTATTCTTTTTATTCTATTACAGTACCCAGGCCAGACATGTAAATTCCCCTCCTAAAATGAAGTTTAAAGAAAAAAGCACTGTCTGAGCTTTAAGGATATGGTAATGCGATACGAAACCATTCACCCCTGGGTCACTATTAGTGATAGAAAGTAGTTAAACAGTTGGCAACTGTTTCACCATCTCTGTTCAGTTCCTCTGGTCCCAGTATGGATCCACAGTGTGAAACCAAACTGGTCACCCCAGTCAGGAGCCCTACTGGCAGTGCCGGAAAGGAACAGGACAGAAGACTAAGCTGTTAAAGCCAGGGGCCTGTCATATCTTTTCCACAGCCTTTTGCATAGTCCTGGTCTCAGTAAGACCCTTGGTTTTTTTTTTTAAAAAAAAGTAAATTTCAAGATTGTATTCACTTTGTTTGCAGATGACATGGAGATGAATAACAGATTCCCAGTGCTGGTGCCTAACTTTTTCTGAATATTAGTTACAGGAGTTATCTGTTGATCAGCGTATGAGATGGCAAAATCCACATCTTAATATCTTCCAGGTTGAAGTGAGATTGTGCAATCTATAATCAAGTCGGTAAAAATAGGAAAAAAAACCCTAAAATGCATGCAGATGCAAGTATTGTACCTCTCCTCATTAAGTGATTCACCAATTTTGTTAAAGTTTTTAAAGTAATTTTCTTGCTTAAGCATTTTACGTGCCCAGGGTGGTACGTGATAGAGCCAGGCAACCTTTCCCTGTTGATCCCCATCCTAGATGCTTTTGTGTAGGGTTTAGCCCGGAAAAATGAGACTTCTCATCAGCTTCCAGAATTTGGGCAAGCACAACAAAAATCACTACTCAAAAAAAAGAAAAAATAATGGCTAGAGCTCATTATAAAAACTCAATAGGTGATTGTAGTAGGGGGCCAAGATACATTTACAAGCCTCGCTGAAAACGCGGTCACATTTGTAACACAAACCAGAATGTGTACCACATGTGTAATGCAAACTGGAAAAATAACCTGATATTTTCCCTACTCTACTAACCTTTTCCATTTCTACTATCCTGGCATTACTTGTGTGCAATAAAAGTTGATGAAAAATTAGCTTGAAGCAGGGTGGATGAAGGTTTCTGCAGAATTACGAATATATCTTGTCCTTCTGAGGCATCTGTCAGTAACCCACTGTCCTGGCAAGATCATTTAATTTCCTCTGTACGTGCAATTAATTAGAAACAGTTGAGCAGGTATTGCCATCACATTGAACCTGGTCATCACCCAAGGGGAAAATTTGTTTGGTAGGGATTTTTTTTCAGGAAAAGCAATCAGGAGGTGAATTTAGTTTTCTGATGTTCATCATTAAAAGGGGGGTCCCAACCACCTGACTTCATTTTGTGCTAAGAGATGTGTGTCCAATCTTAGTCATTTCTATTGTGTCAGAAGATGTAGGGGATGTTACAGGAAAGTCATAAATATGATGAGGGCAAAAGGATGAGAGAGGGGAAAAAAAAAAAGGAGTGGAAAAGATTTCTCATAAACTCAGGCCAGCACTAGGAGGCACAGAGCTCTTTAGATGAGGACTCTGACCTAAGACAAGTAATTGGTATTGCACATGTTTCTCCAAACTAACTTCTCCAAACTGGGTTCAGAGCAGGCCAGGTATGCCATATGGACGCATCTTTAAGCAAATGCTTTCCAGATACCTTTGGGAAGTCCACAAATAGTTGGGAAGTCTCAGCAAAGAGGCAGCAGTCCTCATGGATGGCCACTGAGCTCCTGCAAAGACTCAGACACGGGTGTGTTTGCCTTCTGCTGCCTCATATAACCCACAGGAGTTCAACCAGTCTCTGTACTCTTGTGCCTGCAGGAACTCAAGAGGAGCTTGGAGCTATTTCCTTTCCCTCTAAAAGACACTACTAACCAGCTACCTCACAACAAACTCAAAATTATAATCTCACACATTTTTCCTTCTCCCATTTCCATGCTCTGCCCAGTGGAGATAGGCAAAGGAGGGGTACACATCAGGTTTTGGAGAGACTAGGGATGCTATATTCATGAGGATTTTCCAGGAGGCCATTACCAGAGGTTCAAACAGGGGCAACAAGGATAACCAGATGTATGGAACGGTTTAAATGCCTGAAATAAGAGATGTCTACAAGCTTGGAGTGACATGGAGGTGGTGGATAAGGATCAGCTGCTCACTGTCTCTTCAGGTTACAAGAAATAGGAGACGTAAAACAAATCTAGTAGGAACCAGGTTAAAAACGAGACTTCTTCACCCCACAGGTGTGAGACCTGTTGAAATCCTTGCTGAAGGATGTGAAATGTTGTTTAGGCTTGACAGGTCCATGAAAGGGAGAGTTAACATGCTCCTGAAATGACATCCAGCCTAGGAAATCACTACATTGAAAGTAACTGTAGGTTGGAAGGGTACTTAGTGGTAATAGATACTTTTGCCTTGTTGTTGCTCTTCAGAGAATCACAGAGTCATACAGGGTTGGAAGGGACCTCTGCAGATCATCTAGTCCAACCCTCCAATCTAAGGAGATGGTAACAGGAGAGGACTTCCTTGGGTAGTTGTCTTTTGACAGTTTCCCACAGTAGGATACTAGAGCAGATGGACTTTTTGTGGATCTTTTTCTTTACCAAATGCAGCAATCTTCCTGTTTAGAAATCCTGTGAAGAAGGAGGTGGCTTCCCATTAGCAATCTTTCTACTCCAGGTTGTCTGTCTCCACTTGTACATGGTAGTTGGGCATGTTTCATTCATTTTCTACCTAACTTTTGTTCTTCCAGAGCCTTTTTAGAAGTGTGCTTCCTCTCACCTCTAATAACTAAATGCAGGCAAAGGACGGAAAAACTTGGCTAGTTGTTCTCTTAAGTTTTACACTGGAGGTTTTAGAGTCTTTTTAAATATTGGATTGAGATGTTAAGTCCTCCAAAATGTTACTCTTGTGTGGGCTGGGTTACAGTGCTGCAGAAGATTGTAATTTCTCTTGGTCAGGTGAAGGCTATGATGCATTCTTATATTTTTGTGGAGTATACAATGTGGGAGTGCCGCTGAGGTGGATAACAAGGAAACCTGAAAACAGTAAGGAAATGTTCTGTAATCCAAGGCAGAACTACTGGGGCATCACATCCTGAAAACTGCATAAGCCAGCTGCCCATGCAGATAAACACAGATATCAAATCTGAGAGCACTCAGCACATTGCAAGTATTTTAATGCCCATTAATATCCCCACATACCATAGCTAAGTGCCGCTGATCCCACAATGCCTTACACACAATAGCTGGCAATTGTTCTGTCTCATGGAAAAAACACATGGGAGCGAGATAAAAACGAGTTGCTGAGGGAGCTGAGACGTGGAAAGGAACTTCTTCCGTGCTATTCCCTCCACATGTTTTCTGTAAATATTTAATGGGGGACTGAAAGAACCACTTTACTGTGTAAAAAATGTTCTTTCTCTCTGTTGCTCAGGTCTCCTTCCTCCCACCCCCAAAAGTAAAATATCATACACACAGTTGGCAAAAATAATTTAAGAAAAGCACACCATCAGCATTAGATTGAAGTTAATTATATTCATTCAGGTGAAAACCACACTTAATGCTTCTCTGGATGGTGTCGGGGAGCTTCTAGAAGCTCTGAGCTCTGTAGCATCATACTCAAACAGGTGTAGGTATCCTCTTTTCAAATAACCAATAATTCTGTAATCAAAGCACCACCAGTTCCTAGAAAGAGCACAGATCAGTGAAATCCAGAACTCTGGGACCTCATTACGCATTCCAATCCTAATACCACAATTCTAATTTTGTGCTTTCTCATCACCTGATATTTATGTTCTCCTAAAGGAAAAAAAAATACTGCCAAGTTTTGATGCTTTTTCTCATCTAAGTCCAGACATGTTAAATTTACCTCTTGAAGCCTCTCTGCCCTCCTCATTGCAAATAAGAAATATGAGGTGTTTCAGTTACTCTTTTTTTCCCTCTTTTACTTCTTAACTAATTAGAACAGCAGTGAGCATCCACGCGGCCCAGGTGAAGCGAATGCCAGGCAAAGAGGCTCCCAGTTCATTATGGCTGAGTCTAAACTGATCTCCAGGTTCATGTCCCCATGTGAACCTGGTGTCCAGCTTGGGATGATGTTGTGTTCCTGACTGGCCTCCATATGTGGAAAAGAGGGGCAGAGAGCAGAGTGGGTAAGGGAAGGCATCAAGAAATCAGGGCATGGGCAAAGCTTGCACCCGTACCTGGTAGCTCTGAATTTTTCCTAGGTTTCCTACATTAGATACAACCCATGGTCTTCCAGTAGGAATGATACTTTAGGAAGTGTAAAACGAGTTCCAGTAAACATTTGCAGTTTCCTCATTTTTAAAAGCATATATGATACAAATGGGAATGTAGTATATTACTAAAGAAAATTGATGTTCAGGCTTGGTTTTGAGTTCAGTCTGTTTTGACAAGAAACAGGATACATTTAAGGTGTACTAAGACAAGGATATTTA
>VXBW01000364.1:285-65961 GCA_013400375.1 Thinocorus orbignyianus | reverse complement strand
AAAAAAAAAGATAATTCAAATATAAAATCCATCTAGACCCTTAGTCTGAAGCATCTGCTTCGAATGCACCAGCTTCCACTATCTCATGGAAATAAACAGGCAAGGAAATATGGAAATACAGCTTTTCCTAGAGCTTCTGGTAGTAGTTGCAGTGATCTCCAAAGCTCTTGCTTCTACACCATACCCACTGCCAGCTGCTGGGAATCCACTCCCCCAGAGCCACTCATGGCCTTCGTAAAATGAAGTTATCAGCTCTCAATGTTTTGTACACGACTTTCACAAGGACTTAATGGGGGATGAATACTACAGAATTTATGTAGATACTGATATTTATTTTTTTTAAATATTAAAAAATGGATTCTAAAATGTGTGAGCAATTCCCATGAAAGATAATGGAACTTAGTTGAAGTCCAGCAGGAAAATCATGGTTGCAGAAGGAGCAAATTTGAAAAAGAGAAGCTAAAACTCTGCTTTTCTCAAATACATTGCTGGAGATTTGTAGGGTACTCTAGTTTCATAAACTACATGGGACTGTATCCCATGCTGCATGATAAACAGGACCCCAGGGTCTCCTGCAGTTCTAGTTTCTGTAAAAATGTCATCCATGTGTTTGAAACATCCTTACATGGTCAAAATGCTGTAGGAAAAGCTTATTGCTCTATCCAGTTGAAGGTAAGTGGCCACCATTCATCATTTCTCACTATCTCCAGGAGGTAAACTCTGTCATCTCTGTTTTGCAGAGCTGTCCTTCACTTACCTTTGCTCCTTAATTTTACCTCTGAATAGATAACGGGAATTGTACTCCCTCTTCTGTTGTGGAACGTAGCATTTAACGGGTGCACTGTGCCTATAACCTTTGTGCAAAAAGTCAAGAAAGAAACAAGTATTTTGACCATTGGGCATCCCTTCAGTGGTCCTGTAAGCAAAACCTGCTGTGAGTATGTATATAGCAGTAAAAACTGAAAATGGACAGTGTTGTTCAACATTTGGTACTTTGGTTGTTCAAGCAGTAGGATTGGTTTTGCTGCCAGGCAGGAGATAAAGACAATTTTTCCACAGTTTGACCCTCTATACCAAAAAAAAAGTTAAAACCCAGTATTTTTACTGTCCTCTGCCCAACCAGCTTACATAGTTATTCTATCAATATTATTATTACATATCTAATGTATTAGATTTTAAACTTTTTGGATTTTAAATTGTTATTTTTATATATATAATTTAGATTAGATACCAGAAAGAAATTCTGTGCTGTGAAGGTGGTGAGACACTGGAAGAGGTTGCCCAGAGAAGCTGTGGCTGCCCCATCCCTGAAGGGGTTCAAGGCCAGGCTGGATGGGGCTTGGAGCAACCTGCTCTGGTGGGAGGTGCTCCTGCCCAGGGCAGGGGGGTTGGAACTGGATGATCTTTAAGGTCCCTTCCAACTCTGACCATTCTATGATTCTATGATTTTTCATGTGGTAAAAAAACAACAATTCAGTGAATCCTGTTGTGTTTACAATGATAAGCAGGTTTGGTTGTAAAATGAGAACCAATAATTATAATTGTACACTAGGCCTCTCTCTGCTGCAGGCAAAACTCCTTGCAGAACTTTGCAGGACTTTTGCTGGTCTGAAATTTGCAGGAACAGACCTACAGTCAGCAAACTTCTGGAGATAATTAAGCCCAATCTTAATTTATTTTCTGTAAATTTCTGGTTTAAAGGCTTTGTTTACATGGCTGAGTGCAAAGATGTGGCTCTGATTTGATAGCGGTGTTGCAGCAAAACGTGCATGGATTCTAAGGGTGCTACTAATTTATACCTCAGTATATCAGAGCAAAATCAGACCTTAAATGGACACTAACTGTCAGGAAATCATCTGTGAAGAGAACTCTAAAACTGCTTTTTGTGCAAAGCACCTGAGGGCAGGTAGAGCCAAATTAGTCTGAATTGGAAAGATATTCAGACCAACAAATGGATGAGGACAATATATCCCCTTTTTTTTTACTAATATTTTGCACCTTTTGAGCTTGCCAAATGAAGAGGAAGTCCAAGGACCTCACTGCTTTCTTGGGAAAATAAAAGCCAGGCATTCCACATCACGAAGGAGGAGCAAGGACACCTGGTCTCACCTGGGTGGATGGTGACACAGGCTGGGAGGGAGCATGAACCCACTCCTTCTGCCTGTGTTTGCTCTGTGTAGGTGGAATGTTCTGGAGAGCAAGGTTCCACCGAGCCCCTTCTTCCCCCAAGGAGCAGTGGGACTTGCAACTGTGCTTGCACAAACAAGCTAAATGCAACCTAGGTTGCATGAAAAGCAGCATGGCCAGCAGATCAAGGGAGGTGGTTCTACCTCTCTACTCTGCTCTCATGGGACCCCACTTGTGGTACTGCGTCTAGCTCTGGGGCCCTCAACATAAGAAGGACATGGACCTGTTGAAGCGGGTCCAGAGAAGGGCCATGAAGATGCTCAGAGGGCTCAAGTACCTCTCCTATGAGGACAGGCTGAGAGAGTTGGGGGTTTTCAGCCTGGAGAAGTGAAGGTCCAAGAGAGACCTACCATGATGCGTCATGATTACAGTATCCTACAGGTTTAAAAGCCTCAGGTAATCTGCATAAAAGGTATCTTAAATACAAGGCAACATGAGCACTTGGTAGACCTGAAGACTAGAAGGTTTTGGGGGTTTTTTGAGGGGCAGGTAACATACATGAGAAAATTAGAGTCTGTAGATGGATTTAAAATGTGAATATTTTGGCCATTTTAGGTGTTTTTTTTCCCCCAAAGCACTGAAGGTGTTAACTTAGTAGAAATAAATGAACAGATGGATGCACTGAAGTCAGGCATTGTACAGTCAGATTGTACAAAGAGAAGGAGAAACACGTAGGGCCCTGAAAGAAAGTCAGGCCTCGAGGACAGATGTAAGGAGTGACTTAAGCAGGCCTGATGAAAAAAACGGTGCACCCTTTGATTTACTCCACCGTGCCCCTACTAAGATTGCCACCAGATGCTACTCTAAGGCTGCAGTGCAGGGGTGCTGCCAGACCCCACTGACCCCCACTAACTGCCAGCTGCTGCCAGGGCAGGCAGCTGTGCTCCAGCTGTTCCAGATGTCCAGCCCCTGCTCAGGGACTGGCACTCCTCTGCCTATGGAGAGCCAATTCCAGGAGCAAAGAGATCAGAAAAGCATATGTCCACTCCTCACATCTGGTTTTTTTCCCTACACTTTCTTCAACCTGGAGAAGAGAAGGCTCCAGGGAGACCTTAAAGCCCCTTCCAGTACCTGAAAGGGCTACAGGAGAGTTGTGGAGGAACCCTTGATCAGGAAGTGGAATAATACGATGAGGGGGAATGGTTTTAAACTGAAAGAGGGGAGATTTATGATAGATATTAGGAAGAAATTCTTTGCTGTGAGGGTGATGAGACACTGGAAGAGGTTGCCCAGAGAAGCTGTGGCTGCCCCATCCCTGGAGGTGTTCAAGGCCAGGCTGGATGGGGCTTGGAGCAACCTGCTCTGGTGGGAGGTGTCCCTGCCCAGGGCAGCGGGGCTGGAAGTGGATGATCTTTAATGTCCCTTCCAACCCAAACCAATCTACGATTGTACGATTTCTGCTTCTCAGGCTGTGATCTGGTTGTTGCGAAGCTTCTGAGGTGTTAGTGTTGGTGCAGGGAAGGGGTGGGAGTGGGGCTGTTTTTTTGGTACCTGCCTGCATACCTCAAGCTTCTCAGTCTCCCTCTATACATACATACCGGAGACAGTTGTCTGAAACCAGTTCGTTCCAGGTGTGAACTCCAAGGAGCAGGACATCATGGTTTTACCTTGGCAGAACTTGGCCTCCTGATCAGTCCCGACTGCCAGTTTCCTCTCCAGACCCGTGTCAACTGAACAATCCCAGAAGAGTGTTTCAGGCTTACAGAGAGAATAGCAGGATGCTTATTTTCAAATAAGCACCTTCCTGAAAATGCAAAACCAAAGAAAAAGTTAATTCTGATACTAGCCATCATCACACGTGGGTTTTTGAAGCAAGGAGACTTCATCATTCCTGATGTCTGAAGAAATTGTAGGTTCTTCTTTATGTAACAGACAAGAGTGACATGATAACATCTACAGAAATAACCCCTACATTTATTAAGTAGCTTGATATCAAGCAAATAATAAATGTATTTGTTGAGGAAACAGGGGAAGACGTTTAAATAAGAATGTTTTCTTAAGAGCTGTGCCCTTTTTTGTCACAGTGCATCTTCAACGGGGAAATAAGCCTTGGGTTCACTTGAACTGAATAGGACAAGAAGCCAAGAACATCTTCTGCCTAAAATTTAACAACAAATAATAAGAATCACCATGCAAGCACGCTGCCAGGTCCGGGCTAATAAGCTGAGTGCCTCAGCAGAATGAGCCCGCATCTTTGCCAGCAGCACAGGGTGTAAACACACCCAGCAGCACAAGGACAGCACGTCGTGTCCTTATCCCGCTCTGTTATCAACAGGCTGGATCCCTGATGCGTCTGCCTGTGGGGGTGACAGTGTTTCAAAATGTATGTGGGAATCGTCAATAGAACATAAAGTTGAAGTAATCTGCTTTCTGTGTGAAAAAATAAATAGTTTCACCTTCAGTCCGTTCAGCCCAAGCTCTTCTCTTTTGCTTTCACCAGCAGCAGTCTAAGGTTCGATACTGTCTTAAAATCATGGCCTATTCAAAAAAAAGCTTCAGAGGAAATCAAAGCATTGGATTATAGAGGGTAAAAGCTTTTATATCCACTATCCTGTGCAACCTGCTCTAGTAGGACCTGCTTTGGCAGGGGAGGTTGGACTAGATGATCTCCAGAGGTCTCTTCCAACCCTGTATCATTCTGTGATTCTATCATAAGAGCATAAAAATAATTTCTGATGTATTCTCTGAGACCTAACCTAGGGTTCTGACTGCAGTGAAATATGTAATCATGCATGTTTTGATCCTTACTGCAAGAGTTTTTTCTGTTCAACACTAAGTAATCCTGAGGCAGGGTGATGGTTCTCCAAAGCTGCAAGGAGCAGAAAGCAGAGCAATCCAGGATCCCTCTGCTCAGCAGAAGGGTGACCACATCTTGTGAGGAACCCTGTCTGCTTGGCATGGGCTATGCTGTGTCTGAGCAGATTTGGTGTATTGTGGTTTCTCAGAGGCTCCAGGGAAAGAAGTATCATCCAGTCAACAAAGAATCATAGAATGGTTTGAGTTGGAAAGGACCTTAAATATCACCCAGTTCCAACCCCCCTGCCATGGGCAGGGACACCTCCCACCAGAGCAGGTTGGTCCAAGCCCCATCCAGCCTGGCCTTGAACCCCTCCAGGGATGGAGCAGCCACAGCTTCTTTGGGCAACCTGTTCCAGTGTCTCACCACCCTCACAGCAAAGAATTTCTTCTTAAGATCTTACCTAAATCTCCCCTCTTTCAGTTTAAAACCGTTCCCCCTCATCCTATGGCTCCAGTCCCTAATAGAGTCTCTCCCCATCACCAACTTCTGTCAGACAGACACATGACAGAGTCACAGAATCGTTTTGGTTGGAAGAGACCTTTAAGATCATCAAATCCAAAAAAGATGTTGATCTCCTCTTGCCAAACAGTTTTGAGGCAACATGGAGACAGAAATGTGGGTATTTCAGGCTCAGATTTGGTGAGGAAGGGCTCAAGGGTGTCAGCTTTCCCTCCCTTTTACAGTGCATGCTCTTTCTCACATGAGGTAATCATGTTGTTCAAAGCCTTGCATCTCGCCTCACCTGCCAAAAATGTGTATCAAATTAGGAAATAGGTGTCCAATGAGTTCAAGTGCTTTTTCAGTTCAGAAACAAGTTAGCAGGTGGCACAGACCTGGAGACTTTAGGACCATCCATGTCTCACCCTCCATCCAGGACCCTAGTCCTCAGCCAGTGGAGAGCATGTAGTCCACCCATGTGTTATTTTTCCTACACCCATCCTTCTCTCCTTGGACCTCTCATCTCTTCTCCACCAGGTAACTGGCATTTTTCAGCAATACAATGAGGGATGGGCAAATAGGCACCCAAGCAGTCTGGCAGTCAGCAAAGGCTGCCCCTGCCTGACCAAAGTGGAAAAGAATTTGTAATGATTGGCACACATCACCCACAAACAGATGGGAAAACAGTACAAAACCATAAAAAAGATGAATTAGCTTAAGCCTCTGGGAGATGATAGAAAAGTGGAGTAAAGCCAGTCACCTACACGGTAAGGAGTCACTACAAAGTAGTGCTAAAGATGAGTTAGGGCTTATATCTCCTTTTTATGGGAGAGTGACCTCTCCAAATGTCATAAAAGTTCCACCAAGGAGTGGTGGGTTCAGAGGCCAAGCAAGCCTGATCTTTTGCTCCTGTTGAATGAAACTGTGAGAGTGAGAATAAAACCTCCAGATTTCTACCTTGTCAGATCAGATCCATCCCACCAGATTGAGGACAGCAAGACGGTGCCATGAAACAGTTCGGGGTGCAGAATGATAGAGAACAAGGGATCCACGCTGAGCTCTGTGAAATCCCATCTTTCTGCATTGTTTTTCTTTAATCCAGCATCCATTATCTCTGCTGAAAAAAATACACATGAGCTTTTATGAACTGGGGGTGGTCTTTGGACTGGAAAGCATTTGCTTACCAGAGCCTGCAGCAAGTCACGCTGGCTGCAGGTCGCATGGTTATACTGGGGAAAAAAGAAACAAATGGGAAAGAAAAAGCATTCTGGATGGTTAAAGTGGTCTGTGAAAAATAGGAGGTCTGAGGAAAGAGATTTCTGATGCCCAGGTGTATTTATTGTGGAGTGGCATGAAGTAAGGGAAGTGAGATACAACATTTTAAAGGTTTATTCTCAGCGTAATGGATCTACCAGATTTCAGTGATCTTGGTAGAGCTAATAAAAGATAGTCTTAATGATGGAGTAGCTAATAGCTGGCCAATAAACATGATAAATAATTATCCATCATTCTGTGAATACACATAAAATATACAGAACAAAAAAAAATAAAAGGACTTTAGGCAGGAGGAAAATGCAGGGATCTTACTGGAAGGACCAGTTTCACAGCAGCCAGTGGCAAACATAATTCTTAGGGTGTATTAGGAAACCAACAGTCCCTTGGCCCCACTGGAAAACATTACTTTTTTCAGGAGGAAAAATAACACAAGCTTCAAGCAAACAAAGAAGGAATTTTTAAATCAGTTGTCGCATGGAGAACTTTGCTGGTTACAAGAGTAAGCAAATGGGCGTACTTAAGGTAACATTTTTAAAGTTATCAAGTTGCATGCAGGGTATTTATTTTTAAACTGCATGGCTATAAAACACCAGATGTTGTACAATGAAGCAATGTCAGAAGAAGACTGGAATCCTTTGTCTGTGAGGAACAGGCAGATGCTTTTAACAGTGACGTCTTGCTCATAAAACAAGAAAGTTTGCTTTCAGTGTAAGGACACCAAACAAATGTCCCCCATTGCCTGGGGGGGGTGTGTGTGTTGTTTCAAGCTTAATCATTACTCATGTAAAACAGAGAAGGGGGAGTCTAAAATGAAAGTTTATGGTAGAAGAAGTAAGAATCATAGAATCATAGAATGGTTAGAGTTGGAAGGGACCTTAAAGATCATCAAGTTCCAACCCCCTGCCCTGGGCAGGGACACCTCCCACCACACCAGGTTGCTCCAAACCCCATCCAGCCTGGCCTTGAACCCCTCCAGGGATGGGGCAGCCACAGCTTCTCTGGGCAACCTCTTCCAGGGTCTCACCACCCTCACAGCAAAGAATTTCTTCCTAAGATCTCATCTAAATCTCCCCTCTTCCAATTTAAAACCATTACCCCTTGTCCTGTCATTCCACTTCCTGACAAAGAGTCCCTCTCCAGCTCTCCTGTAGGCTCCATCCCTCTGATCATCTTCATGGCCCTCTGCTGGACCCATTCCAACAGGTCCATGTTCTTCCTGTGCTGAGGACTCCAAAGCTGGACACAGCGCTCCAGGTGGGGTCTCACCAGAGCAGAACAGAGAGGTAGAACCCCCCTCCTCATCCTGATGGCCACACTGGTTTTGATACAGCCCAGGATGGGGTTGGCTTTCTGGGCAACCAGTGCACACTGCCAGCTCATGTTGAGCTTCTTGCTCACTATCACTCCCAAGTCCTTCTCCTCAGGGCTGTTGGCCAGACATTTTCTGCCTAACCTGTATTTGTGCCTGGGATTGCCACAAGAGTTGTCTTTATCTTACATTAAGGATTAATCGACGGAAGCATTGCCTGTTGGATGAGCACAGCAGCCAAAGCCAAGAGGCTTTTCCTGTTTTGACTGTGCGTTGTCTTGATGTATGACTTAGGTCACTTCATTCTCTATTGCACAAAAGAGAAATGAAAGCATGACGGAAAGATACATTTTTTCATTTGAGATGGAAGCCCCAAAATTCTGATATAAACATGAAGCGACACCTCATATATCCTGCTGTTTCTTGGATAATATAAGTTTTCTGGCAGCTTCTTCACAGCCATGAAGCGTGCCAACTTCATTTTCCCTGAAACTTTATGGAAGGGTAGCTAGGCACAAAAAGAGTATAAGAAAGAAGCTGCAGAAATACAGAGCTGATGAATTTAATGGTTTTGTAAAGCTCTGAATTTGTGTGGTGTTAATTCACTTAACATACCGAGTGTAGCTCAGCGTGCACGTATTTTGCACATCACAGCTTTACAAGGTGAAAAGATTGCAAGTGGAAATTAAGTCACTTTATGAGTTTATCTGTGTACAATGCAAAAAAAAGACTACTTAAACTGTAAGAGTATATTGTAAGAGTATATTCAAATACAAGCAGAGAATGTGATTTTAGCTGGATCTTTAAAAATTACCTAAAACCAAAAATAAACACAGTTGTTTATTTTTTTTATCTGGGTTCTGATTTTAGTGTTTAGCGGACATGAACTACTAATTTCCAAAATAAAACCACCTTTCACTTTTTAATTGTGCTAAATCCCATTTCTTCAAGTACATCAAAGCAGCTGTCCTCTTCTAGGACAAAATATATATTGGAAAGGGACTTTTTGTCAGGAAGCCTAGTGATAGGACAAAGGGTAATGGTTTTAAACGGAAAGCGGGGAGATTTAGATTTGATACCAGGAAGAAGTTCTTTGCTGTGAGGGTGGTGAGACACTGGAAGAGGTTGCCCAGAGAAGCTGTGGCTGCCCCATCCCTGGAGGAGTTCAAGGCCAGGCTGGATGGGGCTTGGAGCAACCTGCTCTGGTGGGAGGTGTCCCTGCCCATGGCAGAAGGGTTGGAACTGGATGATCTTAAAGGTCCCTTCCAACTCTGACCATTCTATGCTTCTGTGATTAAAATATAAAGCAAGGCAGAGGTTCAATATTCATCACAGGTTTCAGAATTTGTGCACATAAGACAGTATAAACATTATACATTTTTACATGTGAAATTTCATCTCACTTTTCTAGTCCATTTCAGTCACATTGAGCTACATCCTATTTATATACCAAAAACTCAGCAAAATGAGATAGACCAACCAGCTCTTTCTCTTCCCTAGCTCCAGCATCTCACCTGTAGATGAGGAGCTGGCACCTTAGAGGCTCTGTCTGATAAAATCACTGGGTGCTACGGCAGCAGAAGCAGATTTTTAGTGAAAAGGCAACTTGGGGGGACGTATCTCGGCAAGCAACAGCTCCCTGATGGAAATAGCATTTGGCATCAGAAGTTGTTTCACAGAAGGCCTTCTGTACGTGGTTTCTCAGTTGTCGTTTTTCAAAGGCCCTTTTCCTTTTGCTGGCGGTGCAGGTGCTGAGCAGAGATTACAGCCCGCTGTGGGAAATCCTGCTCCTTCACCTCCTACCTGCCTCTGGGTTCTCACCCCCACTTCTGCTTCATTGACCTCGTGTCTCATTCATAAAAGGCCTGCAGAGCTTTTCTGGGCAGGAACTGGCATTTTACCCCCCGCTGCACCAGCAGATAACTCCGGCTCTTTGTTGCCTTGTGCCTACACTATAATCAAGTAATAGCTAGTTTCAGCCCTAACACAGGTCTTTCGGGCAGTGGATCCAGCCAGGATGATAAATAGCAGTCGTATACAGGTGAAAATAAGCTTAACTTTTTTTTTTATTACTCCAAATGCTTTCAATTTAGGGATTTATTTTCAGTTGGACAGAAGGCAACAACTGCCGATGAGATTATTTAAGGAGCTAGCAGCTCTCTTCGGCATTTCGTTAATTTTTGTGAATTATAGTGGCAGGAAAGACCGTAAATTGCATTTATGAAATAAACTGATAGCTTTCATCGAGTATTTACAGAGAAAGCTCCATTTCTCAACAAGTTCAGTTGATACGAGCAAGGCTGAGAAATAACTGATGCCTGAGTGCAAGGCTCTGTTGACAGCCTTGGAACTTGGCATCATGTTCTTCTGCATCTCTTTGGACTTTCTTGCTTTGTTTGCTTGGTGTTAGAAGTTTTCTGGATGCAAGAGTTGGAAGTTAAGAGATAATTAAGCAGAAGGAGGTCATAAGCAATAGCTTGAAGAGACAGTATCAGCCCAAGGTAACTCACGTCCTGGGTGAAGTTCATCACAATGGTCTTTTATCACTAAAAAGCACGTGTATTTTTTTTATAAATTCACACAAATATACACATGAACACTTCTGAAATGGGAAAGGCACTCGTTTTACCTCCAAGCCTGTGAAATCAAAGCAGCACACGCGAAGGTATCTGTCTTTCACCCAGAAAGCATGAACAGCATGAGGTCATTCAGTAAGGTAGACTAAACAATCTGTCTTTCTTAGATAAAAAAAAAAAACCTATAAAACCTTTAGAAACATTTACTATATCAGGTATCTGAGGAAAATTACAGCAATAAATCTGAGATGGTTTAGAAACCGTATTCCCAGGACAATTACAGAATGCCCTAGGCATTTGCTGTCTGCCTGCTGCGAGGCAGAACACGTTCGCACCATGTTTCATAAATTCAGCTTTTTGCAGCACGGTATGTTTTCTGCTAAAAGCACGGCAGCAAATTGTCTAAACAAAAGGAATTACATAAAATCTTACACTGAGAGTTTGGTATTTCATTGACAAAGATGCAGTGCTTGAAGAAGGTTTCTGTGTTTGTGGGCTTTCTTGATTGAGCAAAATAGATTCCAGACGGGTGCTTAAAAAATAAGCAGCGTGGTAAACACATTTTAGCAATTGAGTAATAAAGAAGTGTAAAGGCATGTCTGAAGACATCAGTTGTGGGTTGTTAGAGCAGTGTCTATAATATCTACTTGATATTTGGCCAGGGGGGTCCAGCCCTGAGAATGGTACGTGGTGGGTTAATGGGATGTGCTGCACTTTGTCAACGGGCTGAGGCTTCCCAAGGAGCTCCTTCACCACCTTCTCTGCCTTCTCCTTGTAGAAAAGCCAAACTCATCGTGTCACATTCAACCTGTAACTCAGTCGTAACCACATCTTGAACTTCAAAACCACGGAGTCTCTGCTTTTGCCAGTGTGAGTTTCTGGGGGGGCAGCCAAGGTACTGCGGGGCAGTTTCGGTGGAGTTACAGCAATGAAATCGGCATCCAGCCAAAAATGAGTGCTTCTTAATTGGAGGAAAAAGTGATTACCAGGCAGATAGGCGAGAATTTCACAAGTTTCAGTTTAGAGCATTAAGCCTTTTTTCTTTTTTTGTTGCCTGGGTGAAAACAAAAAGCTTACTACCTAATAGGAGCTCTGGCTTTTCTGTTTAGCAGAGCTCTTTAAAAATAGATTACGTTTCTTTTCTTGGTAACTTAAGGGGCTCCCAAACCCTCATCCATTAATTCTCTGCTCAAAGAATGTTTTTCAAGTCACACTTTTTCTTCAAGCTCATGACTTTGTTGTTCTTTTAGAGGACATTAATCACACCGCCGGTTTATTTTCTGATTTTTTTTTCAGTTACCTATTGAACTGCTGGAGAAAAATGCAGACATTGATTCAGGAACCTGGGTAATTCTGGGGAATATTGGCTCAGGAACTTGACGTTTTGAACTGTTGATAGTAAATAAGCTGTTTTCTCCAAAAGTTACAAAATTCTTCAAAGTGAATGAAGCCGTAAAGCAGTTTAATTCAAGTTGTGACTAGAATTTCCCGAGCTCACCCTGCATTTGTGCAGAAATATTTGTATTACCTTGCCATAAACCCACTTTATTAAATTAAATAGGAGACTCCGTACTCCATCTTACACACATTTCTCCATAAATTAAGTCATATTGGTAACAGATTCTGAGCCCAAATAAGTCCAAAGCACTGGAAATTGTAATATGAAGTATTTAAAGGGTCGTTTTTCATGTTTTACACTGGTAAGAAAGATTCTCAACCTTCTATTAAAAAAAAGAAAGTAAAAATAAATAAATAAATAAAAAGGAGGATCTCTTAAGTATGCCAAGTGACCAGAGCACTCTACATTAGATTGTGAATGTTTAATGCTGTCCTTTTGGGATATCAGCCATGGGACCCATAAGCAAAGAGTCAGTAAAGAGAGTCTTCCAGGCACGAGACATCTGGTTCCTTGGCAGCCTACTCAGACTTTATATTGCTGGCTTTAAATTGGGCTTTTGAGTTTGCCACATGCTTTAGTTCATGATGGGCTGTCTGGATGGCCATGTGTTCCTGGCTACAGTAGCTTTAATGTTTAATGTTTAGGTTTATTCCTGGAGGATCTCCACATAGGTAAAGCTTCTCACACAGCCCTAGTATTCAGGGCTTACAACGTTGCTCTTCTAAGCCTCTAACTATGCATTTCTAATTGTTTTTCTAAGGACTGGGACAAATGTACAGTACTACAACAATTATGATCCCGAATATTCCTGTGCATGGCCCAAAGTTCTACACTTGTAGATATTGTGGGATAACGTTACTCCCACTTCTCTTCCAATTCAGTGCTCATGTAGAAATTGCTGCTGCCCTCAAACCATAGACTGGTGATGATGGGCCACAGGATGGATTACAAATCTTTCCTAATCTGAGGTCAAAAACCATTGTAATGCGATATTGCTAAATAGGCTATTAAACTGGTTTGAAAACCATTAAAACAGTTTCACTTCTAATATCGGTGTGAAAGGCAGCATAAATAAAAGGGTTTCTGCTTCTTCCCTTGTTTTCACTGTGAACAGCAGTGGGACAATGGACGCCAGCAACCGCCCTGTTCTTCAGCGGATGCCCAAAGGCAAGTTTTAAGTGTTGTTCATTAAGTGGGAGCATTAAGGAGACTTGCAGTATCCGGAATCTCTTCCCTTTTGCATCCAAACTGACGGCAAATGGCAGGCTCGCAGCCACCCTGCTCTGCTCCCTCAACCAGCCACAGACCTGCTGCATTTCTGTCCTATACTGCATTTATCCGATCATTTACAACAGGAATACCACAGCACCAAGATGCCACTTACTGCTGCAGCACACTGTATTGAGCTCCAGCAGATTACCAGGCTTCCTGCAGGCAAATAGCACCCAAATATTCATCTGCTGGGGGAATCAGGCATCTGTGCACTTTATCTACCAAAGTGATAGCCTCTTTGTTACACAGTTCATTCTCCTGGCAATTGACCTTCAGAATAAATATGAAATGAAAGCCTTGGAGCATATCGAGAGCCTCTAAAACTCTATCAAATCATTTAGTAAAAATCCATCACTTTTGGCTCAAAGAACTTCCTAATTTAAGGGTGACACTTATGTGCTACTCAAAAACAGCTAAACATGAATACTGAAAAGAGGAAAGAAGCTAGAAGCATCGGAATTAGTAGTTAAACTTTTACAGCATTTAATTTTAAAAGTTAGGATAATGGCGTGAGATTCTAAACTGTGTAAGAACAGAGAATTTATGGCTTTGCAAAAGACATTTAGAAAGCTATGTTCATGCGTAGCTGGATCATTAAAATATTTAATGGAGAATTTTTGAAGATGAGTGCTTTGGTTTTGTTGGCACTTGCTTGAAACTGTAATATTTCACATAAGAGTCTAACGTGGAACCAAGAAAGCTTATTTTGCACATATAAGTATGTACCGACATTGATAGTATTCAGATCTCAACAGTTAGATTGTTGAGATTCAGATCCCAACGACTTCAGATCTCAGCATTACACTTGTGGAACGCTGTGCCCCTGTAGGCAGAAAACATCTGTCAAGTAGAGCTGGCAAAACCAGAAATTACTCTCAGTGTTTTTTGATGAAATTGGTCTTCAACACAACAGAAATTTCTGTGAAAGCTTTTCCATGTTTTCACTGGCCCCAGAAGACAGACACCAGAGAGAGACTGGATGATCTCTAGAGGTCCCTTCCAACTCCGACAATTCCATGATTTCCCTAGTAGTTATTGGCAAATCAGGATTTTCCTCAATCATGGCAAAAATCTGAGGGTAAAACCTCTTGTGTCAGAAGGCAAGATGACTTGTATTGAGTCAAAATAACTATCCTTTCAGGTTATGTCTGTGTGAGCGAGTAGTGCTGTGTAGACCCACCAGTAAAACTGGATCAGCTGATGCTGAGGACCAGCCCTTTGCCACACTGTATGGATCTGGCTGGGTTTTGCTTTGGACGAGCTGGTCTGACCCCATGGCCTGGCTGTGGTTGGGGCACATTCCATGTACCCCAAGTGCATAGAAACATAGACATCTCAGGGTTGGAAGGGACCTTTCAGCTCATCGAGTCCAACCACCAACCTACCAACCTAACACTGACAAAAATCATCACGAAACCCTGTCCCTCATCACCACATCTACACATCTTTCAAATACCTCCATCTCCCAGGTCACATTCAATCTAGTTCATGCACCGTCAGACTGGTCCATCATGTGATGTGCACCCTTGACCTGTATCGTGGTGTGAACCACATGTTGATGAGAAGGGACACTTGGGTTCCCTTCAGAAGCATGCATCTGATCTAAAATAAAGGGTTTATGTAGCTTCTGTCCCTCTTCCAGCACTAAAGGTTGAAGAATAAGGTGTCTGAAACACTGTGGCTGTTGAATAGTGTGCCTGCAGCAAAGGCTTCTTCCTAATCTCCGTCATTTATCCTTGATAGAGACACTGGAAACTCTGCAGCGCCTTGGAGGAGAATACGAAATTGCTGTATTTGTGATCAGTTGTTTTTGTAATTTGTGGGTATAATGGGGAGTAGATTCCATCCAGAGCAATCTAGCATTCCTTTCTTTATACATTTTCTGAAAGCTTTAGTCAGCCGTTGGCACTTTTTTCAGAAGAATACTTTCCCCTTGTAATCAGATTTGTATTGCCTAAAAATGAAGTCATTGCCTGCCCTGTACCAGGAATGTATTAAAACTAGAGAAATTTCTCATTTCTCCTCTCCTTTGCTTTGTGGGCCCAGAAGTGATAACTGTAGAACCAAATGTAGTCAAATTAAGGCATTGCCATACACTCCGTTTGTCGGGATCTGTACGCTGAAGGCTATGATGTCATTAATTATCCAGATCACCTCAAATCACTGTCCTCCAAGATTAGAAATCAGTTGGCTGACTGATGACTGAAGCAGTTCTCCTGTGTCAATGAGGACCAGGAATAAAATCCATTCTCAGCGGATTGAAGGAATCATGTCAGAGTGTGCACCATGGGGAAGTTAGTGAAGCTCAAAATAAAATTCTCAAAGCAATCGTATCCCTGGAATCGGAGAACAGCAAGTCTGAATACCTTAAATGGAGGGAAAAGGCAACAAAAGGTAAAGATACCAGAGGAATGGAATATAAAATAGCTTAAATATATTGTGCTCCATAGTGTATTGTTTCTTCTGTGAATATTTCACTGTGTAGACGATGGAGAGAGGACTTCTAGGGGACGATCCATACCTTTAGCGGTCTGGATAGTCTTGAGATGCCAATCTTTCACTCTGGGATGTCTAGGGTGGCCTGGCATGGTGTGGAACGGACCTGGGTTTGTCATTAAAAACCCACAAACATCATCTCCCGTGACAGTATCGGACTGTCACCATACAACAAAATTGCTCTATTCACAGTGCTCTGCTACAAGCTTCAGGAGTGTTAGAATCCTGCCCAGGGGAGGCCAAAATGAGTAGGCCTCATTTCCCATGGTATGGAAATCACAACAATCTAGATAAGTGCAGAAAAGCTAAACATCATGATCTTAACCATAAACAGACTTAACCACTTTTTTGCTTAGGGAAACCTTACTGTGGCATTCTCTAAGCCAAGGATATTAGCGAATGAAGAGGCACAAGAAGTTGCTGCAGGATTCCAAGTCGTCCCACCCAAACGACTATTAGTACAATAAAGAAATAAATCCCAAGATCTTACCTCCGTGATTATGCAATGTGTATCTCCAGTATTCTCTTAAGTCAAAAGTGATTTTGCAGAGATATAGTATTAATCTAGTGGAGAAAAATTATTTCTCAAGCAGCGTAGAAAAGTGGCAAAATATAATTGCCTTAATGGCTGGTGCAGCTGCTTTACAGGAACTGCCTTCAGAAAATAAATAATTTCATTGGCACTAAAATATTCATTTGCCTCCCCAAGCTTTCAGTTTGATTTTGCTTTTTAAATAATATTCTGCATTTCATGTGCTCCTGTTTTCTTCAGCACTATAGGTTCCATTGTTCACAAATGGGAAAGCAGTTTGGGGTGAGATACTCAGGACTGGTCTGTGCCACGAGGAATAAGAAGAAAATAATTAGCCTTTAAAAATCCAGATCAAAGGAGAGTCAGATTTCATATATGCATATCCAGACTAAGTTCAAAGATTCAGGCTTATCAAATTACTCATAGCTATCTTGTTTATATGTGTGACTGTGTTATACACTTCCCTCCCATTTGTTGCCTGCTGTTAAGTGAGACTCCAAACTTGTGAGCTAATATAAACATGTTTAAATTTAGCATCCTGAAGTCTTTTTATCAAGACACGCGGTTAAGTATGTGCAAGAAGTGTGATGTATGTGTTACGACATCATTAGGGCTTAAGACTGTCTTATGTGACTGCCCAGGACCTTTCACAAGAAAATACTAGAACATATAGAGATATATATATGTAGAATAGTACTTAGAAAACACTAAATACCACTGGAAGAAACGCACTGCCCTGTGAAGCAGCTGCAACCATATCATGAGCAGAGCTCTCTTGGGCTGCCTCTCATTTTCTGGGCAGCCTGGACAGAAAGCTCCTCGGTTCTAATTTACTGGTTCTTAAAACCACTTCTGAATTTGTTGCAGCTGGTCCAGCAGAGGGCCATGAGGATGTTTAGAGGGCTAAAGCACCTCTCCTATGAAAACAGGTTGACAGAAGGGTATCAGGTTGTTCAGCCTGGAGAAGAGAAGGCTCCAAGGAGACCTTAGAGCCCCTTCCAGTCCCTAGAGGGATTACAGGAGAGCTGGGATGGACTCTTTTATCAGGGAGTGGAGCCACAGGATGAGGGGTAAAGGTTTTAAACTTAAAGAGGGGAGAATTAGATTAGATATTGGGAAGAAATTCTTTCCTGTGAGGGTGGTGAGACACTGGAACAGGTTGCCCAGAGACGTGGTGGGGGCCCAATGCCTGGAGACATCTGAAGTCAGGCTTGATGAAGCTCTGAGCAATTTGATCTAGTTAAAGATGTCCCTACTCGCCGCAGGGGGTTGGACTAGATGACCTTTAAAGGTCTTTTCCAGCTTAACACACTCTATGATTCTACTTTTAAATCAAAAAGCCAACACACTTTCTCCCTTCCCTAAAAAATAACTGAACAAAGTACAGCGTGTTCCAAATGGAGGTTATCAAAGCAAAGGCTTTTGTGGTGATTTTCACAGCCTATGAAATAAGTCACGAAGAGCAAGATGATCACATCAAACACACTTCCTGGCTGCTGTGTTTTTTAATCCACTGATATATACAAATACTTCCTAATGTTCAGATCTTTCAAGCAATTAGGTGCACTAATTAACATTACTGGTGCATAAGGTGACATGTATATTTACACACAGGTCCTAGAATTCGTTCCACTGAAACATCAACGTGTATTTTCTGTCTATATTCTTACCTATCTTATTGATGCTTCTCACAAAGTATTGATAGAAGTGCTGAATAGCTGCTGACTCAGTTCCTCTGGTGCTTAAAATGCATAAGCAAAAAGACTATGTGCATTCATAAAGCTGTGTGGGGCAGCTGGATAATTGTTTTCTTCTTTGTGTGTTAACAATGTCCCACCTGGGAGGTTTCTAAACCTTGTCTATAAGTTCAATACTGTGGAAAAATTATCCTCAAGACAGGACATGCTGTGAATCATGAGTTTTCTCTTTGTGGTGTTACATCTAGTTCCAAAATGTTGTTTTGAACTCTCACGTTAAAAAAAATCTGACCTCAAAAATTGACTAAATGTCAACATTAAAACTCTGTTAGAGTTAGTAAAATAGCACTTCATACTGCAGGCACATGCATACTTAATTTGCCATCACAGGTAATCGGATTGATTTCAGTAAGGAAAGATGGTTCAGTAAACACATTGCAATTTGAAGTATAATTGGTGTAGAATTGAAGCTGGACTTTTCAGTGTATAATCCTTTAAAGCTCTAGATTTTGGTACCATGACGGATCAGAAACCAAAATTTTTCATGACAATTACTTCTCCTGCCACACAAATTTGCTTTCCATATTGACTGAAAATGTAATCAGACATTTTAATTTTCCTAAAATATTTTTGAAAGTTGGTTTAAAGAAAACTCATTACTTAATTATCATAAACACTTTAGAATTTTTCAAAATACTTCATAGCACAAAACCTAACAGCGCTAAATCAAAAGTGCATGTGGTGGGGATTTGTGTATATTGGTTCCCTACCGACGTAGATTGCTCCTGGTGCACTCACGAACTCCCATCAGCGATGTGCACCTTAGAATCATAGAGTTGCTTGGGTTGGAAGGGACCTTTCAGATCATTGGGTCCAATCATCAACCTAACACTGGCACAAACCATCACCATGTCACTAAGCACTATGTCTACCCATCTTCTAAATACCTCCAGGGACAGTGACTCCACCACTTCCCTGGGCAGCCCATTTCAATGCTTAATAACCCTTTCCATGTAAAAAGCGTTCCTAATATCCAATCTGAACATTCCCTGGTGCAACTTGAGGCTGTTTCTTCTTGTCCTGTCATCTGTGACTAAGGAGAAGAGACCGACCCCCCTGGCTACACCCTCTGTAGAGAGTGATTGAGTTCCTTCGAGGGAAGCTATGGTTGGACATGGTGCAGTGCAGTCCCTTGGGATTCAGCTTGAAGCTGAGAGACATCCCGGTTGTGTATTAAACTGGGAAATGATCCCAGGCAGAGCTGTAGCTTTTGCAGAAACTGGATGTGGTGCTCCATTTGTTTCATTCCTGCCTTTTTCAAGGCAATTGGTAGAGAGTAAAAATGACACTGTGTACCAGGAATCATGGAGACCAGATTTGGATTCTATACCAGAAAGAAATTCTTTGCTGTGAGGGTGGTGAGACACTGGAACAGGTTGCCCAGAGAAGTTGTGGCTGCCCCATCCCTGGAGGGGTTCAAGGCCAGGCTGGATGGGGCTTGGAGCACCCTGATCTGGTGGGAAGTGTCCCTGCCCATGGCAGGGGAGTTGGAATTGAATGGTCTTGAAGGTTCCTTCCAACTCTAACTATTCTATGATAATTATTACTGGGCTTGGTGCTTGCAGGTTTAGAATTTCTTCTTCAAAATAGTGTACTGAGTTTACGAACAGTTCAGAGCTCAAGTTCCTATAAACTTTATGTTAAACACAGAAATAGCTGATAGTCCTGTCATGGACAAAAAGCTTGCTGTTTTTTTCTTGCTTAATCCATCAAGGAGAGGTAAATCCCTTGAAATCGATGGAATTACATCACCAAACTGCAGTGACAAGGCAAAAGTGAGATGCAGATCCAGGATTTTCCTTCCCACGCTCAGTACATTCAGTATATTCCCCAGCTTTGAAATCTATGGATCCTGTCCTCCTGCAAAAGTGTGGGGAGGTATGTCCACTTCATCCTTTATTTGTATGGTGAGATTAAAGCTCTGCTTTCCATGAATTAAAGTACAAAATCATTCTGTGGTAGCAAACTAGGTAATAAGTCTTGACAGAACAGTTTGGGGAAACTTAATATGCTACAGACATCTCAGTGCAACAGTATTTCATGCCATAACATATTTTTTTTACGCCATAAATATTTTCATCCTCCTTGCTGTAACTTGCATAAATGAATAAATGCAGAGAAAACATTAACGATAGGTCCTAAATTAAAACTAAGCTCACCATCTTGACATTTACTTTTTAAAATATGTATGAGACAATTCCTCTGATCTCTTTTTCATACGCTTACAAGTTCACACACTTACCAGTTATTTGTGTTTCTGTGCCAAGTACAGTAATGAGTACAGACTTCCTCCTGCTAATGGTGAAAGCCTTTCAACATTCGTGAGAGCTTGAGGATCGAGGTCTTAAATTGAGCTCAAGAGATTGCCTATCAGGAATAACCAAATACTTCCAGACTTTGTCTCATACAGCAACAGGAATGGCTTCTTGCTTTTATCCCTCCTTCTCTGTGCCTTGAGTTATCATTAACCACAAAAACACAAGCAGCTTTTCTTTATGCCCAAATTATTTTCTCAAGTTAT
The DNA here is from genome assembly GCA_013400375.1 of Thinocorus orbignyianus. Taxonomy (NCBI): domain Eukaryota; kingdom Metazoa; phylum Chordata; class Aves; order Ciconiiformes; family Thinocoridae; genus Thinocorus; species Thinocorus orbignyianus. The sequence continues at coordinate 45,399 of VXBW01000364.1, read as the reverse complement.
TTCTTTAAGGAAGGTTCTAGACATGTATTAGGAATAAATTGATGGACTTATTGACTGAAATAAGCTGGGGGATCCTGCTTTAGGAGGGGGGGTTGGACTAGGTGATCTCCGTAGGGCCCCTACCATTCTGTGATTCTGTGAATTAAAAGAACTAGGATGAAATTCAATAGCTCAAATTTAAAGACCATACATACAGGAACTTCTTCTACAACTGCAAATCCAAAAGAAAAGAAAAAACAGTGCGTTTTTCAGCCATGGGATGGTTGAGAGATCCAGTGTGTTCAGACCATAAAAATGAGTTTGTAGGAGCGGAGACTTTTCAAGGGAGTAACAAAGTTTACAAAGCCCTTTCAGTCCATATTCAGAAGCAGAAACAAGGGTATGTAGAAAGAAGAGCTTCAAGGGTGTATGGTGACATGATTTCCAGATATCCCCTGAACCAGAATTATTCTGTTACTCTCTAAAATTACTTCTCCATAGACAGGAATCATTTTGGATTGAATTCACTACAAACAATGAGAGGAGCAAAGTACTAGATGAGACCTGCTGGTCAGAAGATCTTCCTCTTTGCTGTTAAAGGAAACTACATGATAAAATTGCCATGTGTTTTATTGTCCTCCTACGGCAATCCTGATTATATATATATATAAAGAAAAATAAAGACAAATGTAACTGAAGAGCATGAGTCACAACAATTCCTTCCTTTTTGTTTTTCAAAGATTGAAGTATTGCTTCATTCCTAGAAAAAACGTCATTGAGGCAGATAAATTACATACCCCATTCAATGGTTGTCATGCAGTTGGAAATGTGTAGATACATGGCTGAAAGGTTCCCTTCTTCAGTTAGGGCAGGTCAAGCAAAACCACGGCTTGTAAAAAGTGCAGTCCACATAGTTTATGTTCTATTAAGGATTAGACTATTTTAAAATAGATTATTATTAAATTAAGGATTTTCTATGAGTGTCTGACATTCTGTGTAGTAAGCTATTTATTAGTATCAGAAAAATGAGTTATTTTACTTCTGGGTATACGAGAATTTTAACATAAACACTTTATAAAATAGTAGATGATAAATAAATTTTACCATGTTTTTCCTGATGATCTTAAGCGTCTCCTCCAACTTACATGATTCTGTTCAAACTTTAAAAGATATTGCCATTCCCACTTGTAGTCACGGGCAGCTAAGTTGTATTTACACTGCGGGCAAAGCACAGCTCTAACCTAGGCTTGTCCATCACTCCCAACAAGCAAGCGTGCACCCATTTGCAGCATCAGGATGAATGGAATGGGTCACCATTGCAAGTACCCGTGCTTCAAGCACACCCACCAGGGCAGAACCCAGGTTCTTGCTCAAGCCACTGCAACAGAGAGCGACCAAATGAACCAGTCCACCAGCAAATATCTCTAGCCAAATACACATTGTGTGGATGTTTCAGCTGGGATGAATCATAGAACTATCTAGGTTGGAAGGGACCTTTAAGATCATCAAGTCCAACCATCAACCTAACTCTGATAAAAACCATCACTAAACCACGTCAGAAAGAACTATGTCAACCAATCTTTTAAATACCTCCAAGGATAAATACCTCAACCCCTTCCCTGGGTAGCCCATTCCAATGTGCAGTAACCCAGCTCGTCTGGCCACACAACTCCAACATGCCTCTGGAGTCAGGATGAAGATGGATGGTGGGGGGAAGCTTTCCTGTTTGGGCTAGAGAGCACCCAGATGGACAGATAAAGGATCCTGGCCAGGCTTGGCAGCACCACCACCTACTCAACACTTCCTTACAAAGCACACAAGTGGAGAAATATATGAGCTGTGGGAATAAAGAAGGAGCTGAGGTCATAGCAGAAGCTTCTTTCAATAATCTCTTTTACTGGACTGATGATGGTCCACTCTTTAAAAGTAGCTGTGTTTGATATAATATGTCACTGGAAGGATTACAGCCAAGCTAAACAATCATCAGCTGTGTCACGCAAACATGTTATTATAACGTGTTTTGGAAGTTAATGGGAATGAGTAAGCACAGTATTTCATTTAAGCAGATTTCTGCAGCCTCATTCTTAGGTCAAAATGGGCACCTCCTAAGCTTTTACATACCTTAACCCCACACAGTTAGCTCCAGATCTCCTTCTCGCCTACTTCCCCACTTTTGCCTGTTTATTTCTCTTAAGCGTGTGTTTGTCTTGTTTCTTCTTACTTTGTGTTGTGCCCTGAGTGACTTTCTCTCTCTTCTCTCCCTCTTTTATTTGCATACAATGAGGTGAGGCTTGGTGGAGCCAGGTGCCATCCATTACCACCCAAACACCTTTTTTCCCCTGAGACAGAGACATGCACTGAAGCAACCAGTTCCCACTTTCAGTGTTTGAGCTAGATGGCTGTATATGCCATCTTCATGAGCCATTGGAAGCCAATTTTGCTCCTTAGTTGGAACAAAACCTGGAATTTCTGCAGACATGCACCTTTCCAGACCATCTGTCTCTGGAATGAAGCTGTTTAAAGGCAGAGTGCATAAAGCACTATGTAGCATATAGCGGTAAAATAGCACCGGTTTAGTCTCTAAAGGTTCCTGCCTGGGTAAAGCAGAAATACCCTTTTTGTACCTGAAAGACATCTATCAAGCTCAGATGTATCATGCCTGGGAATTAGCCAACAGCATGCATATAAATTCACTTTTCAGAGAATCCATCTGTGCTGTACTGATAAATATCGTGCAATAACGAGTTTTGCTTCCTCAGCATTTTGGCCTACATTACCCAAGCAAATCTTTTTCACTTAAAATTACAGATAAGGTAGCTTTTCCTTCTACCAGGAATAACATCAGTTTTCCTGCTTAAGTAACTAAAAGGCAGAAACTCTATATAATGCTATCTAGAAAACACAAATGGGGTGCTCTGCTTTGGATCAGCATCTGCTGTAATATGGAAAACCCTACGGAAGAAAGCAGAAAGCTGTGTAAAGTTCCCTTTTCAGCTGCCTCTATCAGGTCTCAGGAAGGAGCACAACCTTGTTTAAGTAGTTTTTGTGACAGTATCGAGTCCCTGGTTGAAACTCTTCTTCCCAGCAATGAAGAGAAAGAAAATAAAATAAAAATGTTTGAATATTTCTTAACATTTTGACCGGCAGAAGAATTTAATGGAGAAAAGGGATTGAAGCAAATGGTCTTTCACCACAAATGATACCTGGTGGCATGTTGGGAGTTGACAAGAGACCTTCATGGTGTCGCTTTTTTCAGATGCAACTTTCAGTGTGTAACTAGTTCCCAAGCCTTAATGAACCACTCAAGTGCAGCAGCTACGGCAGCTTGTTCTCAAGAACTATAGTCCCTCATCCACCATTAGGAATGGAGGGTTGTAAATGCGGATTTATTTTCTTTCCTGGTTTTTTTTTCTATAGGTATTTGGTTTATAACACATAATTCCTCAAGCTGTGTTTAAAATACACGTAAAGCCTTTCTAAACATACTCTTATTGGATTCCATGGGAAAAGAGAGAGCTGATTAAGGTTGAGATTAGTCAGGAAAATAAAACAATAAGAAGAATTTTCCTGAAGGAAATGAAGAATTTACATCGATGCAGTTCATGCCGCGTGACTTCAGCAGGAAAGTTTCATGAGAGAGAACAACTAATTCCACCAGTAAAGAAGTTGTATATGTGCTGCAGAATGGTTTCATTGAATCCATCTGTTCTGTTCATAGGCAAGTGAAACTATGAAGTAAATGGAAAAAAAGTAAATGAAAAGAGCCAAGGAAATAAACCAATTGGGTTTATTCCCCATTGGCGGCAGGGAATATCACAATTCCCAGGCCCCTGTAGCATATTCTGTGTTTCAAAAGCAGCTTTGTCACTTTTCATGCTGTTCTTGAAAACATAAGGAGGTAATGATGGAAAAAGAAAAAAAAAAGTCATTGCATTTGAGTGCTAGCCAACAACTGATCGCCCAGTTTGCTCATTCACAAGGCTGTCCCTGGGGACCCCAGTGGCCTGGTTTCTACTCTTTGCTCACCACTCTCATCTGGTCAGTTCATTCCATAAAGCTTGTGTATTGCCCTTTGCAAAGGCTTTCAACTGTGTTTACACAAAAGTCAAATGATCTCACTAAGTCCTAGCTTTAAATTCCATTAGCCTAGATGCTAAGGGCAAGTTGAAAATTTGTCCTGGTTGATGTAAAGTTCCATATTAATTTCTACAAAATATATCCCATCTTCCTGTTTGTTTAGAGATTTAAAAAATAGACTTAAAAAAAGTTTAGAGATGGCATGGTTAGAAAAATAGTCTTGCCTGCATAAATCAGCAGAGGGCTGACATAAGTCTGCAGGCAACACAACCTTCTCTAGATGTCTACATGATCACTTCATAGAATCATAAAATCATAGAATGGTTAGCGTTGGAAGAGACCTAAAAGACCATTGAGTTCCAACCCTCCACGGGATTGGAACTCCCTCCATGTCCCTACCACTAGACCAGGTCGCTCAAAGCCTCATCACTTACTTTCCCTTCAAAGCTAGACATGAGGGATGGCAGATGATGTCCACAGTGTTTGGGGTACAAATTTAGTTTGTGACCTGGTAGATTTTTTTGTTGGCTCCTAAACACTGGGTAGGCTGTTGGATTCCTACCCTAAATCCAATGGGTATTGCACAGTGGTTTAGGTACTCATTTGATTTCTTTAGTATTGAAATGTAACTAGGAAAGCTGTAAAGCTAAAAAACAACCTTAGGACTGTGTTCTTCGACTGGTGGGTATCAAGAGTAAAGCCAGATTTGGTAGCTGTGCTTTTTGGAAGAATGTATAGTGATTATCCACAGGCTGGCTAGCCTACAGAAGTGGATGTTAGCAAGCAGGTCTCAAGAATTCAGTGTATTCCTGCCTCTTACACACACAAAAAGTAAAACTTCCTTGTCATAATGCCTTAACCATCTTTTCATATCAGTACCAGGTATGCTAAACTGCTTTCTACAAGCTCTCCAGCAGCAGACTCAGCCACAGCTTGAGGCATTTCCCAACAAGATGTCAAGTTATCAATCTCTCACAGCACCAATATTTTCCTCTTTAAGGCGGGTCTTTCATCACATTGGAAATGATGGTGTTGCTGAGCTAATCCAAGGCAGTTTGGAGTGATGTGTATTAACTCAAAACTGTACCTAAGTGATACCCATTTCTTCGAAATTCCATTACAGCTGCATAACACATCCTTAGCTATTTGCTTCATTAAAATCTGGGTTTTACGTGTCAGCTGTCCCAACCCTTCCAGAAATGTCCAATGAATCTTTATTAGTTACTTCACTTTCACATGTCCCAGTCAATCATTACTTCTTTTTACCCATTTCCTCCTTAATAGCAATTTAATACTCTGAAAGAAATGAGTAATGGGAAAGAATGTTACTGTTGTATGTATGATAAATTAAAAGCATCTATTTTCCTTTAAAAGATGCAGCAGTTGTAGCACTCTAAGAGGCTTATTCCTTTCTCTGTAATTTCTCTACAGGAGGTAAAACTCAGTTTGGAAGCACAGCAATTTCTCCTAAAATTTTAGTGCTGCCAAATTGTAACATGAGTGGGCTCAGAAATCTTCTGTCTCAGGCATGGACCATTTGTCAAGTCAGGTCAACAGCAGCCAAGCAGAAAGGACTGAGGTTCCCATCTCTGGGTATATCAGTATAATCATAGGATCATAGAATCATAGAATCATAGAATCATAGAATGGTCAGAGTTGGAAGGGACCTTAAAGATCACCAAGTTCCAACCCCCCTGCCATGGGCAGGGACACCTCTCCCTAGAGCAGGTTGCTCCAAGCCCCATCCAACCTGGCCTTAAACACTTCCAGGGATGGGGCATCAACAACTTCCCTGGGCAACCTGAATGGATTAGAATGGTTAAAGTTGGAAGGAACCTTTCTATGATTCTATGATTCAACCTAATCTTGACCTCTGAAACAGATTATTTGCTTTGACCAAAAAAAAATAATTGTTTTGATCTGAGGCAGGTATTTGGTATGGAAGACATCAGCCTGAATGGTTTAAATGAAAACGAATGAGCAAAAGCATTCACTTAGAAACGGAGGACCATGCTGACACCCTGATCTGTAAAGAGCAAATAATTTCGGTGGAAGTACAAGTTTCAAGCAGGGCTTCAGTTCACCCGGCATTTTGCAGATGCTGAAAAAGAGAAGAAGTGCAGTGGCTTCCTGAACCTGATTTACTGTTGTGTTGTGCTGCTCCAAAGAGCCTTAAAGTGTCCAATTCGATGTTCTGTTGTTATTGACAGTGATCAAGTCATACGAGTCGTTCCCGAAAGCGAGAAGGAAACGCAGATCCTGAGGGCTGCATTCAACAGGCTTAAGGTAAGTTTGATTATTTTCATCGTTCTTTTCTGCTCTTTGTTGAAGACTGTAGAGGGTTAACTGATGTGCCTTTCATTTCACGCTTCCTGCTATTATATATATACTCTGGAAAGCAGCCTTTGCCCATTAAATTCCTAATTTCCCAATAAAAGAGCGTAGGAATTAGATTCATCATGCCTGACAATTTTAACAAGAAGCACTTACTGCCTTAAAATAATATAGGTGCCACACTTGCAAATTTGCTTTTTTTTCAGTCTTCCACTTCTTGCTAGCCTACATAGCTGCACGCTTCATTATCTGGCTGATGGTTTTATTTAAAAGACTGAGTTAATTCAAGATATGAACACACACAGGAACAGGAAAAAGGAAGCGGCTCCAGTTTGAGAATCTCTGGCAGAGTAATTTTCTAGAAGCAGAAAGTGTCTACGAGACTGACCGGCAAGCCAAAAACTTTTTTCCCTGGCCTTTTTTCCTGCAGATATGAACAAAAAGCAATGGTGCAGCTGTAGCAGGGCAGCAGAAAGCACTCTGCAGGGTGTTGCTTTGCTGGCACTGCTAAGAAAGCCACAAAGCAATCTCTCCAAGGAGTTGGTGGCCCATTATCTCAGGGGAGGATGAGGAGGAGCTGGAAGCAGGTACCAGAGAAGAGTCTAACCAGAGTAGAAACAGGGAAATATCAACCTGATCACCACATTCAGTTTGTTCCTGGAACAGAATGCAAGTCCCAGGCTCTGTCTTTTCCCCATGTTCATACTCCACTTGAGCCCAGCAGGCAACAGTTGACTTACCCTTCTACTCTGCTCTCGTGAGACCCCACCTGGAATACTTCCTTGGCACAGGAAGGACACGGACCTGTTGGAACAGGTCCAGTGGAGAGCCACAAAGATGATCAGAGGGATAGAGCACCTCTCCTATGAAGACAGGCTGAGAGTTTGGGTTGTTCAGCCTGGAGAGGAGAAGGCTCCAGGGAAACCTTAGAGCAGCCTTCCAGTATGTCTGGTCTGATGGAAAGTGTCCCTGCCCACGGCAGGGGGGTTGGAACTTGCTGATCTTGGAAGTCCCTTCCAACTCTAGCGATTCTATGATTCTGTGACTTCTTCCTGTCCCTGTGTTGGTAAAGGAGTTTGATGGGCATCCTTACATTCAGCACAGGCACAAACTCGGATCATTTGACACAGCAAACTCAAGCTTTCATTTCTGTCTGTCTAGAAAGAGCTGTAGGGACACAGGTGAAGGAACACTTTGGTAAAATTTGGGTCATAGCAGAACACCGGTGGTACCAAACTGGTGGGAAAACATGTAAAACCTCTGGGCTGCCCACTGCCTTCAGCTCCAGCAAACTATTCAGCAGTCTGTGCTGCGTGTCTCTGTTGTTGAAACCTCATGTCAATGATTGTGTTCTCACTGACACGAAGCATGAAGGTGCATATAATTTTCTGTTCCAATAGTTAAAATCTGAGGTCAATCCAATCTCAGCCCACACACCTAATCAAATAAAATTAAGACCTTGGAAGAGCTCTTACACTCTCCTGAAAATTATTCCATCTTTCAGTTATGACGAGGACTTCTTGCTGCCAGTTTTTGAGAAAGTGGATGGAGCTACCTTAGATACCTCAGCCCAGGAGAAGGCTCACTGGTGCAAAAACTCCAGCAGCCAAGGCATTGATTCCTCACTAGATTTTTGGAAGGCTGGGGATATCTTCCTCACCTCTGTGTTTGCTGTGTTCTGTTAGTCCCCTGATCAAGATGCTACCTTTTGTAAACCCCATTCTCAAGGCATCCAGCCAGAAGAACTTCAACATTCATCAGAGGTGTCGCAGTGCCATGTTTTACAGCACTTTGCAGTGTAATGCCCAACTCTCCTGAAGAATATCATCCTGTATTTATTTCTGCAGTGCTAACTAAGGGCCTGACCCTCAACTGTGAATGTTACTGTAATACCCCAAAAGAATAATTGTTTCACTCCCAATTAGGGGGAAAAAAGTTAACCATAAACCCAAGAAATATATGTGGAAGCTGGTTTTTGCATTAATTTCTTCCCCCTGGATGCTGGAACATAAAGAGGGAGCACATGTGGTTTTTTTCCTTTCTCCTCATATTGCAAACCCTGCGAAGCAAAAGGGTTACTCGCCTTCCTGCAACTGTTTCTCATTACAGAGCTCCCTTAGGCTCCCAGAGAGAGATTCCTTCACCCAGTTCCATCTAAGTGGGAGCAGTAGGAACTTGAATAAATAATTGCATGCTATAACTCTGAGAGCGGGACAATAAAATTTTGGCAAACTGCGTTGGAATCTGACTAGTTAATTAGAAAGTGATTGATTCTGATGAGGCAGTAAGCTGAGGAGGGTGAAGGGAAGATTCAAAAAAAAAAAGAGAGAGAAAGTATTGACACCCAGTTTAATGAAAACAGGCTGGGTTTGGACACATTTCAGGTCTTAGGGCTCTTCCATCTGCAGCTGCTTCACTGCCCATCTACGTGGGGTCAGATGGAAAGAGACACCTGGGAGGCTAACAAGTAATGGATATGTTTAACATTAAATTATCATCATCTTTCCACCCCCCAAAAATGTCAAGTTACTCACCCATGAAGGCGTGACAATGACACTTCTTACAAGTGTATTGACTTGGCTGAGAGAGCTGGGGCTGTTCAGCCTGGAGAAGAGAAGGCTCCAGGGAGACCTTAGAGCAGCCTTCCAGGATCTGAAGGGAGCTCCAGGATCGCTGGGGAGGGACTCTCTGTCAGGAAGCAGAGTGATAGGACAAGGGGTAACGGTTTTCAACTGAAAGAGGGGAGATTTAGATTAGATCTCAGGAAGAAATTCTTTGCTATGAGGGTGGTGAAGCACTGGAAGCAGTTGTCCAGAGAAGCTGTGACTGCCCCATCCCTGGAGGGGTTCAAGGCCAGGCTGGATGGGGCTTGGAGCAACCTGCTCTGGTGGGAGGTGTCCCTGAGCAGGGCAGAGGAATTCGAACTAAATGATTTTTAAGGTCCCATCCAAATCTAACTATTCTATGGTTCTGTGATTCTAAGTGCCAAGTACTCAAAATACCAGCAAAAGCCAGTAGTAGCTGCAAGCCCTCAGCCCCTCTGAAGAACCATGTATTTAGAGCTGGGCAATTTTTTAGGTTTCTGTGTCAATCTCCTCTGTCCTCCCCCTGCCCCCAGACTTCCAGAGTTGGAAACTCAACAAACAGTGGACTTACATTCAGTTTTTTTGAAATTTGAGTCTTTAAGCACAATGCTGATGATGTGCTCAGGAGGAAAATAGAAGACAGTGCACCAAAAAAACCCCAATAGTGCAAAATGAGCAACAAACAAAGCCCAAATATAGAGTCCTGTAGCGTCTTAACACACTATTTCTGATAAATAATAGAGTTATGAACAGGGAGGTCAACTGAGATACACAAATGGCTGTAATTACAAGTTACAAATTACACTTTGGATTTTTACATTTTAGAGTAAGAAACCCAGGACTGCTTTAAAAATTGGTTTTGCATCTCCTTTGAATCCATTTCAAAGACTCATAGAATAAGTTGGATGAATACCCAAGGGCTTTAATCCACATGGAAAACTTTCAATGTCAAACAGGACTGCTCTTCTACCAATACCTGAGCTGTAAGGTCAACTCATACACTTCTACAGAAGGTGTAGTCCCTTCAGACTGTATAAACTTAGCATCTGGAGTTCCTTAGGAGGGATATTTGTCCCTTTTTTTTAAGTAAAAAAGAAAGGTCCATATAGCACTTAGTGTACTAAGCCCTTGAAGCCTGCCTGAAGCGCCTGGGCTCTGCTGCAGGACGGATGCCATTGCCTATGCCGAGTGAATAATGGATAATGAATGTTTCATTCCACACATTTAACTTTTGGTTCATGAATTGCCCAAAGGCAAATCACATTAGTCATAATCACTTGCTGAGTAATTTCCACAAATTAGTTTTGGTCTGTAGCTCCGTTGCCCACGGTGCTTTGTTATTAATCATTATTACAAATTGATTCCTTCATTGGCCGGTTCCATTAACTCGTAGGTGACAAAATATTGCTTTTTTTCCCAGATGGGGTGAGCATAGCATGTAGACCTGCACTGCCAGTAGAAACAGCCAGGCCTGCAGATTAAAATTTGTCTGCTGTGAGTTCTGTAAAGTTGTTTAACCTTCCATATATTCAGCCAATAGACTCAATCACAGGATCATCGAATGGTTAGAGTTGGAAGGGACCTTCAAGATCATCCAGTTCCAACCCCCCTGCCATGGGCAGGGACACCTCCCACCAGACCTGGTTGCTCCAAGCCTCATCCAGCCTGGCCTTGAACCCCTCCAGGGATGGGGCAGCCACAGCTTCTCTGGGCAACCAGTTCCAGTGTCTCAACACTCTCACAGCAAAGAATTTCTTTCTGGTACCCAATCTAAATCTCCCCTCTTCCAATTTAAAACCGTTACCCCTCATCCTATGGCTTCACTCCCTCATCAAAAGTTCCTCCCCATCTCCTGTAGACCCCATTTGGTACTAGTAGCAGCTGAGAGATGTTGCTTGTATCTCCCAGCATGTTCCTATCTCGTCTCAAGCATGTTCCTACATCAAGTTTCTTTCAGTTTCTGTGGGAAAGACAAATAAGATCCCACCAGCAGCAGCACCTCACATATTTGAACACCTTTTGCACAGTCCCTGTACCAAAGACCACTGGAGCAGATGTGTCGGTGAGTGTGACAGGGGTAAATGATGGTGGAGCTCCTCCTTCAGCTTTCACATAAGATGGTAAGTATGTTGCATAGCAGCATTAAGGAATATTTTTCATATAGTTGTGATAGACACAACAAATTCTTCTGCAATTCAAGTACAAACTCACAGAGTTGGTTATTTTTCTAGCTACAGATCACTGGCACAGCTCTTGGATTGGTTGCTGCTCTAATTCAATCTGATCTTAAATTGTAGATGTTCTGCTGCAGTCCTTTGCCCTTATAAATGCTACCTCTTCCTGTAGATACAGCACACATCTTTGCTCCTGACTCAGTGTTTTAAGACAAGATTCACCATTTCACACTAATTATTTGCCAAATATTGCAGTAATCAACAAATGAAAGAGAAACATTTAGGGTGATAGCACCACAGTGACCTGAGTGTTAGAGCTGCCCACTCTCTGTCTCCCAGGGCTCCTCTTGTCCATCTGTTGTCCCTCTGCCCCACACACCTCCCCAGTGATTGGCTATTGTCTCCTGATCTTTCTTGTTTAGGAGGCAATTTGAGGAGCCAGTCGCTGATTTATGAGCCCTTTCATGGTTTTAATTCTGTTGGACCTGGCTGTCAGAAACAACTGCCACATTCCAAAGTGCTTTGCAGAGAGACCAGGATTTGCTCAGGTCCTCAGACGCAGCAGATTCTGCTTATCTGCTCTGGAATGTTCCTTTGTAAGCATTATTTTTGAAGCGCTACTTCATTTGAGCCTGGCCTGATAAGTTCTACTCCATCGGTGGTCTACAAGCACTTTTTATCACATACGCCTGACTGGGATCGGCACTGTTTGTATAGGTAGCAAAGAAGCTACTGCTCTGTGAACATTCCAAACATAATGGAGTTAGACCACTCATTCTTCATTAGCTTTTACAAAAGAAATTCCTGGGCACAGCCAGGCCCTCCTTTAACTTTGGGAGGAGCCGGCCTAGCAGGCCTTGAAGCCACAACTCCATTCCCTTTTGTTTGTTTTCTATCCCTTACAGCAGCTGCTGATCCATTGTAATCCCTGAATTGATCCTGTCATTGCAGTGCAGGGAATCAGAAAAATATCTCATAGGGGGAAAAAGATCCCTTGGCTATAAATCTGATAGTTTACAGCTCCATAGGCAAATGCTGAAAAGGGCTTCAGAGAACAAAAGGCCATCTGAAAACGCAGTAAGAAAGCCTTGTCAGCCCAAATGGAGCTATTCCCACTTTGCAGAAGGAAAGAATTAGCTCAGTGGCCAGGGCTGTGTGCATTTTACTTAGCACATACAGCAGAAACATCTATATAGCCAGATGCTTTAGTCTTCAGGTCAGATTTTACCCTAACTCAAAGTTAGGGTTCCTGTCAAATACGCGCAGAATATTCCAGATACAGAGGGAACATCAGGTGATAACAGAGGTTATTCATCAGTTTATCAGAAGACATGTCTGTAAACTGCTTGTTGGGCTCAGAAAGAAAATGTTGTTTCAGGAAAACTTTAGTGGGAAGGTGTGAGATACAACAGGAAAGCCCAGCTAGTGAGTATATTGTTCTCACAAGACACAGAACACCTGGACTTTTTGACATGGGAGGAATCTACTTTTTTTTTTTTCCACTGGGGAGGAATTAAGAAAGAAGTCCAAACTCATCAAAGTCCTGAGTACAGCCTTGTTGCTTCATTGAGACCAGAATCAGACCCAGGGATTACTATTCTGTTTCTCATGCAGTGCAGCAGCAACTACAAAATGAACCAAAGTATAAATAGTTTAATAAGAAAAAGTTTTGGTTGGGTTTCTCAAGTCTGTTAAAGGCTGTTTCACATCTTTCAAATACACTTAGCCCAGTGGCATCTGTACTTCTAAGAATGGATATTCAACTACCATGTAATTGCGTATGAGGGGTTTTTGTTCCTTTGAGGAATAGCCTAAGAGTGTAAAATTATACCAGCATACCTAAAGCAGCAAGACCATTACTGTGTCACAGTTCTACAAAGATCTGCAAAATTCAAAACTTCAAGCTGTGCATTGTTCACACCCTGTTCCTGCCAGTGTTACGGCTGCTGCAATCCCATCAATCAATCCCAATTTATTGGCAGTTATTCTTACCAGCCTCACTGAAAAGCAAATAAATACTGAAAAGTTAGAGCCAATTAAATGTCTAGTGCGCTCAATCAGAAACTTAAATTACTCTGTACCAGCAGCTAGGACCACCTTCTAAAGTCCTTCTAGAATCCCACACTTAATTGCTACCGGATCATGTTGCTGCACATAAACAGCAGCTGAAGGAGATTTGCAGTCAGGACTACCAACTATGGAACTTAATTGGCAGGAGCAAGTGAGGATGGAATCAGTCCTGATCCTGAAAAATATTTGCAAGGGTGAAGACATTAGAGAGGAGCCATTCTGCTTTTTCCAAGTGAGCTACACCATAGTTATAATTACCCACCAGTGTCAGTATCAACAGGAATCCTTCTTCCTTCATTCATCCTTCACAAAAGCACCATGAGGAGACCAAAATGCCCCTTTGTTGCACACTATATATGTACACATACGTATATGTGACTGTTTCTCATGCATTATGTGATAAAGCCTCAGAATAGTCAGGCCTCTGACAACATTAGAGAGACTAGAGCAGTTTCTGCTTCTATTCTCTATCCTCTCCTATCAGATTGGAGATTTAGCTGAATTGGAGATCTCCAGTTCAGACTGGAGAAGAGAAGGCTGCAGGGAGACCTTAGAGCAGCCTTCCAGGATCTGAAGGGAGCTGCAGGAGAGCTGGAGAGGGACTCTTTGTCAGGGATTGTAGTGATAGGACAAGGGGGAATGGTTTTAAATTGGAAGAGGGGAGATTTAGATTAGATATTAGGAAGAAGTTCTTTGCTGTGAGGGTGGTAAGGCACTGGAACAGGTTGCCCAGAGAAGCTGTGGCTGCCCCATCCCTGGAGGGGTTCAAGGCCAGACTGGATGGGGCTTGGAGCAACCTGTTCTGGTGGGAGGTGTCCCTGCCCATGATCTTCAAGGTCTCTTCCAACTCTAACCACTCTGCAATTTTATTTTTTCTAAGTGTAAACATATTTAGTGAGTTTCAAAACTGCTTAAGATGTTTATGCATCTATACACCAGCCTGTGGGTGTAAATGGAAAACCCACACATCTTGAGCAAGCCTGTGTCACACTGATGGAGCCCCTGAGCAAAGACCATCACCGTTTGCGTCATTGACTGCACGTTCCCTTTCAGAAGAGGCTCAGAAATGCCAAGGCTTTTCAGCTGATGGCATCATAACGGCAGTTATAGGCTGAACTTCACAGCTGACAACATTTCTCGAAGAAATCTCTTCATAGTGATGTTAAGGACAAGGCCAGCTTTGGCACATGTATTGCTGCATAAAACTCCCTAAGTATAAAAAATGGAATTGCTAGGTAATAAAGCGTAATAAAATTACTGTCTTCATGGGCTATAACACAGATAAATCATATAAACAATTTTGTCCAGATAGTAAATGTAAATTGTGGCAGTTATTCCAGTTATTTTCAATGACAAGCATCAATCATCTCTTGTGATCTATACTGATGAGAGCACTAAAGCATCTTCCTTTCGGGCTAAAAGGAACAAGAAATTAAGCACCTGTTTCTAAAAGGGTAGTGAGGAACAACTGGAGGCTACTGCCCAAGAAAATAGCTTTAATTACAAAGCATGAGCCAGGCTAAGCCCTGTGGTCCAAAGAAGCTGGGGATTTCTTTCAGGAAAAAAAAGTAGTGTAGGATTTATACAGCCATGAGTGTATTCCTGGGGAAAAGCGAGGAGACTCCTTTCCTCTCGGGCTCCCTTCCCAAAGGCACAGAACAAGCTGCAGGGCAACCTGGAACTAGTGCAGAAAAAAACCCTCTCCCTGCTCTGGTTTCTGTCTTGGCAGGGTAACAGAGCTCTGTGTACACCACTTGTGATATGTAGGGTTACACCAATGAAATGTTTGTCTTCCCAGAAAACTATTAGCATCATTTTTGATTCAAGAGGAAATCCTGAACTCTCTTAGCTCAGCACCCAAATATTTTTTTAAAACATTTGTCCTTTTGCCTTCTGCTGACTTTTCATCACCGTACTGACAAAACCTGGAGACCTAACTGATGAGTTCAGGGTTGCTGTGGCTTGGAAGGTGTCCAGGTAAGAGCTGGTATTTGTATTATCTTCAGCTGTCTTTTTGCATCTCAGTTTAAAGAGAAAGTACCAGCAGGGGAATTCAAGACATGTCGGTTTTCCTAAGCACAAGCTGAATCATGGGGACTTTCATGGGACAAGCCAGGTTGAAAAAAGGTGTGGTTGAAAAGGAATACTTACTGAGTCGTCATAATTAATAATCTCTTATACTTTCCTTGTTAAAGAAAGCCATAACATGTTTAAATCCTCTGGGAAAAGAGAGCTGTCTGTATGCTTTTACATGCCATTTCCTCTCACAGAAAACCAGTCTGGGTGCTCGTGCCTCCAGTGAGATTCTGGGAGCCAAGGCTGCCCTGAAGAACAGGTACCCAGAGTCACACGTGAGTGCAGCAGCAGGTGATGCCGAGCAACTGGTTTCCAGGTCCCACGTCTGTGCCTGCTGAGAAATCCTACCAGGGCTCTGCTTATTGTCCAGAGGCTTAAAACATCCCAGGACCCTCTAAAGGCAACCTGTTGCCTGACAGATAGGAAAAGAGACAGGTCTGCAAGGCCCAGGCAAAGGGGATGAGAAGATTTAGCTTTGCAGACATACTTTAAAGCGTATCTCTTTTCCTGCGGCCTCAAGATACCAGCTGAATTTTGAGGTTCAACTATTTGGCTGTGTGCTCAGGGTGCTCTGTAGGGTTTCTGCATCTGTTCGTTTTGGTAGTTGGAGAATCTTCCCCCCCCACCTAGCAAATCCCACAAAAAAAAGTCTTTTGGCACTGACTGGTACACTGTACATAATACTATATAGAATCATAGAATCGCAAAATGGTTTGGGTTGGAAAGGACCTTAAAGATCATTGAATTCCAACCCCCCTGCCCTGGGCAGGGACATCTCCCACCAGACCAGGTTGCTCCAAGCCCCATCCAGCCTGGCCTTGAGCCCCTCCAGGGATGGGGCAGCCACAACTTCTCTGGGCAACCTGTTCCAGTGCCTCACCACCCTCACAGCAAAGAATTTCTTCCTAATATCTAATCTAAATCTCCCCTCTTTCAGTCTAAAACCATTCCCCCTTATCCTATGGCTCCACTCCCTGATCAAGGCTTTCTCCCCATCTCTCTTGTAGCCCCCTTCAGGTATTAAGGTCTCCCTGGAGCCTTCTCTTCTCCAGGCTGAACAACCCCAAATCTCAGCCTGTCTTCATAGGAGAGGTGCTCCATCCCTCTGAGCATCTTCATTGCCCTCCTCTGGCCCTGTGATCTGTTCCAACGATCCGTGTCCTTCACAGAATCTCCTCCCTTGCCCTGCTTGTCACGCTTCTTTTGATGCAGCCCAGGATGGGGTTGGCTTCTGGGCTGCCACTGCGCACTGCTGGCTCATATTGAGCTTCTCACCCATTCTCATCCAGTAGCTGATGTGTAAGGTGTGGGGATAACACCACCTCATCACAGATACTAAAGAGAGTAGGAGAACAACCAATATCATCACTGCTCTCTAGCCAGTGGAGCCTGGCGTGGAAACCCAGGGCATGCTTGCCAGAGGAATGATGTGGAAAGAAGAGTCCTGACACCGATGGAGTCCTCAGTATCCATGGGAGATGCAGTGATAAGGTCTTCTAAAGCCGACAGTGAGTAAAGGATAGCTGGACACGCTCAGTCCAAACATGCCTGCTCTGCTATCCATCTTCTGTTTGGCAGTTTTCATGCACTGTCTCTGTGTCATGGCTAAGGACAAACTGAAAGATGCAGTATAAATAGATGTCTGCAGAGAAATGTGTTTCTTGTTACGTCCTTTACAAAGCAACATCAAGTCGGCAATCAAAGTGGTGCTCTGGACACAGGTAACATCTGCCAGATGAGCACTGAATGCTTTGTTTACATTGCCAAGGATGAGAAGTGGGAGTCAAATGAAACCCAAACTACCCAAATAGGGACCAGAGCTGAAGAGGAGTGATTTGCATTCTAAAAATGGAATTATTTTGTCTCACTTCCAAGGACAATGCCAGGAGTGAAATACTGCCTTTCCGCCAAAAGAGGATAGTGGTGTGCAGTATACCCCTGACTCCATCAGTTAAAACAAGATTGCTTCTGCTTTTGATGTTCCACTGCAACCAGTAATCTGAGGGACAATTAGAAATTAAAAGGCTTGGTGATGTTGCTACCAGTAGTGCGAATATTGGTTGGTTTATCCCCTCCACGATGATTTACAAAGTAATCAAAATTAATAATGAGTAACTATCAAGAAAAAAGACAAATTTCGGTCATGGAGTGGCTTGTTGATTCTTTGTTTTTCATTCTTCTAACTTCTGTTTCCAGTTTTGTGTGCTCAGATTTCACAGTTGAGCAGGAGACACTTCACATCAGTTGCTCTCCAAGCTGGTGTATAACCATTTGTTGTTATTTTTATAAAGCCAGCTCAAGCCGAGCTGACTGATACACTTGTTACTCCAAGAGCAACCAATTTACCCTCTGTGATGTGTATTTTGGGGAATACATCTTAAAAGTCAAACACAAATTTGTAATTAACCATGTGTGAAATCAACCATGTTGAACTGGGGAGGAGGGCGGGGGGTGTCTGGGTGTTTCACTGGATGCCTATAATTAATCAAAATAGGAAAGATAGATAAACTAACAAACATAAGGTGCTAGCTCAGTGAGAGGATCTTTATTTATAAGCAACATTTAGCACCATTTAATTCATGAGTTTGGTTTCTGCTGACCATCTGTCGTAGCTGCTGTCAGCTTCACAAGCCTCCTGAACTTTGCCAGTCCTGGTGTTAGGACTTCAAAAGATGCTGTGGCCACCCACCACTGTCACACGGATCCACGGACCATATTGTGGCAGCATGAAAATAAGCCTGGTTTTGGCAGGAATAGAAGAGGCTGCCCCTTGCGTTTCAGCTTTTCTCCTTCCGATGGAGCAGGCTTTTAATTGGATTAATGGGACTAAGGTCACTACTGCTTGAAGAGGTAGCATCAGGTTCAGCTTCAGATGCCTTCTTGGTAATCAGAATGTTCTTAGTCAGGGCCTTTTGAGAAATGGTGGGAACTAAACCCCTGTTGGAAGATCATAATCTCTTGTCAAATGAGGTTTGTAGCAAGACCAGGTGAAATGCATTAGGTATTTCCAAATTGGCTCGTACAGCATATATGAAGTCAGCAGCTTCTAAAATATGAATTATAAAAACCTCCTTAGAAACCTGGAAAGCAAGTAAGGCAAGGGACACTCCTGAGCTGTGTCCATGACTTTCATCCATGCAGCCTGGCACAGCAGATTGCAATAAACTTTGATAGGCGTTTATCAAGGAGTAGTAATCCTTTTTAAATTCATTTTAAGAAATGTGGGGGCATGGCCATCCCTATCACTTCCCCTCATCGTATTCAGCTCACAATCATATATTTTGAGGCCTGCGGATCTGGGCGTGCATATTTATCACATTGACATGGGTTGTCGCTGAGACTCCATTCCATAGTGTCCTGAAACTTTCCAGCAGCTCTGGGAAGAGGTTTGTTGACTTTTGTTCTGGCCACTGGCTCCTCAGAGGCTGAGGAGAAGCTCTTCTCAGCTCAGCTGAGCAGTCTCTACACCTGGAGTTGGTAGGGCTGAGCGATATGATGCCATTTTGCCAAAGGATACAAAACACCAAATTTCAAATCCCTGCTTGCAGATTTCCTGGCTTTCTTAAAAATTCATGTTCCAGGCTAAAATTTCCAAGTGTTTTTCCGATTTGGCAACAAAAAAAAGTAAGAATGGACAAGAAACATCCTTCATCTGAAATAATACTGTGGTATAATTTAGTAGCTATCATTTTTAACAAGACTGCAATCACCTGTTTATCTCAATCCTGTTATTCTGAAATTGCACATAAAATTACTGGCTGAATCACAGCTGCCTTCATAGTATCCATGACCTTCTGCTACCGAACTCTGATCTGTATATTATCAAGAGTAAAACTTGGGTGTACTTTGCAAGCAACACCGGTATATGCTACACTTTCTGCCTCTCTTTAGAATTCTTTTATTTTGCTGCCCTAGTGAACATAGAAAATACCTTGTGAAATAATTAAAAAAAAAAAGACTCATGGACTCCATAGGAAGTAATACATAGGGAATGTATAGTACCCTGAGGAGGCACATGAAGCTGGAGGTAGCTTTTGTTTCAAGCTCTTTGAGGAAGAACGTTCCTGAGACCATTCCCTTTTCCAGTTATGGGATCTCCCACAAGAGTTGTGGTAAGGTGGGTATAATCATTCCTCAAAATCTGT
The DNA here is from genome assembly GCA_013400375.1 of Thinocorus orbignyianus. Taxonomy (NCBI): domain Eukaryota; kingdom Metazoa; phylum Chordata; class Aves; order Ciconiiformes; family Thinocoridae; genus Thinocorus; species Thinocorus orbignyianus. The sequence goes on along the minus strand of VXBW01000364.1, from coordinate 25,959 downwards.
GTCATTGTCATAGATGTCGAGCTGGACCAGCCAACGCAGGGGTTTTTTGCCTATACCACACCTAGAGCATTTACCTGCATAGCTTCAAGCGTGCCATCTCCTGGATTTCCCCACCTCCACTGAATGCATGTGAATTACAGGTTGGTTCCTGCACTACAGGTGGACCTGTGGCAGCCCAGCAGCCCCTTCTACATCGCTGAAGGTACAGTCATCGACGTGCGAGTACCACGGAATACATCCCGGAGTCTGCTGCCCTACCTCCAACAAGCAAACATCCAGTACACGTAAGCCTCTGCTTAGCTTTCCGAGATGTGGCCTCCAAGGCAGGTCTCCAAGGCAGGGCTCCACACCAGGCCAAGTGTGCTTGAAAATATGTTCCACACCGTAGCAATTAGACTGGCAGACAGCTAGACATTGCCAAGAAAACAACCACTTTAATGGGAGAACAGAAAAATCTCCCACAGGCAGGCAGTTTTAATTAAACGTCCTCCTTTGGAGTCAAGCTGAAGTGTTCTCAACGTATAGGAAATCACATCTGTTAAGAGAGGGATGGTAATTACTAATTCTACAGCCTGCTTCGCCTCTCTCTGTATTTAAGGGGGGCAAGGTTTGTTTACAGGCGTGCTGCAAAGGCAGCAGCAAGCCTCCTTCATGAATTATACAGGAATGCACTACTTTTGTTTTATAACTCCTCGTGACCCAGCAGAAGTCCTACAGAACAAATGCCTGCTACAAATTACACGCCATTTGTAGCATTTCCTAAAAGCATTCAGGACCATTTTGGAATACACTTATCATTTCATATTTATCAATATGATATACTAGGCAAGAGTGCTGATCTTGTCATTAGAGGCTTTTCAGTGAGATGCTGAAGCATCTGAATAATCAGCTGAGCAGTTATTTGAACTCTCAAACATTTGCTGAATAAAATCCTACATGAGGTTATTTATACTTAGTGAGAAAAGGGTGGAGCAAATCCTATTTTATATTACATGTACACCTAACAGAACTCCTTTTTTGTTATAACCATGGTCTCTTGCTAATTTGTCGTTCTAAAAATATGGAAACAAACATAACAAAATTAATTATGCAGGACCGGTAGCCAAAGTTCAGAGTGACCTTCACGTGGGTTCAACGCTGCTCCAGTTTTGTTTGTGTCTGAAAAGGAGATGAGGATCCCTGTAATTGTTTTCCTACGCTTACACAAAAAACTTCCCCTAATTACTGTGCCCTGGCAGTTGTATTCCTGTCTGCTGCTGTTCCTGCTCACGGTAATTACCTCTAATGAAATGACAGAAGGCCGTTTTATATGCCTTATAAACACTCTCTGTACTGGAAGGCCTTTACTTTGGTGGCAGAGTGGGCAAGGACAAGAACTGCGAGAACGAATCACAGAATCACAGAATCTTCATGGTTGGAAGGGACCTCTGAGATCATCGAGTCCAATCACACACACACATACAGAAAAAAAAAACAAGCAACCAAACAAAAACCCCACAAATCACCCAACCCAACGATCTCAGCCACTAGAGCATGCCCTGANAGGATGCTGTTGGCCTTCCTGGCCACATGGGCACACTGCTGACTCGTGTTCAGCCGACTGTCCACCAGTACCTCCTTTTCTTGTAGGCAGCTCTCCAGCCACTCTTCCCTGAGCCTGGGGTTGTTGTGACCGTAGCAGGACTCAGCACTTTGCCTTATTAAACCTCATCCCATTGGCCTTGGCCCATTGATCCAACCAGTCCAGGTCCCTCTGTAGAGCTTTCCTACCCTCAAACAGATCAACACTCCCACCTAGTTTGGTGTCATCTGCAAACTTACTGAGGGTGCACTCAATTCCCTTATCCAGCTCAATTATTATCAATAAAGATATTAAACAAGACTGGCTCCAGAACTGAGCCCTGAGGGACACCACTCGTGACCAGCTGCCAACTAGATTTCACCTCACTAATCACAAAGGGTCTCTGCACTTTGCCTGAAGCAGCATGCCACAAGGAGAAGGACAACACTACATTTGGGTTATTACAGGGAAAATTTCCTCTTGGCATACAAGATGTGTGCACTTAGACACAAGCCGGGCAGCATTTTGCCAACTCCACGCTGTTCCTTTGCTCTCCTCACCCTCTCCACACTGTCCATTTCCAACTCCTTGCTCGCTGGGACTCAGCCACCAGAAGCAAAACCCAATTTATTTATTTTTTTTAATTATAGTTTTGAGACACTGCTAGCAAAGGAGTTAAATTGCTACATCCCTTTTTGAATTGGAAAATCCAAGGCAACCACCATATAAAACTTCAGCCTGTCACAGGATTTCCAACCACAACGATTCTGTGTTTCTGTGACACTTGCCTAAACGATGACAAATTTCTAAAGACAGCAAGCATTAATTAAGCGGCCCTGATAATGAAGGAGGTGACTAGCCCTTGCCTGTAAGACAGGCTTGTGTGTCCTCATATGTTAACTTTATGACAAGAAAAGGGTCATGAAAACAAGCCAAGCATCAGAGAAACTCCAGCTGCACCGAGTTGCCTCGTTGTTAAGTTCTCTGGCAAGGAAGCCAGTTGTATTCAGACCTGAGGGATTTAAGAGCCCCTGTGTTATAAGCACACACAGAACAGAGTCATTTAAAAGTAAGGAAAGATTATCAAGTCTCATTTGGGGCACAGAAACGTAAACAACCTGGAGTTGTGAAATTAAATCTACTATTGCAAAAGTGAACAAACAGAGCTTCACCCTGGAAGAATCTAATCAGAAGTCACTAATAACCTAATCAGAATTCAGCAAAGCTGGCAAGTATTTTTTTTAATGTATTAGACATCCTACTAACTTGAATAAAACCACTGCTTTAATCTGACTACTTAAATTCTTTACAGTACTGGTCTTTGCAAGTCAAGACTATAAGCCCTTAGTTTGCTTAATGAAAATTGCTGATGTAGAGCAATGTCACTCCTAATTACACAATTATTTCACTAATACATTTGAAGATGGGGATAACCTTTACTTTCATATTACATGTAGATAGACCTATCATCTTTGAGGTCTCTGCTGCACAGCTGAATTAGGGTCAGAGTGAATGCAGTTTCTTTCCATCTTCTCACAATCCTTGCAACTGGGGCCTATAAAACTTTAGAAGGTCAAATGTGACCATTGTTTTACAGGAATGATGAATTAGTGGTGGTTGCACATTGCCATGCTTTTGGAGAAGGTGGCTTTGAGTTTTAGTGATGCCAATGATGATATTCACAGCTCCCACCACTGTGTGATAGAAAGGACAGATGCTCCAACTTCTTCGATATAATTGTTTTTACATATTGTCTACATTATACTTTTATATTTGTATCATTATCTGGTTTTCCCATAAATTAGGAAAGTTTTCAGCTTGCACTGCTATTTCTGCATTTTGCTCTTAATGAAGAACCTCTCGCTTTTTATGCAAGAGTACTTAATTTTCACTTGGGATTTTTTCATGGTTTTCCTGAGTGAACTGGCAATAACTGAAAATAACTGGCAAACAACTATTGCAGAGCAGATAATTGTAAACAACAATCCACACTTGAGATTTTTACTTTGTTTGTTGTGTTTCAGACAGAATGATAATGCACCATGTTCTTCTTTTTTTTCAGTTTGGCCTCTACAACTTGTAGGTATATGTAATATGGCAGGATATCTCCTGAGAGAAAGTATGTGCCTGGTTTTTTATAAGCCTAAAAAGCTGTGGGTTTTTTGTTATGGTCTTGAAATCAAGTTTTGAAGATCCGTGATCACGTATAATAACTGGATTATAAAAGAAAAGAGCGAGTGCTGCTCCACAAACAAGTGAAAGTGGCTTTTCTTCACATCGGCTGCATTATTTACATCGTTCTGTTTCATTTGCTTAACGAGCTCATCGTGCTTTTTCAAGGCACTGTTACATTTCAAAGCAGCTGGAGTATTTATTTCACAGCACACACGCAAATAAGCCTGAAGCACTCTGTTGTTAAAATACAGCAGATGAAGTAACGTCAGGATGGTTTAACTCCTGTTATTTTTCTCCTAAATGGGATTGTTGTTCTGCTTTACCCTGTGTATTCTATTAGTCCTTCAATAACACACTGTCCTTTTTTCCTAGGGTTCTCATATCAGACCTACAGAAAGCAATAGAAAACCAAACTGGATCGAGGTCACGTAGGAATCGAAGGTCCCTCTCTGAGTATAACTATGAAGCCTATCACTCCCTGGAAGAAGTAAGTGAAAATTAATGTTGTACTTTTTATCTGCTACAGTGCTGTCTTTAATATTAGAGGCAAAGATTTTGCTCTCTTGATGAGTTATGGTTGCATCTTCACAAGTATTTTAAATGTTTCTTCTTCAAAAATAGGGACCTTCTTGAAAATATGTATTTTTTTGCATGTTTGTATTCAAGGATTTATCTTTATGTGTAACTGTCTTTGACAGCATCTGAGTTTTCTTTTTAAAACAGGTCTTTGGTGGAATAAGAGATTTCAGTGAGGGATTAGTCTCATGGATTCGTTTAAGATGGCAGTGTGAGCGAAGGCTTAAATGTTTGCACAAGAGGCCCAAAGACTTAAAACCACTTGGATACAAATTTGTGTATAAGGGATACTATCCTAGGTGATAACCAGGTAGATCTAAAAGACGGGCAGACATAGGGCTTAGAGATAAGGTTTAGTGCTGGTTTATGTCAGTGTTAGGTTGATGGTTGGACTCAATGATCTGAAAGGTCCCTTCCAACCTAGGCAACTCTATGATTCTGTGATTTCTGTTAATTCTCTTGGGTTGAAATACACGTTTTCAGTCTGCACCAAAACAAAGTCTCCAGGCTGAGCGAGGAGGGTGCCGAGCTTCGACAGGTTTGAAACAAATCTTGCAGGTCACTTTGGAACCTGCAGGTCCACCTGCTCACCATTCAGTGTCCTGGTGGGCAGTCATGGACCTTCTCCATTCCATTAATATGTAGCGGGAATGGCAGACTAGTCCCATCCTCAGATTTGCAATGAACAGCTAATGCATTCCAGTAATATCCAACAGTAAAATGGGGGGGGAAATCTGTGGGAATGAAGGCTGCATCCAGCTTTTGGTAACAAGAGCTATGAGAGACCAATGAGAGTTCAAGCATGAAAACAAAAACAAACAAAGAAACAAAAGAAACCCAAAAAATATGACAAAAAGAAAAACTACAGCAAAATCCAAAAACATACAGAGGGCTGAGATCTGGGATTAATAAATGCGTTGCAGTTGCTTCCCATGAAATGCAAAGATTGAAGCAAGAATTTTATTTCTGTGTTTGCAGATCCAGGATTGGATGCATCACCTGAATGAAACTCATTCAGATCTTGTTCACATGTTTTCTGTCGGAAAATCCTATGAAGGGAGACCACTGTTTGTACTCAAGGTAAAGATTAAATAGTTATTAATCAGACTAAAGTCTGGAATTGGGGGCAAACACTTTGTTACTTAGGTTATAGCAAGTGTAGCAGAGACATGGGTTAACAGTATTTACCAAGGACGAGTTGCTAAGATCCAAGTATCTCTCTGAATGTCACCTTTAATGAGGAAAAAAATAAATAAAAAGCCAGAAAACTAAAAGCCAAATCCTACTTACTTGCTTTGGATTTGCATGGAAATAGATTACAGGACAAGTTCAATTAGCAGGATTTGGTTTTAAGGGAAGTGGAAAAATTTGTGCTTATAGACAACTTGGAAAGCAGTTACGCTGGAGAGAAACCCCAGAGGATTCTGGAGCCCTTCTCAGCTTCTCCACATGTGCCATTGATTCCTCTTTAACTTCTCAAAAAAATTCAGGGCTGTATGTTCTCAGCTCTCATTATCAGGACCACAAATTAGATGTTGTCACCAAGACGCAAAAAAAAACCAAAAACCCCTTACCATCAATGCATTTTCTTTTCCTCTGTTGGTGCCGAGTTCTGAGTATTTGATTCTGCATCAGATCAGGCAATTCCTGTGGCCTTGTTTTTCCTCACCCTGCTCCATGTGATTTTTTAAGGGCATCATTCTTCACAAAAGAGGAATCAACAGATCTCTCTTTCCCTATAATTTTTTTTCCCCATAGATCAGCTTCATCATCCTGGCATACCTGCATATCGTTGTTGTAGCCACAACTTTGAAAACAATAGATTTGTGTTCCTTTTCATGAGGGAATTCAAAACTGTTCAGTGTTTTTAATGTCGCGCTAGTTTCTCATTATTGTGTCACCCTGTCATGAAACCCATTGATATTTCCATGAATATTCACACTTCAAGTTAGGTAAAAGATCACGGCCCTACAAGAAAGCCGTCTGGATGGACTGTGGGATTCACGCGAGAGAGTGGATCGGCCCTGCCTTTTGCCAGTGGTTCGTGAAAGATGTAAGTGTTTAATGATTTCCAGTCATGCAGTTCCTTCAGCTCGATAAATGTTGCCTCTTTGCTGTGACAAACCTAACATATTATTAATTAGCCAGCTATCATTCTTTTATTATTTGTAGAACACTTAAGTGCTTGATAAAGGCAGCTGATAACGGCAGCCAGACACAGCGAGGCACAGGACAAAAATGTGCCAGACGCACACTGGCAGAGATATGAAGTAGGATTGCATTCCAAGATCTGAAAATGTGGAGATTGTAATGCTGGTAAAGGTCCAGGTAAATCAGTGCCAGCGTGTACTGCTTCAGGTTCATTCAGCAATATCTGGGCTTTAAGGATTGAAATAAAGAGAGACATTTCTCTTTTGTGCAAATGCACGGGAAAGGAAAACTAAAATCATAGGCAGATTTCACCTAAAGTTATGGAACTCATATTCTCTGCATATCAAGTGGTTTCCTCAGTGTTTGTTTGACCCTGTTTTATTGGATTTATGCTCCCTTTCCCTTTGATATCTGGTGTCTAGCCTTCATATCCATCCATTTGCATTTTTCAAATCAGTGAAATCAAAGCAATTGGAGTTTTCATCTCAGATGCACAGTATGTTTGCAGGATTTTGATGTTCCCCCTTGACCAACAAACTCTTGTTCAAGCAGGGACTATTTTGCAATGCAATTTACAGAAGTCAAAAGCAGCTTCAAAGAAACAAAACAAAACAAAACAAACCCCCCCAAAACTAACAGATGTGTGTTGAGTATTTTGCATACACTATTTTCTCAAAATAAGCAATATGAAATCTTTGCTTGCAAGGTTCTTCCTATAAACACACAATTTTCTCACTTCTCTCCTACCCCATCACTGTGGAATTCTACGGTGTATTACTACCTCCTCTGACTTAAAGGATCTGCTTCTTGAATTTTCTGGGATCTCTCTGTGCAGCAGAAAGATCCTGGCCTTATAAGTCACTCCATAAGAGTAAACGGTACAGAAATAATGAAGCCGCTACAGAATCACAGAATCACAGAATGATGTGGGGGTGGAAGGGACCTCTGGAGATCATCTAGTCCAACCTCCTGCCAGAGCAGTGTCATCCAGAGCAGGTTGTACAGAAACATGTCCCAGCAGGGTTTGGAATGTCTCCAGAGATGGAGACTCCCCCACCTCTCTGGGCAGCCTCTTCCAGGGCTCTGCCACCCTTGGAGTGAAGAATTTCCTCCTCATGTTTAGATGGAACTTCTTATGTTCAAGTTTGTACAATTTGGGTGAGCCTGTTAGCATGGATGGACTGGATGATCTCAAAGGTCCCTTCCAACCTGGACAATTCTATGGATAGACTAAACCAGACCCAGGAGACGGTCTCCAAAGTTCAGTGTGCAATGATAGTGAGTCTTCTTGTTAGGACTTCCATCAGAAGATGAGCAAACTTGTAACTCTTTCCAATCAGCTTTCCTACCCAAGAGGACAGGCTGCAGTAAGGAAAGATGTTTGGGATAGCCAGGCACTGTTGGGAAAGCTCGAGTACATCTTCCTTACCAAGGTTTTGCCATCAAACACTACAGTGGGGCAGGAAGACAAAAATCACAAGGCTTCTCTGTAGTGTTTAGGACAGAACCTAGGTTATGACAGAATATAGGCTGTGTATGCCTACATAAAAACCTTCCAGTTGTCATTTGGGATTGTTGGAGAGTAGCTTGTGAGGAAGAATGTTTCACTACCTATGTAAAAAGCATTTTCCCAGATTAAAGAATATTTCTGCAGAGTTCCTTGAGAACACAAAAATGTATCACCTTTGCCTGGTGGTTCATTGCCTTTGCTCACAAATGACATATATTTCCTTCTCTCCTTAGAGCATTATTTCAGATCTGGTGTTAAAGCAAAAAGCATCAGGATATGAATACATTATGCCCAGACTCTCCATCATTATATTAAAAATGGCTGGGAGGAGAGAGGAGGCAATTAGATTGTTCAGTTCAGGATATTACCTTTTTTGTTAAATGAATTACACATTTTTAGCAAGATCTCTGGGAAAACTGAAGGTGTATCCGTGCTTCAGCCTCTGCAATTCTCTTTTGATGGCAGACTCCTCCCTTAAGCACCTCTGCAGCCCGGCAGCCCACTTTCCATCCTCCCTGGTGCTTACGAAGTTCTTACATTTCTGAGAAAGGGCAGTCAGCTTGGAAACAGATTTTTCCTGGCATGTTTGTTGACTCTAAGGAATAGCACCACAAGCCCACTGATTTAAGGCAAGCGAAAGGAAATGTTGGATTTATGTATGTGTTGTTAGGTTCTTTTCTAGCAGCAACAGCGTACGTGAGTCCCTTTGCTGTGCAGGCAGCCTGAAACACTCTTATCGAGCTTTCACTGCACCCTGTGATCTCTGTCACTTGTTTTCATCGAAGTATCCAAACCCCTGTGTACAACTAGGCTTTTCAAGAGGTTTAGCTTAGAAAACAACCTTACAAATGTCACTTAACATTCATGCTCAAGACCGGCTGCTGCAAACATCACCAGATATTCCCATTCAGCTTGGGAACGCTCGGTATCTTGGGAATCCTCTGGAAGAGGTGGCTTCTAAGTGCCAGTGAATGTGCTGCAAGCAATGGGAGACACCACCTCCCGTAGGGTGGAGGTGCCAACAGTCATTGAAATCACAGAATCGCCTGGGTTGGAAGGGAGCTTTCAGAGCATCAAGTCCAATCATTGACCTAACACTGATAAAAACCACCACTAAACCATGTCCCTCAGCACTGTGTCTGCCCAGCTTTTAAATACCCCCAGGGATGGTGACTCAACCACTGCCCCCGGCAGCCCATTCCAATCCTTCACAAGACTTTCCGTGAAGAAATTTTTCCTAATATCTAGCCTAAATCTCTCCTGGCATAACTTGAGGCTGTTTCCTCTTGACCTATTGCTTATTACCTGGGAGAACAGGCTGACCCCACTGCCTACACCCTCCTTTCAGGGAGCTGTAAAGCAAGAAGATCTCCTCCCAGCCTCCTCCAGGCGGGACACCCCCAGCTCCCTCAGCTGCTCCTCACAAGACTTGTTCTCCAGACCTCTCACCAGCTCTGTTGCCATTCTCTGGGCATCCTCCAGCACCTCAATGTTCTTCTTGTAGTGAGGGGCCCCAAACTGGATACAGCACTCAAGGTGGGGACCCACCAGTGCCCAGTAGAGGGGACAATCGCTTCCTTAGTTCTATTCACCACGCTGTTCCTGATACACCAGCTGCTGGCTGTGACTGTGGCTTGCCCTGGGTATGGGCAGCAGCTCCACTCCTTCTGCAAAGCATTTGGAGTTGTTGAGCTGAGCAGGACCCAGCTCTCATCCATCCAGAAATGCAAAGCAGACTAAGACAGGTCAGGCTTGGGAATGGAGGATGTGAGGCTGGAGCACGGACAGCAGGAGGCTGCTTGCTACGCAGGTTCTGCATTTGGGGAAGCACCATAGTTAAAGAAAAGGAGCAGATGAACAGGAGAAAAGGGGAACAAAGATATAGAAGTAGAAATTAAAGATTAAAAAGAGAAAGAGAAGGCACAGGAAAGACTTAAGAATTATGTGATAATATAGTTGAAAGTACAAACCCAGCCTACTCGCATTTTGAAACAAACAAAAGGAGAGTGGTTTGGTTTGGGAGGTTGGGGGGGTTTGTTTGGGTTTTTTGTGTATTTTTTTTACTATAATCTACTCCAGCATGAGCTCTAACCTTGGCTCTGTGTTCCATGGGTCTGGTGTTAATAACAGCGTCACCGTTTGTTTCTGTAGAAGGCGCCCCCGAATGCCTGTAGTCTTTCAGCTAAAGATAATCAGATGTTCTACCAGGGTTAGTCACACTGGTAACCTCTGACAAACCCTACCCCGTGGTCATTGAGTTTTAAGTCAAGAAAGGGAACACCCTCCACACAGGGGATCAAAGCTGTAGGTACCAGGTAATGAGCCAGGGAGAAGTGTCTGAGCCTCTGTTGAACTACAATAATACCAGTTAGGTTACAGCAGACTCCCACCCAACTTCAAGCCTTACTTAACTGGAAAGGAGTGGAAAAAAGGCCCTGACAGTGGAAATGTTAAGACACCTGGGGTGGAGTAGGGAAGCAAGAGGAACTGTAAAAGGAAACAGAACCAATTGTGTGTAGAGTATTTGCAAAGATAAATTAATCTAATGTCACCCCAGACTTGTGTCCACAGCAAAAGATTTAGGGGGAGAAAAAAAGGAGAAGAGATGTAGATACTCCATCCCTGGAGGGGTTCAAGGCCAGGCTGGATGGAGCTTGGAGCAACCTGCTCTGGTGGGAGGTGTCCCTGCCCATGGCAGGGGGGTTGGAACCAGTTGGTCTCTAAGGTTCCTTCCAACCTGAACCATTCTATGATTCTATGAAAAAAGATTCATTAGCTAGATTTTTAAAAAGACTGCATAGGATCTAATCATGCACTAAAATGTGTTAGTAAACATTACAAACTGGAAAGAAAGGAACTCTGTTATGTGTTATTAGTCTGTAGAAAGCAGTAGCCTTTAGAAACCAAATGAGTCTATCATCAATAACATGTATGTACCCAAAATTAAATAGCCCTCATAGAAGCACAGAAGCAAAACCTAAGGACTTTTTGCAAAAGTACAATGATCTATGTATATCTGTTAAGTAAGAACATTTATCTCCCCTTCATTGGGTATGCAGCTGTAAGAGAAGTAGAATTCAGATATCAAATTATCCAGACATCAAATTTAGGATCTTACCACTGTTTTAAAAATCTGAAATATGGTTCACAGGCTGCTATTCAAATTAACATCAAAACTAGATCCTGTTTCAGTTTTACTGGAAGCAGATGAGGATTCCCATTACATCTGGTTTGACTTTCTTCCCTCTAATAAATGCTGCCATTTGATCCATGTCAGTGATGTACCTTGAAACGTCATTTGGACAACATTTTCTGAAAACAACCCAGAAAAGATGTGACTTTAAGATGCATTATTCTTGGTTTCTGATGCAGGAATTTTTATGTCAAGATCATAAAATTCATGAAATGTAATTAAGAACCTTCAAGAAGCAAGCACTGATTGTACTTCTTCTTGACAAAATGTTCTAAGAATCTGATGTCAGCTGTAAGGGAAACGTCCATTAAGATCAAGTGCATCTCCCTAAGGCAGTGGCCTCATTGATGCAAATAGCCTCACACTTTGGAAATGCAGTAGCCTCCAACATCACCTTCTTCACCCATCCTCAAAAGTGGGCCTTCTTAGGAAAAAAGGAAAACTGACATATGTTGACTGCATTCAGTATACCTGCATCTCAAACATCAACTCCATAGACTCCCATGGCTCTTATATTTTTCAAATGCTTAAATCTTGAGGACTTTCCTCAAAATATTCACATTATTCTTTGAATGTGGGTCAGTTTACATCGTATTGCCCATAGTCACTTCTCTTTAATGTAAGACTGCTGTGGGCTCTTTTCCTAGATGAGCAGCACTACCATCTGCTTCTTCTGGGACAGAATCTAGGCCATATCTAAGGTCTTTGCTGAAGGAATGCTCAGAACTACTTCTGAGCTGTATGAATTTGGTAAGTTTGGTTCAGGTATTGACCTTACTAGACTCTCCACAAATTGTCCCTCAGCCCTATCCACAGGCCCACTGGAAAGGAGCTGTATAGTGGAGGACTCCAAATCTGCACCTCCAAAGCCCTGCTTGTCCTGCAGCACTGCATCATCCCTTAAAGATGGGCCATAATAGCTGTCTCAGGAGAGTCCCAAATCTGCAAAGAATATCAGTGTGCTCTGTATACTTTAATTTGTGAGATGCAGGGCTGAAAGTCCAAATCCTGAAATGTGGGTGTTCTATGATCCCAATGATATGAGTTCCCAAATTATTCAAGATGATGTGTTTGTGCTTCATTGTGCACCCAAGGAGCAGACAGGTAACGTCAGGCAAAGAAGCTAAAGGTCGTGGGCAGATTTTTATTAATTTTATTTGTTTTTTTTTTTAATGCTGGCATTGATATCGATTGCTCCCGAAACCAAGCCTGAATCCCATCTTTCCACCCTATAATAATGAGCTGAGTGAGACACACAGACCGTCCAAGATCCAAAATGGCAACACCTGCTCTCACTTTTCTAAGTTCAAGACTGATTTATGAGTCACCTTGTGGGATGCATATGGGATGCCTATTGCCAATTAGCTTTGTGGACCAGGCCCCAGAGACCAGTCTTTACTAGGAATTTTGCAGAGTTCAAGACCTCAGATTCTTCCTCAGGAATGTTTATGAAGTGCTTGGCTGCAAAGATGGGATACCTGGAATAAGAGCATATATAGGCATATACAGAACTGTATAAGGACACCAGTGCCATCAGACATGGGTTCCAAGCAGGAGACCCAGACAGTGTGGGAGTTAACAAGGGTTGGCTCTTCCTCTGCTCCATGCAGGCCGTGTGGTTGTAAGGCCATAAAGCTATAAGTATTCCTACTTTTAAGATCTGCTGAAAGGCAGTGCAGCACTTCTACTCATTCCGTAAAATTCCATAGGCCTGATGGACAAAACATCTGCAACGTGCTGCATCAACAGTCAGAGCAGCACTCACTCAGTCATTCCAGGCGCTGAAGGCCAAGCTGCAGGAAAACAGCTTCACAGCCTGGATCATTTCTGGGTCGTGCTGGGCTCCATCAAAACTGGTAATCCTCTAGGAGTCAGAAAAATTCTTTCCCCTTGCTATCCGTAACTACCAGAGCCTTAAAATGCTGGCTGGTTATGAAATTCAGGTACAAGTTTTTCAGTCACTTTAGGAATGGTTTGATCCTAGGGGTGTGTAAGATACTCAGGTGAGGCACCATGGCCATGTTTGTCCAAGATCATACCCTTGACTTCAGTCTTGTGAACAGGTGCAGCTGAAATGCCATATTCCCACAATCCAGGATTTCAGAGTAATATGAACTGAAGGGATGCCCATTACACCTGCATTTTGGTGTCTTTGAGACAATGTAGTCAGTTCACCCCCATGACAAGCTTTGCATCTCCTGGGTTTTTATTAGTTCTCCAAGCAGGTTTGAACCACGGAGGACTTAGCTTTGAGTGCTGGCTCTTGGAAACCTGAAGAGCTTTTGAAATAATTTGAAATGCTCCAAAGTGAATCAGAGCCGTGCAAGGCCAAAACAAACACTGTACCTGTAGATTTTTCCTTTCACCCTTTAGCTGGATACGTGGGCTTTTTCCAAGGTCAGTTCCCTTCAGCTAAAGCTCTTCAGCTGATGTTGGTTTGACTTGAAATTTGTCACTACTCTTTAGAGGATTGCATCTTCTTTCTCTAAGAAATCTTCCTCTCTGGGTTTTCCTCCTGTTGATCGATTTTTAGTTCCCCCTTTGTTTCAGGAAGGCCAGAAGCTCCCCAAGGGCCACGTCTTGCCCCCCTGCAGCCACCTTCACAGCTGCTACTGATGATGGCACCGTGAAGACTGGGCTTTTTTCACCTTGAAGGACCCACCATCTGGTGACAGATCTCTTCACAAATGGTCTGCAGCTCTTTCACTAAGTGCAATACAATCATTGGAGCTTAATTTTTATGGTTTGCCAGACTCTAGTCTCCCCAGCTGTCCTTTTAGCTGCCTAACCTCAGAAAAAAATTGACTCCTCCGAGTGCTCCCTATATATCCATTATCTGGTGGAAAAACCCATCTGTTTCATCCTGCAGCATCTATATTTGAAACACTCAGCCTTACTTATCTTTAACTAACTCATTCTTCTCTGGCAGGAGCTTCTGCCTGAAATGCTATTTGTTTTTTCTCCCTCAGAGAGATGACTTCTTCAAGGCTCTTCACTCAGTACTTCATTCATCAGCCTTTCAACAGCAAGAGGCGCTGGTACAAATGCAGAATCTCTTTTATCTTCATTATTTATTTTTCCTTTCTTTTTTTTTTATCCTCCAAATGCTGTTCCTGCCGTTTCAAGTTTCTGTGTGGTTATCACACCTGTGTGTATGTAGTTTCTGCTTCTACTCAGCATCCCCCCTCTGCTCCACTGCTGGTTCTGTTCTGAACGAGATGAGTTCAGGTATTTTGACAAGTGTCTCACATCCCACCTGGCCCTGGATATCTGTATCTCTGCAAAGCGTCCTTGCTGCTGCAAACTGAGGTTACTAACGTCCACCACTTCCCAGGGGAAGGAAAATAAGGCAGCAGTGAGCAAGAGCTACCAGCAGAAGCTTCCTGGGCTGAGCTCTCAGTCGGGATGCTTCTTCTTTTAATGGATAAAGTCTAAGCCCATGCCAAAAAGCTGGAGTGCAGTACCATGGTATCACCACACCGAGGCATGTGATGCATTGTTTTAAAAAGCAAACCATTTTTAAAACCATTTTTATACTCCGCAGGAATTTCTTTGTCTTTTGGCCTAGGGTGGATTTGCCCAGGTTCTAGTCAACAGTAAGGCAGTTTAGGGAAGGTGATTTCCTTTGCTGTGACATCTTCAAGATGGCAAAAAAATCCACAAACAAACAAACAAAAACCAACCCACCAGTTGAAATGGCTTTCAGTTTTCCCCTTCCAAAAGGAAACAGGCACTGCATTATTTCTCTTGTGCACTTTCAACTACTCAGCTGCATTCTCCTGCATACCTGTCATCTTAAGAAGGTAAAAATTGCTTTCATTTTGCTTGCAGCTATTCATTGTTCACTATATGAATGCATCTTGATAAAATAAAGGTAACCGTGCAGCTGTGCTGTGCCTGAAATCTATAGGATCATAGAATGGTTAGAGTTGGAAGGGACCTTAAAGATCATGGAGTTCCAACCCCCCTGCCATGGGCAGGGACACCTCCCACCAGACCAGGTTGCTCCAAGCCCCATCCAGCCTGGCCTTGAGCCCCTCCAGGGATGGGGCAGCCACAGCTTCTCTGGGCAACCTCTTCCAGTCTCTCACCACCCTCACAGCAAAGAATTTCTTCTTAATATCTCATCTAAATCTCCCCTCTTCCAATTTAAAACCATTCCCCCTTGTCCTATCACTACACTTCCTGACAAAGAGGAAATTCTTCGATGACACTTGCTAGTGCAAAGTCCTGTGTAAGAATTAATCACTAGGACATTCAAATTCTACCCTGTGAAGGCTTCTAAGCTGATGGGTATGTTCTTCTTCAGGGCATGAAGAGAATTCACATTGTTGTTCCAGTGTATTACTTGGCCTAGGGAAGAAATTCTGCTGTGTACAGTGATGTTGAGTAATTAGGGATTCAGTAGAACTACTGATACACAGAAATACTGTTGGCAATGAGAAAGGACTGTGAAAGAAAATTCTCTGTGTTGGACAATTTGGCTGTTTCGGAAATGGAATTACAAGCAACAATTTGCACCTTAATTATTTAACCATGTCTCAACAATTTAATTAAGCAATGTATTAAAGTGGGTTCTGCTGGGCTGCCCTTAACAAGCGGAGGGTACTGCCCTGGACCAACATAACTGGGATGTAAAATTCAAGAATTACATTTTTCTGCGGTAGGCACCTTGGAGGGTGTCTCCACCAACTTGGTGGGCTTTAGTTTCATACAATTACTAGTAGGTGAGTTTGTGTTGCCCCTGTCAGAGTATTCACGGTGCTTCAGAATAACTCAGGCCTTTCTTTTCCCTGCCAGGCAGCCCCTGACTTGTTTGGGACCTCTGAGGTTTTTTATATACTATTCCTAGGAGTCAAACGAAGAAGTTGTGTCTCCCACTTCCACTCAGATCTGTGTAACTCTAGGGAGCTTCTCCTCCCCCATGAGATACTGTGTTTGCTTGGGTGGTCCCAGCTTTGCACAGGCTCCCTGGAACTGCTTTTTGCTTCTCTAACATGTCAATCCTGAAAATTTGTCTTGAAAATTTGACCTTTTGTTTAAGGCATCGGGTTTAGATACTCTGGAATATCTTTCCCTTAGTAACGGGCTTACCACTCTGCTTGTGATTTGAGTGCCAAAGCAGGACACCAGCAGTAAGAGAGAAAATGGAGATAAAAAGATGGGCTGCTTCCAAATACAGAAACAGAGCTAGCTACTAACTTGCCAAACTGTTAAAGTGGCAATGAAGGCTTGAATGGCAGATCATGTCACCCTGCTAAAATGTAAGATACACAGACAATAGCCAAACACTGTATGTTAGCATCAGAAAGGATGTCTTAACTGACACCTTGCTAATTCTATGGAAGAGTTAATCCTGATTTGCTAGAAACAGTTTTATGCAATTTCTGGTAGAAGGGCAATGGAGTCTATTCTCTGTGCTAAAACAGTAGTTGATTCAGTGTGATTGTTTAATTAAAAACCAGAAACAGCAAAAGCTGATTGTTACCTTAAATTTAATAACGATTAATTGTGGGATAGCAAAGCATTACTAAGCTCACCTGCAATTGCAGAGTTTCTCTCAAGCCTGTCTCCTTGCTTTGTCCTTCTCAGTCAATCCCCTGACTTGATAAAAAGCCCAACTGCATCCTAAATCCCTTTTAAACTCCTGCCTTGTCAGTTTACAATATAGCTCTTTTGTTCACTTTGTCCCCCAAATTCAATTTCCTATGGACCAGACCCTCAGCCAGCCTAAGCTGGCGTCATTCTATCACCAGCCACCGCTCCGCTGATCCAGATGATGGAGGCCCCTCCTACTAAACATTGGCCCTTTCCCTCCATCCCTCGGGCAGATTGCAGGGTGCTGGCAGGGTTCCTCTATCATCTGTTCATTCACTAATAACACTATTCAGCATTTATTGGGCCGGCCTGGCTCTCTGCACACCCAGCAGCAAAGCAGCAATTGATTGCATGGTGGGGAAGCCGAGTCAAGCCGTATAAAGTCACATTATGTTGTATTCCGAGAGCTCCCTGGAAACTACAGGCAGTTAATTCACTAATGATTTATATTAGAATCATAGAATCACAGAATGGTTTGAGTTGGAAGGGACTTTAAAGATCATTGAGTTCCAACCCCCCTGCCATGCGCAGGGACACCTCCCACCAGAGCAGGTTGCTCCAAGCCCCATCCAGCCTGGCCTTGAACCCCTCCAGGGATGGGGCAGCCACAGCTTCTCTGGGCAACCTCTTCCAGTGTCTCACCACCTTCACAGCAAAGAATTTCTTCCTGAATCTAAATCTCCCCTCTTCCCATTCAAAATCGTTACCCTTCAGGTACTGGAAGGGGTTCAAGGTCTCCCTGGAGCCTTCTCTTGCTTGTGTCATAGTGAGGAGAAAACATTTCAACGCTTCCAGGGGTGGGGGGGGGCTTGGTTTGCGTGATCATTGCTGGAAGGATTTGAGTCACAGCATAAAAAGCAAGCTGTGGTGCTGTGCTCCAGCAAGGACACACCTTGGTAACTGGAAGGCATGTTGCCAAAGGCCTCCCGGATGAGGGGGGAAAGATTATACAGCCTGTGTGCCCTGATTACACATCTCAGATAAAGTTACCAGACAAAAACAGTTTGAAGGACAAAATATTTTCAGCAGAAAGAGTGACCACGATTTTACTCACGTCACATTATACCATCTACACTCTTGCTTTCCATGAAGAAGGAAGTTGCACCAGGTCAGTCACATCTTTAATTAAATACTACTCGATTTGGCTCTTAATCAACTTTAAGACTTAAAATTTTGAAGGGCATTACTGGGAACTGTAATGCTTTCTAACGTCTCTCCTAGTGTTTTGTCAATGACAGCAGGCATTAAAATAACACAGAGGAGCCTTAAAAAATGAAATGGTGCTTGGTATTTTGCAGTCTATGTTTTGTTTCATTGTTTAAATGGTGGTGCTTTTACTGACCAAGAAAACTATATTCTTCACGGGATTTAAAACACACTGAACAGTAAAAAGTCTTAATTAAAATCATTTCATTATGTCACTTTTTGCAAATTTGGTAAGGTTCTGAAATACTTGCAAAGCTCGTCCTTGCAATTATTGAGGAGTGCATTACCTTAAATTAAATTTTAAGGAGATTATTTTGAAAGCACTTTAAACAATTTAATCTTACAGTATTACAGTTTAAAATACAGTATCTAACACTACAGTGTGACAAAACACATGTAACTGACAGGAAACAAGTGGCAGATGTAAACACAGACACAAATATGCCAGTCTCCTATCACTGATATGAAAATGCCCATCATGAAGAAACAATCCAAGCTTTATTTGTTGATACTGTCCATAAAGAGAAAAGCATTAAAAAGTCAAGGAAGTGGTGTGGGTACTTACTCCCTCCCCAGACAAATTATTTCTCCCTGAAATAAGCACGACAAAAAATGTTCATTTTCCTTGACTTACAGTTTGGAGCACAACTTGGTTCTGGTTCCATTGTAAGAACAATCTTATGGATTTAATATCCACGCTTGTCATATAGGCTCCTAATCCTGTGAAAATTTAATGCAGAGAGTAGCCCTGGTTACTTCAGTATGTGTTTTCTGCACATGGAACATCAATGAGACACAGTCTTTGTTTTCATGGTCATTATTTTTGAGCAACCATGGCTTTCTTTTTTTGGCAAAATTACTTTATACTACAGCTGCAGTTCCCTGAATACCAATATTTTTATCCAAATGTATCCGTAGCCTTGATGTGGCTTCCTAATATGAGTACACTGAATTTAAATGCTACACCACTCCAGCTGGGAATCTTCAGGTGGGCCTGTGACCTCTGCATTGGCCACAGAATTCTCCAGCTTCCCCTCAAAAGTCCACTGTCAGCCTCTTCTCCCCTGCCATAACCTTCTCCTCCGTCAGCATCTCGTCCCACCCTGCAGTTCTCCACACCATGGTGTCCCCAACGCTGCCCTGTCCCCACTTTGTCCCCTGTTTCTCACCTTCCCCTCCTCTCTCCTGGCTGAAAATGGCTGTGGAGCAGCCCTGGGTGACCTGGTGGCTTTCTACAGGGATGGTCCTCTAGTTTGGATCAGCAAGTGAGGCTGAAGGACCCGCACATGTGGGTGAGGAGAAAGCAATTCATGACAGAGAGGTGGTTAATGAATGGCTTAGAGAAAGCAGTTAGAAGTCTCTCTAGGCCCTCAATAAAGAAAAAATCCCAAACTTTCAGACTCCTCCATGAGTAAATGTCAGTCCTAGACATGTCCAATTGTATGGGTGTTTCTTAAGGGTATTCCACAAGATGCATCCAGTGGCAGCTAGAGGAACATCTCTGGTACTAGGAAACAGAACCACTGAGGTGTCCCTCGTTTGCTGCACTTTTCTAAGATGTAGAACAGAAATTAAAAAAAAATAATAATACTTTCCCTACCTAGACTTCCTCTACTAATCTTTGTGCTTTTGAGGTTTATGTTCTGACCTTGCCAAATCATCACCTGGTGGAAACAATAGCTCTCCATTGTCTTACAGGAGTGAAACTTGTTTCCTCACCTAAGAGACTATTCCACTGACTTCCAGCTCCTAAGTCAAGAAACACGTTGTATACACCTGCTTCTCTGTAACCTGAGTTGTATTTTCTTGGCTATTGAAGGAAACCAAGAAGCAGAGAGAACAGGGTCTCTTAAACACCTTTTTCATACATTCACATGCCACCTGTAATCCTATTTGCAGGAATGAGATACCAAAGGCCACACGACTGTCTTAGCCTGCCACACAACCTAACCAGGAAACTAATTTTATTATGGAATCTACTTTCTTTGGGTTTTCTGCTTTAGGCTCTTCAGACATACCAGACTGATCCTGTCATGAGAAAGATGCTGACTCAGCTGTATTTCTATATCATGCCCGTATTTAACGTGGATGGATATCACTTTAGCTGGACACATGTGAGTAGCATCAGTGGTATTACTCAAAAAGTTGTTCAGACAGAAAAGATCAAATGGTTGCAACATCATTCAAAGGCAACTTTCTGCATAATCCCTTCCATCCCTTTGTGGCATGCAAAATGGAAGTAAACGACTCTAGTTAAAATATAACACTGAATATGTTTACCAGAGTTGGCTTGTTATGTGTACAAATAGATTTTTGCCAAAATATAACAATATTACCATTTAACTATTTTACAACTTACGTTAGGATCGATTCTGGAGAAAAACAAGATCAAAGAACACGAGGTTCCCGTGTCATGGTGTTGATGCTAATCGCAACTGGAAAGTGAAATGGTGTGGTAAGTCTGGAGCTACTTTGGTCCCCTAGTTCAGATTACCTTGTGTTTAATTATCCAGCAGAGTAAGTAGGTTAGATCACATCCCACGTGTACCCTTTTCCACAGTGAAAGTTGAACGTAATTTCCCAGAAAGCCACAAGCCAGGACTCAAATCTTCCTTCTTTAAAAAAAAGTAAAGGTCCTGAACTTTGGAAAGACACATTTCATCACAAATTAAAAGCTTTCATGGCAGGTGTGGCAAGGGCTAAAAAATGCACATACAGCTACTCTGTATTTCTGCAATCACATAAATAAATTTGAAGCACAGTAATGAGCCTGGCCCATTATATTGCAGATTTTACCTGACTACAGCTTTAGGAAACATTTAAACTTAGAATCATAGAATCATAGAATCACAGAATGGTTAGAGTTGGAAGGGACCTTCAAGATCATCAAGTTCCAACTCCCCTGCCATGGGCAGGGACACCTCTCCCTAGAGCAGATTGCTCAAAGCCCCGTCCAGCCTGGCCTTGAACACTTCCAGGAATGGGGCATCAACAACTTCCCTGGGCAACCTGTTCCAGTGCCTCACCAACCCTCAACTTCATTTTCTTTAATTCATCTTTTCTCTGAAATGCCTTTAACTTTGGAAATGTCAGACTTGCTTTGCTTGCCTCACGGAGAAATGTCTGAGAATATTTTAAGACCATTATTATTAGTGATTTAATAAAGAAGGAAGGTGCTTCGAAATGCATGGAGATCCAATTTTAAACTCCCAGCACTTCTGTAAATACTTTCATAAAAATTGACCTCAATTTTGCATAGAGAATGCAGCAGTAATGAAATACCAGCAGATTTGGAATGGGTCCACTGGAGAAGAAATGGTCTTTTATTAAATCTTACAGCAAGACAGTGCAACTCGCTCAGGAGTAAGCAGCCACACAAGTTCTGGTGCAGCAGAATTAGTACTTTGTTGTGAAATACAGCCAGACAGACCTGGTTTTTCTGCTGACCTGCTCTCCCACCTTGAGCAACTTCCTTTTCCTTGCTGTGCAGCTGTTTTCTCCTCCAGCATTCGTCCACCTTCCTTATTTACATTACAAACTTGTAAAGACCAACGTGTAAAGCTTGTGTTTGCACAGTGTTGGTGCCATGGCCCTACCTTCATCCAGTCCCTCTTCCACTGGAAGTCTCTAGATGTTTCCACACCACTCCAGTTACTCGCAGCAGGAGTAAACGCTGTACAGTCTGGTTTGCAGTGATTAGATTCTTCAAGTAGATTTTTGAGAACTGTAAGGACAAAAGTAAGCATGAATAATCTGCTGGTGAGGGTGAACAGCAGCAGACATTCAATACAGTAAGGACTTGTGAAACACACTACCAATTTATTTATTTTTTTAACTCTACTCACAGTAAGGAGATGACTGACACAGAAGCAGTCACAGAAAACCTGTGTTAGCTGAGAATCCCTCCACTACAGAAGAGAGTCCCAGGGCTGCTATCCTGATCTTTAAATCAATTTTATGCTGCAAAAAGTAATGTAAAAATGAACCAAAGTCCTGCATCACTGTTACCGCCTTTTACCTAAGTGTGTAAGTCATAACTGCAGGTATTTTGGGGACATGAATTTGCTCTTCTTAGCCGCAGGCATAATTGGAATGAACAGTTCTCTTACAAAGTCTTCAGAGCCACATCTTTAAGGTCTCTTCCAACTCTAACGATTCTATGATTCTATGTTATAGGTACCTGTCTGTGCAACATTAATACACAGTGCATTTTCTTTCTAGTCCTAATCAATCCTTCTTGGGTTCAAATCACCCTGATCCTCCTTCCTCTTGCTCCCCAGAGGCTGTATTAAAGCACACTTTTTTACTCCTGAAAATATTTGCTTAGTTTTCAGTAAAAAACCCATTCTTTTCTCTAGGCTGAGTGAAGCTACAACAAAACACCCACACTTGTTGCGTTTCTCCCCTGCACTGAACATAGAATCACAGAATGGTTTGGGTTGGAAGGGATCTTACAGATCATCCAGTTCCAACCCCCCTGCCACGGGCAGGGACACCTCCCACCAGAGCAGGTTGCTCCAAGCCCCATCCAGCCTGGCCTTGAACCCCTCCAGGGATGGGGCAGCCACAGCTTCTCTGGGCAACCTGTCCCAGTGTCTCACCACCCTCACAGCAAAGAATTTCTTTCACCATCATTAAAGACAGGTTCCCACCCTCAGTTTAAAAAATAAAAATTCATTCAAGGTTGCTCATCATCCCACCAAGCACATGCTCTGCTTCCCACACTGGACCCCAAACTCCATCTGATTCTCTAATAAAGAGCTCTTTCACAAACTGGGTTGACTGGTGCTCAGAAGATCCTCACCCAGCGCCCATAATTCTCATTAATCTGAAACTAAATGAGGCAGAGAAGAATCTGGATCATACCACGCTTTGAAGCTTGAATAATCACAGTGTGTTTAACGTTTTCATACCACCTTATGCTTGTAAAAAGCTTTTCATTCAGTTCAGTCACACTCTACGGATTGGAGATATGGCTGGAACTTCACTGTGGGCTTCCAGGCAGGTGTCTTGTGGCAGAACCTGGCCCCAGCAAAGCTGCTGTGAGCTAGCTGGTAGAGATAACACAGCATCCCTTCTGCTTTCCTCTTCCCTCCCAGCACAGGACTTGGATGTCAGCTTTGTGATGGTGCTTCTGTATCCTCTAGAGGGAGAAGGGCTGTGTCACTGCTGGTGACAGATTGCACTTTGCAGTACCCTGCACCCAAATTAGCGCACAGAAAATGTTCACAGACCAGGGTGAACACTGACAGCAAGATCTGTGGCCAGAAAAGCTCCTTGCAATACATATTTATGGGCAACAACTAGCACAAGGGTTTAATGTCCATGAAATAAATAGCAACTATAAAGCCAGTAATGAAGTACTTAGGACTAAACTATGTCATAAGACAAATGCAGTTAAAGGGATTGCATTCAAAGGCCCCAAGAGAGCAACAGTGGCAGTTAAAATTTCCAGTGCACCCCAATTTCCAGTGCACTGAGGACAGTTTCCCCTTCCTGGGAAGAAGAACTGGCTGCAAGGAAGTTTGAGAATCATACTCCAGTTTATCCAACCTCCCACTCTGTCTTCTGTCCCAAAGCATTGGTTTTTCTGATTTTCTCAATCTCTGCACACATCTCCTGTGTACATTTGATCTCCTGATGGCTGTTGGAGGAGCCTTCTCTGCCCCCAGTATGCTATCATCAGGTACAAAAATAAGGCAGCATGGTGACATTTTGTGCCATTCCATTTTCTTGTCATGACTGTAACTCAGAAATTTCACAGGAGTCGATACATACTGCTTCCTTTTTGTGTTACTTCAAAAGAACTTCCAGTATGAAAATTGAAAATATCCTTACATTATCCAAGGCCACCATGGAAATCCTCTCCTTTTACTATCAGCATCACTTAGGAAAAACAAAGTTAACTACGGCTGGGACTGTGAATGGCTCATGACTGGAGAGTTTAGAGTTTTTTTCTTTACTGAAAGTCACTAAACTGAGTTATATTTTACCAAGGGAACATTTTACCACCAGCTTGTAGGAAACTGGACATCACTGACACTAAACAGCAGTTTATTAGCAGTGATGTTCAGTTTCATGACTCAGTACACAACACTGTTACAGGAGTTGTAGTATCCATGAAAAAACCCCACAACAACCCCAAAGGCTCTGTTAAATAGCTCTCCTTCAGCTATTTTATCTGACAAGACATGGAGGCAGACTGCTCCTGGGATTTGGATGACTTGGTGGCCATCTGTTCTGCAGGGAGGGGACCATCTGCCCTCTGTATAACCCTCCCATATCCACTGCAATCTAAGCTCTAATACTTTTTGAAATCCCCACCTGTGGCCATTGAATGGTAGCCTCGATTTTCATATTACAGATGAAGCTGCAGCATGAAATTCTGCCTTAATTGTGGGGGTTTTTTAATTTTTTTTATGGCATTAGGTTGACCACATAACCCCAGTTTTGTTCCCATTATCATGCCTTCTCACAAACTGCTCCTGTCTTATTATTTGAAGATGGGAGTACTCACTATACAAAGGACAGTGAATAAAACACTGCTTTTGTAAGTCCCTGATGACACCAGGGACTGTTGCAACCAAACTATTATTATTCTGCAGGTCAGTGTAAAACATGTGGCATTTTGAAATCACAGTGGATCAAAGAGGGGAGTGGATTTGCATAAATATTGTTCTTTTATGCCCAGGCCCTAAGCTGTAAATGAGACAGTGGCTTAGATCCAGAATTGCTAAATGATAAAGGAGCTGCTGCCATGGCTTCTTTTCTGAGTTTCATATTTCAGTACCCGGTGGGATATTACATGCAGGATTCACCTCTGCAGCTCACTGCCACCTGAGCAGGCTGACAAGGCAAAAGATATCCTCACAACCAAGGCCCTGCACCCAAACTTGAGGGGAAAAAAAAGCCCTGTGCAAACCCAGATGATTTCTATTCTAGCTAATGGAGCAACCATCCCATGCAGCTTGTCATTTTTTCCCCCATACGGTTTGGAAGAGTAAAAATAGGCAGTAGCCAGGGACTGTTTTCATGCTTCATACCAGGCTCTAAGATCATGCCTTTTGAGGTTATCTACCAACCATTGTAACCAGCACTGTAGTAACCAGTATGTTAAAATGCTCTTAAAGGCTAGACTTGTCTTGGCAGTGAGTACTGAAAGAGGCCTAGCACTCTGACTTCAAATAAACCAACTGGGACTCTTCAATAGTTTTATTGAGGCACTGGAACAGGTTGCCCAGGGAAGTTGTGGATGCCCCATCCCCGGAAGTGTTTAAGGCCAGGTTGGATGGGGCTTGGAGCAACCTGCTCTAGGGAGAGGTGTCCCTGCCCATGGCAGGGGGGTTGGAACTTGATGATCTTTAAGGTCCCTTCCAACTCTAACCATTCTATGATTCTATGATGATACTAGAATGTTATCACAAAATGTGCCCCTCACACGGAAACCCATGGGAAAGAAACAATGAAGTCAAACTCTCCTTTTTCTGCTGGGTTAAAAGTTACGTCCTTTGGGCAGAACTGCCTGTAGTTCATGGCCATGAAAATCATCATGGGGTTGGAGAACCTCTGCTATGAGGACAGGCTGTAAACAGACTTTCCCCAGCCTTCTTGTAGGCTCCTTTCAGATACTGGAAGGCTGCTCTAAGGTCTTCCTGGAGCCTCCTCTTCTCCAGGCTGAACAGTCCCAGCTCTCTCAGCCTGTCC
>VXBW01000362.1:1182662-1239986 GCA_013400375.1 Thinocorus orbignyianus | reverse complement strand
TCAGATCCCCTCTCAACATTCTCTTCTTCAGAGTAAAAAGACCCAAGTCCCTCAACTTTTCTTTGAAAGAGAGATGCTCCAGGCCTGTAATCATCTTCGTGGTCCTCTGCTGTACTCTTTCTAGCAGTTCCCTGTTCTTGAACTGGGAAGCCCAGAACTGGACACAGTGCTCCAGATAGGGCCTCACAAGGGCAGAGTAGAGGGGCAGGCTAACCTCCCTTGACCTTCTGGTCACACTTTTCCTGATGCAACCCAGGATGCCATTGGCCTTCTTGGCCACAGGGACACGTTGCTGTTCATGTCCACCAGGACCCCTAGGTCTTTTTCCTCAGAGCTGCTCTCCAGCAGGTCAGCCCCCAACCTGTACTGGTGCAAGGGGTTATTCCTTCCCTGGTGCAGGACCTTACACTTTCCCTTGTTGAATTTCATCAAGTTTCTCTCTGCCCAACAATCTCGTTTGTCCAGGTCTTGCTGGGCAGAGGCACAGCCTTCTGATGTGTCAGCCACCCCTCTCAGTTTTGTGTCGTCAGCAAGCTTGCTGAGGTAACACTTTATCCCCTGGGGAACCCCGGTTGTTACAGACCTCCAACTAGATTCTGTGCCAATGATCACAACCCTCTGAGCTTTGTCTTTCAGCCAGTTTTGAATCCACTTCTGTCCATTCATCTAGCCCACTCTTCGTAATCTTACCTATGAGGTTGCTGTAGAAGTCTGTCAAAAGCTTTGCTGAAGTCAAGGCAGACAATATCCACCACCCTCCCCTCATCTATCCATCCAGTCATGCCATTGGAGAAAGCTATCAGGTTAGTCAGACATGATTTTCCCCTGGTGAAAGGGTTTCCCAGTTTAAAGATGGGGTTTTGCGTGGGTACTTAAAGTGTTGCTTATGTTTAGATCTGATTTTTTTTTGCATGGAGACAGTTGAGTTTTCTTCACTAAGAAGGGATTTGGAATAAATGTTCAATTTTCTGTAAGCTGTTGTGAGCAGTCAATTGTTAAAGACAGTGTGATAGCCAAACCCAAAACTCAGAATCTGGAAACATTTGGATTTTATCATCCTGTTAAAGGAGAAGGGTGTGTGTGAGAGAGCTTGATGCCAATAAAAACAATGAATCTCTGCCAAGGGAGATATTTGAAAAATAGTTTCCTTGGAAACCACTTTATACTTCATACATGCTATCTTTGAGATAACAGCCTTTTCTTATCACAACACCCACATGGCAGCAAGTACCTGTTTGTACTTTCCCCCTCTGTTTCAGAAGGAAAGAAAGGTTAGAAAAAATTGATCAGTTCTGAATATTCTGACCTGTTCCTTCCTAGTACAGCTGTTTTCCTTCCCAGAAGGAAATGTGTGAAGGTTTATATATGTCAATCCTGCTGCTTAACTCACGGCACTGATGAGAGGTAACATTTAAAGGCTGAAAAGTGATTTACTGTCTCTGAAAAAGTGTTTCATGATTGGGAAATGCCACAGAACTTGTTTCCAGTGCTTGATAGAGTCTTCTGCATTTAAAGCAATGATTGATGTGATAATTATGTCCCAAAGTCTAATACAGGTTTTATTGTTTGATGGTAAAAGCTGATACCAATTATGTTTTCTAAAGCTTGCTCATGCATTTCCTTTGAACCTCAAGAAATATATAGATGCAGTTTGATGAATTGTGGACCCTGAAAAACAAACTTTTCTACAGAAAATGGAGCCAGAAACGCCATCTCAGTATTTTTTTTTCTATGTAGAATCACTTGACTGTGTTATTATATTTATGAAGTTTTGAACATGTACTTGCTTTTGGAATCTGGCATACAAAATTATTATTATGGCCTTAAATCTTAACAGTAGACACAGCTTCAAGTCAGACATTATAGTATATCTGCTGCCCTACGTGCTGCTACCTTTGCAAATCTGAATGACTCATTTGAACTGTGATGAAGCTTGAATTGAAGAAATGGCTTCAAGTGGAAGCTACTGCAGGTTCCTAAACTAGGATACAGCTCTACAAGTGGGCTGGAATATTTACCGGCTTTCAGTGCTTTGGGGTAGTTATAACCTGCTCACTTGTACATCATAGTATCTGACTCACCCTCTTCAGCATATTTCTCCTCATAATGCTCTGTTTTCTTGTATATACTTAGCTGTTTATGATGAGATTCCTCATACCTAACTTCAGCTATTGAAAAGCAAATATTTTGTCTGAGATGTCTATGCTCATTCCACAGTAAACTGTGTGTCAACCATCTCCAAAAGACAGGATAATTCACAACACCCTACAATATATGTATAGAGTAATCTTGAATCTTCATAAGAATGCCTCTTTCTTTCCACTTATTGAGGTAGTAGGCTTGACGACTAGTTGAACTGGATATAGAAGTTTTTGGCCTTGTTGTGGTTTAGGCCGAATTGGTCAATGACCAGTGACAGATGCTCTTTCTCCATCTCTTGCTCCAAGGAGAGAAGGAGGAGAGACAAAGACATTTATGAGTTTAAAATGAACTAAACTACTTTAATGAAATATTACTAGTGAAATAAAAAGAAAATAATGAAATAGATACAATATTTGCAAAGCCCTATCAGGCTCCCAGAATGACAATCACTCTACCAGAAAGCACTGAAGAAGTCCCAGGCTGGACTCAGCAACGGATGGGAGCTGGATTCCAAATCTGGAGTCAGGAGCACAAGGATCAGGATCAAAGACAAATGAACAGAGTCCTACTCGGATGTTGGCCATTGAAGAAAGTGGGCTGACCCTTTGATCTCTCNGCCCAGGGAAGCTGTTGATGCCTCATCCCTGGAAGTGTTTAAGGCCAGGCTGGATGGGGCTTTGAGCAACCTGCTCTAGGGAGAGGTGTCCCTGACCTTCTCAGGGGGGTTGGAACTTGATGATCTTTAAGGTCTCTTCCAACTCTAACCATTCTCTGATTCTATGATTCTATGATGTTAAAATCAGAGAGTTAGAAGAGGCCTAGCTAAGATGTAAATTTACTGAACAACTGGAAAGCTAATTCTCTTTCACTTCAAACCAGGACAGACCTAAAGTATATATCTTGTGCAGGACCTGGTCTAGGGAACAGGACAAGGGCCTTGATCTTTCATACTCCTTTGCAGAGGTCTGGCTTTCAGAAAAATAAATCAATCCAAAAGAAAAAAAAAACCCACAACAAAATCAGCACAAACCAAAACAATGAGAGAGTTCTCGTTAATGACAGAACCTGGAATTTCATTTTTGCTACATTCAGTTTTTAAATATGCAGCTTTGGAAAACAGAGTTCTGTTTTGGTTTAGTATTAGTGTCTGGTAACAAAAATTGTAAGCCAAATGCTTCTCCATCTCCTACTTACAATAATTCCTGATAATTTAGTTA
Organism: Thinocorus orbignyianus; assembly: GCA_013400375.1. Taxonomy (NCBI): domain Eukaryota; kingdom Metazoa; phylum Chordata; class Aves; order Ciconiiformes; family Thinocoridae; genus Thinocorus; species Thinocorus orbignyianus. The sequence goes on along the minus strand of VXBW01000362.1, from coordinate 1,236,627 downwards.
TTGAAATTCCTTTGGGTATCTACAAAAGGGAACACTTCCAAATGAGTGAAAATTAAGCTAGTCAATGCATGTAAATCAAATGATGATTTACTGCATCTGAAACAGGTGGGATTTTTTATTACTGCTCTCTTGGTTAGTGAACCATGGAGTGTTAGGTATAAAATAATGTAACTAATTATAATTATAGAAGTATAACTGTATTGCAGTGTTCATTGGGAGTAAAAAAAATATCTGCTTACTTACATGTCAGTGGGAAACATCTCTAATCTTGCTGAGAAATAGAATTGACAGTATTTTTCTTAATTGGCTTTATCAGTGATTTCTGTTTACAAGCCCGAAATTTCAGATGGTGAATTTTCTATCTTTATTTTTTGTTTCTTTAGCCTCATTTCAGATAGGAGGGGGGAAAAAAAAGAAAAACAACACCTTGGTGAAACTCTGAGTCATGTAGATATGAAAGGTAGTGTGGTAGCCTACTGTTATTGTCTAAAAATTCAGAGAAACTTGCTAGTACTGGAAAAATTGATTATGCAAATACCGGTGACTCATGCTGACCCATCTTTTCTTTGGCTTTACAGCTTTGCAGCTGCTTGCTTTTGCCTTGGTAAAGATAATCAATTAGTTCAGTCTGGATTATAGGATTCTAACACAAGCAATTTCACTGGATGTGAAGTCTGTTGACTTAACGATAAACTTCAAACAGGTTGTAGGGAAAGTTGTCTAAAACTGAATTTGCCAGAGTGAGTCCAAGTGTGCAATCTTTTTGGAAACAGTGCTATTTTTGTTTATCTCAAGCCCTGTAGTTTCTAGTGGTATAAGTTAGTATTAATTGCCTTTGCACGCTTTTCATTAGAGATGTGATCCTATATCTACAGGAGTCAGTGGAAGATTTTTCCATTTAGGTGTTCAGGAACAGCATCAAGTCTTAACTAAAACACCCTGCTCTCTCAATTATTCTTATGAATGATCTTTGAGGAAAATATACTCCTGTTTTTAATTTGTTTTAATGGTTAAATTTGTTTTTTTAAATTTTAGGGTTTATCCTATCTGAAGGTAGGTACCTCGTAGAAGAGCCTGAATTAAAGAATTTGATTTAACCAAGGAGCCTCAGCCCCCTCTGCAATCACTGAAGAAGGAAAGGCACCTTCACAGTGTACTTCACATCTTGGGTTCAAAGGACTGTCTGGAGATCCTCTCTCTTCACTGACCGTAAAGTGAACATACACTTGTAAATGCTTGGGATTTGGATCTTACATGCATTATTTAAATGTCACTGTAGCCATATTGTGACTGTCAAGTGTGGAAATAATGCTTCTCTGTACGAATTTGGAAAAAGCCATTTAAGATTTTATGCCCCACTGCTGTGATGTATGTAAGCTTCAGGAATCTCAGCCTCTGTGATTTGGTAACTCTAATTTCCTTGACTTCAATAAGGATAGATGGGTAGTACCAGGATAGTGCTTCTTCTCTTTTGTTCTCAAAGACCTTTCAGATTCAACATCCCTCATGTGATTATTTAGAAAAACCTTTATGTACAGGTCTGTGACCCTTTGGCTTCAATGTGACACAAGTTCAAACTTGGTTTTAAGTATTTGAATATGTTGCTGAATATGATGCATTCTTCTTCATTTATACCTTTAGATGGAGTCAAAAAGCCTGGAGAATGACGGTAGTCACAAATAATCTAGGGTTTATGAAACACATGAGCATTTTAACTCTATTTTCATTCTTTCTAGAATGAAATGAAAGCCTTAAAATATAGCAATGGAAAGGAAGGAAATGAACTCCAGTGCTTAGACCTTGGTGAATGTTTCTGCAGTACCTAATTTTTTCCTGCTGTCCTGTTAGTTACTGAACTACTTATGCAAATTGAGAGCACTCCAGCCAGGGAATGTGAGAAAATCTGCTTTTATAGTTTGGAGATTAAGGCATTCATCTCATCTGTGGGTAATCCTCTTTCAGGTTTTTGCTGTCAGCAGTAGTCTGCGTTTCCTCCTCATTTTGACCATAAATTTTGTCTTTGTAACAGGGTTCTTTTTCCCTAAGGAATTTTTTTTTGGGGGGACAAAAAGTGGCTCTGTTTATTGTCAGTTTGTAATGGAAGAAAATGAAAGACAATTTCCAGATCTAGATATAAGGACAAATAGTCAAGAGCAGCAACAGCATCTACTTAATAATGTAAGCTTTCTATAATATTCTGGAAACTCTGATACTCCCTAGATAAAGTGTTCTATGTATTTTGACAAAAGGTATCATTTCACTGAGTAGCTGGAGTGTTAAATCCTCACAGCCTTTAGCACAGAAGTTAAAAAAAACCCAAACAACAAAAAAAGACATAGCGACAATTGGCAAATGCCTAGCACAGCTGCATTATTGCCTATAAAATTGGGAATGTAACAAACTCATATCCAGGGTAAATGAGACAGATAAACCCATATAGTATGCCCTCCAAAAATGATTTTAACTCATCATCAATAATGAGAAAAGTGTCTAAATACCTTAAAGGGACATTTGAAATTTATGTGATTTGACACTTAAAAAATTCAGAAACTTCCACAGTAGTATGAAAATAACAGGTCTGGGGGTTAACAAAAATGCACAGCAATCTGCAGTATAATTCTCAGTCAGCCAAGATTTATTTCAAAAGGAAAACTTCAAACAGAATGCCAATTTAAGGAAGGCAGTGATTTCATTTTAGAGTATAAACAAAATCAACATCCAGGAAAAAAAGGCATGAGGAGAGGAAAATTGCATTGTGTTAGTGGCTTAAAATGTCAACTTCTGCTCTGTAAGCTCCTGATCATAGTTCAAGATTCACATAGCAAGAAAATTTGTATTGCATCCTACAGTGGCTAAAAAATTTACTGCATGCTGTATTTGTATAGGCTGTAAGAATTTAATCTGAACTTCTTCTGAGAAGATATTTTTTTGTCATTTTATTAGTCTTTTATTTGATACTTCTTTAGAACCTTAGTATTTTAACTAATGACTTCATCCTGAAAGATACCAAACATTCTGGCCTTTATCCAAAGAACTTTCTAACATGCTTCAGTGTTAAATGAATTGAATTTCAGGGTAAAGATGTAAAGCGTAGCTAACTTCAATTGTATGGTTCTGTCATCTTCTGTCACTTCTTTTTAAGCAAATTCTCTGCTCTTAATTTCACTTTTGTCTCTTTTGCATTTTGTTTCTGAGCATCCAGCAACAGCAATGATCTCTGTGCAGAATGCTCAACCTATCTTGGACCTAACCAAAATGTCAACGCTAGCAGATCCACCTATCTTTTTGATACTCCTTATGGACGCCTAACTGCAGGTTCCATGTGATCTAAAGAGAGCTTTTAATTTTTATCCCAGAGCTCTTCTTCTCCATCTTCTGTTTTGACATTTCAGGACTGCCCGTCACTCAGGTGTATATTAGCTTCAACTTGAACCTGAGCTCTTCCAGCTGGGATATGGCAACATCTTGCAGATTATTTTCCCCATGGCCTTCAAGTACATGACAGAAACCGTCTTCCAGGCCTTGTGCATTAATTACCTTGGGGTGTTTTTGCTGGCTACGAGATACGACATTGACTCAACCATGCTGATGTTGAGTTCTGCTCCCATAAAAGTTACTGTTTTAGTCTGTGTCTTGAACCATCCCCTATCCTCTGTCTTTCAGTTTCCTTGGTAGTTGCTCAGTCTAAAGCACATTTGCCATCTCTGTGTTCAAGAATTTTTATGGTCTGTCTTTTCTTTTTTTTTCCTATTATTTTTTTAACTCCTGCCTCTGATGATGTCTGCTGTTACTAACTCATTGGTTGTTTATTCACTTATTATACAGTCAAATAGCATTTTGGGACTATATCCTATGCTGTCCTAGGTACGTGGGAGAAACTACCTGTAAAAAATGATAAAGCATTTTGTTCCTTTGCATTATATTCCTCCACACAAATCACCTTTCCTGTGCTGTTAATGCTGATTTGGTTGTTTCTTTCCATCATGTTTACTGTATACTAGGACATTTTTTTTGTGTATTGCTATTTTTATACTTGTAACTATCTATTTTCTGTTGCCTTTTACATGAATTACGTAATTTCTGGTGTAGCACCCATCTTTGTTCTAGGATCCTATAAATTCTGGTTTCCAGGAGCTTAAATAATGTATACATAAATCGTTGTTAAAGACAAAACTAATCTAGAATGCAGGCTGCTTTCATCAAGTTAAAAATTCTTCTTGCATTTATTGTAAGATTTTCTAAATCAGTGCCAACTACTCTGTATGGCTTCAAAGTAAGGTTGCTTTCTGAGCAACGTGATCTCTAAAATAACTTTTCTTGTGTAATAAGAGCCAATTCAAAATAGTGATACTGAGGAGCTCATGCATATATCACTTATTTGATATTTTAACTGCAAATTAAAAAACTGCTGCATTTTGTGATGCTGGAAAACAGACTTTCATTAAAGCAACTTTCAAATTATGTCTTTCTAAGCACATTTTTTTCTAAGGGATTATAGCTTCATCTGAAAGGGGCATAAAATCTCCTGTGACAGGGAAGGAGAAACGCACCAGACTCTGGATCCATCTTCGCTGTGCTAGTATTATTTTGCTAAAATGAAACTGAGTAAGAGTTGGCAGACTCCAGGAGATTCCAATCACTGACTCCTTTCCTAGTAGTGGAGTGGACTTCATTCCCTTCCTCTTCTGCTCCCAACAGTGCCTTCTTTCCATACAGCACACTCATGACCAGATCAAATGGCCACTGTGAACAATGACTAGAGGAAACGTTTCCAGTATTTACAGTTTCACTTGACAGACAACTATTTATAATATATTTTTTGGACTTAGGTTAGACAAAATGTAAGGATAGACATGACCAGTTTCACTGCTACGTATGTAAATTTATAATGCAGTGATTTGCAGTGATAAATTTACACAGGTACTAATAGAAATCATTCCCTATATACATTATTTTCTTATTTTCTGTGCATGGACATGCTTGAGCCTATAAAAAGTATTCCATGAGACAAGTCATCTGTTCTCTACAATCTAAGGACCTGTTCTTCTGTGTGCCATTCCTTACCAACAGCTTTTCATCTGAGATATTTTAAGAGAAGTCTTGTCTTCAGTACCTCTTATGACTATGTTCCCATTTAATTTTCATCTACCTCACTACAATGATCCTTGGTTTATATTTGAACTATTCACTATTTTTCTCTTCTCTAACTTCCAGACAACTTGGATATACTGCTTATTACTATCACGTGAATTTTTTCTTTTCCACTTCTATTGTCACCTCTCTTCACACAACCAAGTGTGACATTTCTGACATTTCTGTGACATTGCTGACATTTCTAATGACTTCTTCCTGCCTGCATCAAAGAGCATAATCCAATTTCATGGCCTGTGACCTATCAGGTGCTTTAACACCCCTGATCATTACTGCAGTCTTGATTTCATTGATTTTCTTGATTGCATTCTGTTTTGTCAGCTTTTGCAACTCCACCACCTCCAGTGTTTCTTATTATTGCCTGAAATGACCATTGGGGTGACCTCCAATACTCTAGTGTTATCCTCCTCAAGTCCCTTCAGAATGCTAGTGGACAGTCTCTTTGCCATCACAGGACACTCGAACTTCTTGTAAAATGGTGCAAACACCTTTAACTTGAAAAAAAATAAACCCCATTGTCTTAAAATATTATGAAAAAATGTTTTTCAAAATAGTTTTCACATTCTACATTTTGCTAAGTACAAATGAGAAAAGGTCAAGCATTTCCACCTCCTTTGACTCAGAGATTAAAAACAGAGATGGGACGGGAAAATCTCATTCAATTCCACTCAGAATAAGAACTATTTTTATTTTTAATTTTCAACAGTGTCACAAAACACACAAAATATTCCTACAAGAGTGGAAGTTCCCAACCTTCTAATAAACACCATAACAACAAGGCAAAATAAGTAACCAAAACGGTAAATGCTACCTCATTCCCTTTTGCTTGCAATAAATTTGTAATATATTACCCTTTCTTAGACTGTACTCTCCCTGGGATGTAGGTTACTTTTGTGTTTGTCTGATGTCCAAAACAACTGGGCCACAACTGGAACAGTGACTTTCAAACACAAATTCAATATGCTTTTAGAGCAATAATGTCTACTTCTCTTCTCTCCTCTCCTTCTACATATCCTGTCCAGATCTTCCATGTTAATTTTTCTTTTCTCCTCTCAACCCTGTCTTCATGTTTTCCTTTTTGCCTAATTTGACTCTTCAAGATATCTAGCAAGCATCTAATACATCTTCTGTCCCACCTGTAAAGCACACTAATTCCTTCTGTTTGTAGGAAAAGAGGAATGCAGGAAAGGAATGCCTAGATTTTTAGCTATGCTCATCTGGATACTTTTTTAACCTCTTTCTGTGTGTGCCAGATTTCATATATGTTTTAGGCACTTTTGAGAGTTTCTGAGTAGAGGGTCAGTTGGCTTAAGAGGAATTACACAAATCTTTGGGAATCAGACTGCTTTTATGTCTAGCCAATATTAAAAAATCAGTGCCTGTTTTAGAAAATTTACAATTATGCCACCTGTCCCCAGAAGCCCAGGTAGTGCTGGCTCTCTAATCCAGGTCCAGCACTCTCATTTCAGCTCTCCCATCTCCTTCACAGCATCCTGACTTTTTCTTTCATCTCTTTTCAAGCTAGAAAGTATATTAATAAAGTGTGGTGGTTGTTATTGCTGTTTTCTGTATATGCAAGGTTACTACCCTGACCTCTCAGAGGAGAAGCCTCCAGAAATGCTTTCCACATGTCCATGCATATTCAACACAATACATACTCATGAAGGAAAGAGATTAAATAATGCTTTAGAAAGTGGAAGCCTTATATATATAAATACATTCTGTTTATATATTTCATGCTGACCTCTGGTGAATGAATATGCAACATTGCCTTTTCTCAGAGGTGTACCTGTCATGAGCTGGGGACAAATGCTTTCATGTCTGCCAGTTACAGATGCACTTCACAGGGCTTCATTGGTGATTCTGAATGGAGAGGGGCAAGCACGGGTGCTGTGTCTGTCTTCCTCAATCAATAAAGACAGTTAGTGACATGAAGCAGAAATTCAGTGTGTACAGAAAAGTACTGGGGACCATGTGAGGTTGTTTGGAACTAATGCTGGTCGTTGGATAATTCAGAAATGATGATGAAAAGCTCATGACATGCCTGAAAGATAAATGAATCAGAGATGAGAGCTGGAAGAGACCTACTATGTCACCTCATCTATAGCCAGCTGCCAGAGGAAGATTGTTTCATGCACAAACACAGTGAAATCAGACGTGAAAACTTCTAACCTGGATAAAAAGAGGATTTTCTTTTTCTGTTTGTTTGTTATTTGTTGGGGTTTTTGTGATTTTTTTTTTTTAAAGAAATATGTTGGTCAAAATTGTGACCTTGAGACCAGCTTAGTACAGTTTCAGCATCATGCTTGCCAATAAAAATTTATCAACTCTGTTTTCAAAACAATTTATTAATCAAGACAATGTATCTTTTCTTTTCTGTTAAGATTCTTCACTTTTTAAGTGTTTGGTTTTTTAGTTTTATATAAGGATTATGAAAAAGCCAAATATTACTAGTTTTACTCAGGAATTTCCATGCAGAATATAGGCTTTATTGTACTATTTATTGTACAGATAAGGAAGTTCTCACACTCAGCGGAATACAAGTAGTGATGCTGATGGGCTGATGAAGTGAAAACTGAGATTCGTACTTGACAGGAAAAAAATAATCCTGCTTTAAATGGTATTGCTGGACAATAATTTTACAAGACTCTTCACTTGGCTCTTTATTGATAAAAACGCTTTCAAAGCTGTTTCTTTCTCCAGCTTTCTAGTCACATGTGTGGGGACCAGCAGCCAGACACTAGTCCACCTGTTTCCTCCCACAGTCTTTTCTCTCCAGCAAAAGCCTATGTAAATTGTTAAAATCTCAGCTAAAATGAAGTGTCTCAGCTGATTTTGCTTAATCTGTGACTATGTGAATACATTCAAACAACTGAGGATTATAGAAGTATCTTTTTTCCTTACAGCACTGATGGTGTCTAGGAATTTTCATGTAGCTTTTCTGCATTTCTACTTACCCAGTTAAGACAGGAAATTAGGAGCTGCCAGTCTAAGAAACTTCACATACTACCTGTTACAAGGGATAGGAATTGGCTGTTAGTGTAGAAAAATTAACAAAAGCCTTTTGTGTTGGTGACTAATACTCAAATGGATCAGGTCTAATGTAATCTTCCTTGATATACACACAATGAAGTAACAAGTTCCAATGGAACAAAATTTCAGTACAATTTTTTTTTCAACTAACTCAGTATTAAGAGACATCTTTCTCCAATTTACATTTTTTTCTGTCTCAACTATCCAGCAGGTTGCAATTGTTGCTTTTTACATCAATGATACTGGTGAAGCAGCAGGTTGTGGTCTTTGCTTCATTCATTTCTAAGCACTGCTGCTTTGAAAAAGGGTTGATAAATTAAAGGCAGTTCAGAGAAGAGCAACAAAAATGATCGAGGGAGTCAGGAGGGGTTGACTTATGAAGAAAGATCTAACTAGCAAAAGGAGTTTGTCTACTCAGAGGGGACAGGATAACATACCACGACACTGACATGAGGCAGGTGAGAGAAATTACGTAGCGCAGCAGACAGGGTTGTAACTAGGAGTAATGGGGTGGAATTGCAAGAGTGATATTTTCACTGAATCTTCGTGTAAATATCCTGACAGTGAGACGTATTGGGCTGTGGAATAGTATCCCAAGGGATGAGGTTGAAGCCTTGTCACTTGAGTCATTTGATGCTCTAGATGAAAAAAACACTCACAAGAAGGGGAACTATCTTGTTTTGCTCTCCTCTGTCACCAATGTCTGCATTTCTGTAATGCGCGATTATGAATTCACTGCAGGGGAAGCTCTGTTGGCAGAGGCAAGACAAATATCATTGTCAATAGCAAAGAACACAGAAATATAACAGCTAAATGTTTTTTGGTTTTCAAAATGTTCTTGTTTCCAAGTTTGGCTGTGCAACACTCTTCTTTCCGTTCACACACATAATTGTGATTGAAAGCTGTGACAAGATGCTGATTTCAGACACATGGGGGAGGAAAACTAGTCATCATAAAATGAAAACAAGAAAAAAAGGTAAATAGAGGAAGTATGTCTCACGGGGAAAAAATGGCAGTTGGTAAACTCAAACAGCCTGCTTAAATAACTCAATCTACTGTCACTTGCACCAGCTCCTGATCTGGCCAAAGAAAAGTCTACGTAACGCTTGAGTTTTCTCCCATATTGCTCTGGCCCTTCCACACGTTCCTTGTTTGATAATCACAGCTCTCTGTCAATTGCTCTCTTTTTCTCATTGTAGATTAAGTGTGTTATTTGCTGTTGTGATCTGTCTGCACTGCATCATGCAGGGGGTCAAGGACAGTTGGTACCTTTGTGTGCATTTATTTCATCCTGTGACTATGCAACCCGTCGCATTTTTGACTGCTTCACCTCTATTCTGTTCCCTGATCTATTCTGTACAGGGATTATGCTTTTCACTCACCCCAAATTGTTTTGTATGCATAACAGCAGGTATTAAAAGACCCCATATCAGTGTCTGGATTCTCAGCAGCCTCTCTAAATCAGCTTTTTATTCAGGTGCATAGTCACAAATCCACAAACATATTTGGGGCCCTTTCTTCTGCTGAATTATGTGGACATGACTCTCCAACACATCTTTATAGATCTGGGTCCAGGATTGTGTACAGATTTTCTGCAATAGATGTCTAGGTCTGTGAACACTGCTGTCCAAGAGACAAAAATCAAATCAAGACCTTCGTTTTCAAAGGCTGACAGACACCGACTCCTTTTCCAGATATTGAGGCAATTGGCTGTGAAACTTGGGTTAATAATCTGCAGAAAGCAATCTCAGTATGATCTTTCTCTTGTCTGGAGGTTTTTGACTAGCAATCCCTGATGACAAGTCAGTTTTTCATTATTGTATTAAACATAATTGTGGCAATGTTGAAGTGGACATCTGACTATAAGGAGAAACTTATTTTAGATATCTGCCCCTATCTAAATCTTAGAGGATGTGCACTATTTTGAGAACTTTTGAGATCTAAAAACAATCTTTAAGTACAAATGACAAATTAGTGTTTCTGGTGCTTTGCTTCTTGCTTCTGCAACGTTCAAGGCTGATTTACATCCAGAAAACTAACATTGTAATAAAGTCATTTGTAGAACTATTAATTAAAACTATGAAGTGTAAGAAGACTGTTTCTATTTTGAATAACTATTCAGATGAGAGATTTAATGCTACTTAAGCTTGTCTTTTTTCACATACTAAAATCTCTTCCTCATACCTAGACTAAAATAAGTAAAATCAGAGAAAATGAAGGCTGAGATATAAAAATAACAGCTTTTGAAATATATAATAAAGTGAAAAATATTTTCGGATAAACAAAAGTCACTTAGAGAACAAGTGGAAGGGGGAAGGAGGGGAATTGTAGAGCATTCAGTACTGAAAAGATATGATGTTGAAAAGCTTTTAGTGAAAAATGAAAGAGCTTCAAGGAAACCAATTTAAGATGCTATTGTTTACAAAAGCCCCAAATTATTCTTAACTCCAAATTACCCCCAAGCAGGGACATATTTCTTCGTCTCCTTTATGAGACTGCCAAAATTCAGCATTCTAGCCTGCTTCTAACCTTCCCCATGGGGCTCATTCCAATCCTCCTTGGAAGCCTTAAGAGTGGCCGGACTGCTGAAATGCTTGGCACTTTCATGAAGATGATTGAATAAGAATCTGCTACAATGGAAAAGAAAAAGGTGGGGGGAGCACAGCCGTCTTTTTTTTTTTTAATTATTATTCTTTTCCAAAAAATGTGGTGGGCTTGAGGTATGGTGTTCAAGTAGAGCTGGTTTATCTTTAAGAGAACAGCTCTGTGCCACATAGAACATCATGCCTCTGAAGATGCATACTTCTTTAGCCCTTTTAACGCAGAGATTAAATAGTGTGGTTTGACCCTGAGCCAATTAACAAAAAACTTGTTTAAACTGAGATGAGGGGAAGTGTCTGTTTGTGTAGACAAAAATGGAAAGGAAATACATTTATGTAAAACATATTAATGAGCTTGAGAAATACTTTTGAAAATTAAATTTGACTGTATTACTATACTCCCAAGTAACAGTGAGTAGGAGGTGATGCAAGTTTTCATTGAAGTGATGTAAAATCACCCTAACACAACTATAAGACTGGCTTTCCATGGTTTGATCTATTGGTCTGGTGTCTTGCTTCTGTTGCTTGGAAGTCGGGCACAAAGAGGTGCCTGTGTCATTCACTAAAGAATATCTTGCATTCTCCAGAGCTCACTCCTTTGTTCATAGCACCTCAGTACTGTTCTGGATACCAGGACCACCAGCCAAATTGTAAAGAGGAAATATGGCAGTGCATGGAGAGGCTGGGATCATTACCTTGCAAGTAGGTTACTTGGATTTAGGCTGTGATCCAGGGAATGTTTGATTATTTTTATAAAAGCATTAACCGAAGAGTTGGTGATTCGTTCCCTATCTTCTAAGCACCCTGCAGTTCTGATGCTACTTACAAGAAAAAGTCAGTTGATTCCCTCTCAGGCAGAGGAGTGAGATGATCCTAGAATAAGAACTGAAAATACTCAGTGAAGTCAACTAATTATGAGAGTAACTTTTCATGGACAAATCCACAATTTTTAATGTAAATTCATGGTGAAAGTTCTTTCTAGTTGTCGTATTCCCTGAAAACAGCTAGAATATAACCATTTCTTACTCTTCTGAGATTATTCTGTGACCTGACCTATCTACTCTTATTGAAGGAATTCTTAAGGTAAGCTTTCATGCCCCATGTCATATCAGCTTAGGTCTAAGTCCGACAAGGTTTTACCAATTCTCTTGGCTTTAAAAATCTATGAATCTAGTGCACACAAAAAAAATCCCAGTCAGTTTTAACTCAACCTGGAATAAACTTCTGCATCTCCTTCTGCATTTCTGAGTCCAGGTCAAAACCTTCATCTTGTTTTAGCAGGCTGATCGTGAAGTAGTGGAATGAAGCCTACCTTTCTGTCTCAAAGTTGCTTACCCATAGGTGGTCTCTGACGTCTAACAATGAGCTCTTCTGCACCATGTTCTTTCTGGTAGGTGGAAAACTGTATTTTTTTCTCTCCCCTTCACCTGGACACCTACTTCTAAGAAGCTACTAAGCACTTTATCTTTTTGATAGTTTGGCTCTACTGCCAAATCTGACTGCACTTTTCTCCTGCAGCTATACAAGGGAAAGAAGTTGGAAGACATAGTGATGTGTGCACAGAGGCAGTGTGATTGCATAAACATAATTTCCTTAGAAAATCAGGTTAAGAAGTCTCCTGTAGCCTTTTTCAGGCAGCCTTTTGGGACTGGGCTGCCTGCTCCAGAAGTAAATTCTGCTCATTGGCCTTCTAGCTTTCATTCTGATCTGTCCTCTGATGTAATTCAGGCAAAACCTTCTCCTTTGTAATACCTGTCACCTGGAACAGTAGTCAACCTCTCTTTCAATACCCTCAGTTCTCCACTTGATTATAAGTCTAATGCTGAAACTTCTTATAACCATGCTCTCCTTGCTACCCTTTCCAATCCCATTTCCCACTTTTAAATGTACTTTTTTGCCTTGTCAGATGTGTTGGGATGTGTGATTGACACAAAGTAAGCATCTACTGCCCAGACAATTTGCAACATTCCTCTGAGAGGTATGAGGATGGTTGGCATTAAGAAAAAACACACCTTAATCTTTCTGAAGTGATGCCTCCTTTCAGCTACTGAGAGGATTTATCAGAGTGCTGGATTAGCTGCAGCAACAACAAAATTATCAGAAAGGAGAAGGATAACCTGCTTTCTTTAAGCATTGCTCTGCCATGCAAGTTACGGACCATGTCCTGCAAGGTGTTGGGCCACTTATCCTGGATGCTGAAGAACTCCTACACTCTTCTAAGCTTTCCATTGTGTGATGAAGCTGATGGGTATGGAGATAGTGGAACCAGAAATGCCAACATTAACCTAATACCTGTATTGGGGACTGAGGAACACAGACACCCAAAGTCTAGAAGACAGTTCACGCCACCCACCATCTGAAATAGTTAGCTTTTACACCAGTTTGCCTACACAACTTTCAGACATACGTGTGATACAGTCCTGAAAAAGGTGAATTTACTACCCTGGCACTAGTATTAGATTTATTGCCTCTTTATACTGGTTTTGGTTAGAAGAGAGTTAAATTTCTTCATAGCAGCTAGTAGGGGGTTATGTTTTGAATTTGTGCTGAAAACAGTGTTGATAGCACAGGGATCTTTTATTTTTCTGCTGAGCAGTGCTTACATAGTCAATGTTTTTTCTGCTCCTCATGCTACCTCACCAGCAAGTAGGCTGGGGTTGCGATAAGGAGCTGGGAGGGGATGCAGCTGGGACAACTGACCCCAACTGGCCAAAGGGATGTCCCATACCATATGACATCATGCTCAGCAATAAAATCTGGGGGAAGAAGAAGGAAGAGGAAATGTTCAGAGCAATGGTGCTTTGTCTTCCCAAGTAACCGTTACGCATGATGGAGTCCTGCTTTACTGGAGGTGGCTGCCACACCAGCCTGATGATAGAAAGTGGTGAATGAATTCCTTGTTTTCCTTTTCTTGTGCATCCACTTTGTGCTTTACCTATTAAACCTATTAAAACCTATCTCAACCCACAGGTTTTCTCACTTTTACCCTTTCAGTTCTCTCCCCTAACCCACCAGGGAGGAGTGGCTGTGTGGGTCTTAGTTGCTGGCTGAAGCTAAACTATGACACTCTTCAAGCTTAGGAATTCCTGCACTACACTTGTTAGAATAGAGAAAGCCTTACTTCTCTCTATTAACTTCTTCATTTTCCAAAATATTTATTTTCCAAAATACTTATAACCAGCTCAACTGCAATTCTTGCTTTCTTTTATTTAGCTATGAGAAGTTCAGGAGATCATTCCCTTGATGATTAGATTGACTGAATAAATACTCCAGCTTAAAGTAGGTGATTAATTCATATGGCACATTACCTCTGGGAATTTTTATATGGGCCATAGCCTCAGCAAGTAATGTATTAGCAGTTACACCACCTCATGGGACCTGAAGATATTAGTCCATCTGAAACCAGATCCTAATTCACAAGTCTCTGATAAGTGGCTCTGAACAGAGCAGGATAATTCTGGTATGAGAAAAAGTAGTTTATGGCAACTTTTTGAGGCTTGATGTTGTGTGACATGCACAAATAATGCTATTCTTTTACCTTCTAGAAGTTTTCTTCCACTAATTTCTTCGTAAATTAACCAAGAATCATTTAAAATGAAAGTTTTTCTCCCTTCAAGCTGTTAAAAAGTGATATGGGAATACAACAATGTTACAATTTTCACACTGCCATGGATGTTTTAAGTTTTCATTAAAAAGTTGATGTTCTCAGTGCCTCCAGCCAAAATTCTAAACAACATTAAAGCAGCACCATTCATGCTGCTATAGGAAAGGCTGCTTCTGTATTTCCCTTTCCTACCCATTTCCAGACGTTGCTGTAAATATTCATTTTGCGTTGAAACTTGGTATACAGTGCATAGTGTTGCCCTTGGAATGTTGATTTTTTGCATTGTGAGGACAACTTTTGAGGAAGTAAATACTAGTCCAATACTAGTCCAACACTCTGCCTACTTCTGCACCTATTGGTCTCCAAAAACATAACATGGATGACATTGTATGAAAACTGTCTTACTCTCCAAAAACAGAGGTAAAATCTCCACATTAAGTTATTGTAGAGATTTACTTGGAGTGGAATTCCTCTTATATAACTTCAAGCTGTGTAAAAATTAAGCATGTAGCTGAATTTCGATGAGTCAGCTCTCTCTAGAGCCAGTGTCACCCTCTAGACACACTTAACCATTTATCAGCTTTGTCTTCTTTCTAGAATTTGCTTCTCTTGCACTCCAAACTCCCTTACTTTCATTCTAGGACTGGCCATTAATTTGCTCCGCAGTCGTAACATTGCTCCCCAGATCTGCTCCAGAGCTCACCTCTTTTCAATCACCATTCAAATAGAAATTTTATTTGAGGATGGTTTCGTTGCACAGATTATCTTGCAAGTCACAAGTATAACTCAGTGTTTTTGGCACCGGATAGCAACCAGAAACATGCAGATGTCCACCAGCACATGTTGAAAGAACACAAGCTAAAACTTATTTGTAGACAAGCTAATAATTATTTTCCTGTTGCATGGTTGTCATTCAGTTCTTAGTTAATTACTTATATTCCAGGCAAACATGCTCAGGCTCCAATGAACAGCAACCTACTGCATTTAGTTCATGCTATATATGCATTCTGAAATGTTGTTATAGTTCTTACTTTGCACATCTTACAATACTGCCTTTGTAGGCCTTTGTTCATTGCTTGATGAACTACAGATTTTCTCATTTCTCTCTTAAATGGAACAGTCATAGTCTCAAGCTGCCCTTGTTTCACTTGCATAGACATGATAATTAGATGTTTTGTTGTTTCATTTTTTTCCCCAGGTCTGTAAAACACTGATTTACCTCACACCATGGACTATACAGCTAGACTAGAAGATTAATTTAGATTAGCTGCTTAGTTTTTAGATTTCTACAGTTACGGGAGTTTAATTCTAACCTTTTTTCATTCTCCTTACCTTACCACTGAGGAAAGCCAGTAGAAGCAGGTCTGTCCCACACAGATGAGAGGTTTTACTCGGTCTGTCTTCCTTGTTCAGGAGATTGGGCAGAAGGCTACTGTGGAGCCTGATCCTGGCTGCAAAGGGGAGCATGTATTTACTAACTTAAGCTAAAAGTAAAGTCTTATTCTACACCTTCTCCCCTCAATGTGTATATATACAGTGTCTTGTAAACAGATCTTGAGCATTTCATGAAATACCTGGGAAAAAAAAATTCCCTTAAAAAGGCAACACAGTTAATATTAAAAATAAATTTTATTAAAACAAAAAATTTTTCTAAGAACTACACTGTAAATAAGCACAGTGTCGGACATATTTACTTTTCATTTGTCTTTCAGAGAGTGCAAGATCATCCTATCTCAAAGTGCTGACAACCTCAGAGCTAAATTACAAAGTATTCCTGAAGTATGTTGGAGCCTACCTAACTTTTTTTTTTCTTTTTTTTACCTTTTTTTTTCTTTCCTTTTTTTTTTTTTTTTACTTTTTTTTTTTTTTTTTTTTTTTTTTTTTTTTTTTTTTTTTTTTTTTTTTTTTTTTTTTTGGAATAATTTTTTTTTTTTTTTTTTTTTTTTTTTTTTTTTTTTTTTTTTTTTTTTTTTTTTTCTTTTTTTTTTTTTTTTTTTTTTTTTTTTTTTTTTCTTTTTTTCTTTTTTTTTTTTTTCTGGAAAGAATTGTGATCTATGTCAAACTGGGATTTGAAATATGTGAAAGAAATGTATTCCTTTTTTTTTTTTTTTTCCTTTAAATAAAAGGAATCTTATTTGATTTTCTTCAATGGTAAGAACAGCCAAGTCAAATTTTGTCTTGCAGTTAAAAACAACACCTGAGGTTACAACAGAAAAAAAAACAACTACAAAATTATTAGTTCATTTTACAGCTGGTTGAGCGGAGAAGGTACGAACAGAGTTTTTATTTTCCTCTATCTCAGTAATGAAACACTAATGAAATTAATTTATGCTTTTCTAACAAATGTTGAGTATATAAATCTGATTTTATTATTTTGGAAGAAAATTATGATTTGATTTCTTAGGGTTTTTTTGGTGCATATCTTTATCAGGTAAGTTCCATCACAAAGGTCTTGCAGCTTAAAGAAGACACTAGTTATAAGTAGCTGCTCTTGGTTCCAAAGTGACCCCATCATCTGGAGGTACCACTAAAGTAGAAGCAAAATCCATCTTGCAACTTCCTTATATGGTCCTCCTCATAACTTGCAGCAAATTATTTGTGAAATTCATGCAGTGGTGGGTTTCCTTTAATCTCACTTTGTCTGAAAATTAAGCATCCAGTCTAATCCATTCACATGTGCTACCTCACTCATTATCAGAGACAGGCTAGTCCTACAGATTAAAATTTGGCCCATCCTAGAATGGGTGAGAGAAACTCATGCTGAATTGTAGCCCCTGGCCCCATGCCCTGTCTGTGCCTGTGTTTCATTCATCATTCACAATGTTGTAGCTTTAAACTGTGATATTCTAGGTATTCAAAAACTTACCAGCTAAACGCAGTCAGGATAGCAAAGACTTGCTTTGGGTCGTCTTGTGTTTCAGCCCCAGCCAGCAACAAGGACCAGGCAGCTGCTAGCTCACTTCCTTGTTTGGGATGGGGAAGAGTAAAAGTGAAAAAAAACTTGTGGATTGACATAAAACCAGTTTAATAACTAAAGCAAAAGCCATGCATGCAAGCAGAGCTAAACAAGGAATTTGTTCACCCCTTCAGTGGGCAGGTAGGTGTTCAGCCATCTCCAGGAAAGTAGGGCTCCATTATGAGTAATAACTACCTGGGAAGACAAATGCCATAACTCCAAACATTGCCCCACTTCATTCTTAATCCCTCAGCATACACTGAGCATGAAAACACATGCTGTGGAATATCCTTTTGGTTTGTTAGGGTCAACTGTCTCAACTGTATTCTCCCCCAGCTTCTTCTGCCCTCCCACCCAGCTCATTGACAGGGTAGTGAGAGGAGCAGAAAAAGTCTTTACTGCCTAGCAATGACCAAAACCATCAATCACTGTTTCTTATCCCAAATCCAAAACATAACAGTACACCAGCTGCTAGCAAGAAAGTTACCTCCATCCCAGATGAAACCATGACAGATCTCTCTGCCCTGCAACTACACTGGGGTGGACAAGCCTAGAGACAAACTGTCTTGTTTGTGGGTCATTACAGGATTCTTCAGGGTTAGCTTTGATTCCAAGCTGCTGCCATGGGATTTCTAGTGTTCATCAAGACTTTGCTTCCACTTTACAAGCCGTCAAATATTTGTCCAGTTAGGGGAGATATCACTTACACACAGATACATGCATCTTCTGCAGTTTGGATGGCTGATTGTTAGTTGTAGCTGAAAATTAGCTTACTTGTGGCTATGTGAAAGGTAATGAAATTTAAGACAGCTGACTGCTGAAAAGCATTGGCAATGGTAAACAGACACCTGTGTATAAAACCCTATGCAATGCAATATAATTTTATATACTTTTGCTTTTATATTCCATACAAAGTTAGCTATGAAGTTAGTAAGTTGTCCTTCCTACTGACTTGCTATATATAAACATGTATGTTATACATATAATTACCAATCTGACTTTCTGAATTCAGTCAGCGGCTTATTAACTGAAACAGGAACAAGCAGGAGGTAGGGAGTGCAAAGGCAGTCCATTTCCTTTGAGCAAAAGTAGATATCTTCAGTCTTTATCTGAGCAGATTACCCCAGGCTCTCTTGGTAGGCAGTGAAGACAGATTGCCCGTTTTATTGTTCAATTCATCTAATCCTGAAGGACTCATAAAACCCCCATCGTATGAATCTCATTCTGAATGTAACTGCTTCTCTGCTGACTATCAAGAGAGCTCAGAGCAATGAGCTCAGATGTAGATACCTACATCAAATTCGTCTACTTTGGGTCAGATATGAACATTTCCAAAAATACTTGTGCAGGAATGTTTGACAAGTTAGAACAAAGGTTTCATATCTACCAGGACTCCATAGTAGCCCTGGATTATTAGCTTTAGGCTGTGATTATATGCTGTGAAGACTTTTGTAGCATTATCTCATTAAGAAATACCTGTTCATACCACTTCATAATCCCACAACTAAGCCAAGAGATGCTTCCTTGCTTAAGTAACTGTGCTCTGACCTAAACAGTAAACTTTTTTGGCTTATGTAAGCAACAGTAACATTGGGTTTTGGCTGTATCAATTAGACTGCATAACTCTGTGAATGGCTGTTACAGGACTGCCAAAAGGAGAGTGTCCTGTGACAGGGACATAAGAGAGGTGATAAAACTGGTAAGCTGTTATTACCATCAAAGCTTTGTAGTGTTGAAGATGTAATTTAGAGACTGAACTCTTACAGAGCTCTTAGGACCCCCAAGCTCTCTTCCCTTAGCTGCTTAGTATTGCATATCCCCCTAGCATTTAATGTTTTCCAGATAATCTTTAGAGTTGCACTTGTAAGAGTCTGTTGTGGTTTTGTTTTTTAAGCAGATTGTGTTTAAGCCACATGCTCAAAAAGGCTCAGGTTTGTAAGCAGTAAATGTCATTTTGATGGAAATGCGTGCATATGCCATCCATTGTGAGGTGATACCTACTGTGACCATGAAGTTAAACTTCATTGCCTTGATAAATAGTTTATCTTTTGGCTGCTAAGCAGAAGAATGTTCTAGAGCCCTTAAACTAGTAAGCCGTGGGCTAAATGCCTTTGCAAATGGTCATTTGTCTTTTGATTTTAATTTCTACATGAAATTATCTGTCACTTTTTCAAAGAAAAAAATGTAATCGTGAAAATGCCTGTCTATCTAATTGCATTTACCCTTTGGGCCAGCAATGGAACACTTTAGTACAGCTATGACTGCTTTTGAGTTGTGCCACTTTTGTTTTGATGTGCTTTATAATCATCAGCTTGTGTAATCCCAGAAAAACATGTCATTGTGGAGCATGCAGTCTTCCAGAATAAATGTCAATAAATAGACTCCATTTCATTTTAATGGACTCTCCATGATTCTAACTGATGTCTATTTTACCCAAATGCACAGCACAGTATTGAAATTAGAAATACAGTGGTTCTTCTCTATCTCAAATTTAACTAACAGAAAAGTTTGTCGATTAATGTATTGTAAGTTTTTGTTCTTCAAATTTCCCTTGCGTCGTTTAATGATAATGGTACATCACAAAGCAGGATGTATAATAGCTAAGCAAAAAGTAGGTAAAGATCTATATCACGTGCCAGGTAAGTGCTTTGTAGCCTGGGGCACAAATTTGCAGCTGGAGTAAACTGAAGTAGCTCTTGCGCAGTGTACACTGACAGACGGGCTCTGGGGCAGACAGGCAAGCACAAGACAAGACACCGTGGCAAGATGATTTTGTGCCAAGCAGCTTTTTCATTTAATTCCTCACAGAACCTTCCTCCACTTCTGCAGGCTATAAATAACCTTTCACTCTTTCCCTAGCTACCTAGAAATGCAACCTAAATGCTGGACAGAAATCCATATTACAGAAAAAACATTTAAAGAAGACAAGGGATGTGTGTAACAAACATGAATGCAATGGCTGTCAGCAAGTGCAGCTCTTGTTGACACTACCCTAGGAAACAATTGAAATATACAGGGTAAAGTAAATTTCCTGGATGGCTTCTTTCTACCCATTGTGCTTTCTGCCTTTCAGAAGCCAGACAGAACACAAATCAGGATGAGCTTTCAGTATGTCCAATGCTGAACAAAGGTTTTTCATGCATTGAGGTGTCTGTGCCAGTCATTGAATGCCTGAGGACAAGGGGTTTCCTTGGGAAGCTCTGAGTCTTCAACACCGATGTCACTGCTGCCTGCTGTGGGTGAATGGCAGGTCCTACATTGAGATTTTCCCAATTTTCTGGCCAAGGACTTTTCTGAGGACAGAGTTTTCAGATTATCAATTTTAGTAATATATTATTAACTACAGACGTAGATGCTCTCTAAGCTGAACCAAGTAGGCAGGTGAGGGAGCTGAAACAGTTGTGACCTGAAGAGAGCAACTCCAGGAAAACAAGACTTGTTGTCCTTCTACTACCAATGAGTACGTGTGGAATGAAGTTGGATGCTGGGGAAAAAGATCCTTTCCCAGAAACAGCAATTATAATTGCACCTTTCTTGTCATCCTTGTCATCCTCATCATTCTTGTCATCTGGCACAGCAAACATAGCTTCTCTGTGGCATCCTCTCACCTTCCTGTCTCAGCGGTATCCATCCTAGCCTGGTCACCTACTTGTTCTGCATCATAAAAGCAGCCTGTTTCCAACCAAATCTAGCTTCATTTTAAAAAAGGGACTTTTTTCAAAAAAAAAAAAAAGTCGAGGAAGACCGGTTTTGTAAAATGCTTGTTAGTGATACTCTTGCTTTATTTCAGAAGCTTATGTTTTTTTATATACTCAATACACCTAATCTATCTCACCTAATTTATTTTCTCTCTCTCATTGTTGTGGTTTCAGCCAAATTTACCAAAACCAAATTGACAGATGGCCTTTTCTCCCCCCAGAAAGAAAGGAGAGGAAGCGATTTATGAGTTTAGAATGAACTAAACTACTTTAATGAAGTATTAATACTAAAATTAAATTAAGAAGAAAATAATGCAATAGATACAGTATATACAAAACCATATCAAGCTCCCAGGATGACAATCACGTCACCAGCAGGCATCAGGAAAACTCCCAAAGTGGACTCAGTGATTGACAGGAGCTGGATTCCAGATCTGGAGTCAGGAACACTCAGATCAGGGTCAAAGGCAGGCAAACAGGGAGGGTCCTCCTTGGACGTCAGCCATCAAAGAAAAAAGTATTGACCCTTTGATCCCACAGGTTTTATACTGAGCATGATGCAGGTGGGATAGACTACCCCAGTTGGTCAGTTTTGGGTCACCTGTCCTGTCTGTACCTCCTTACAGGTGTGACCAGTCAACACTTTTTTGTTTCCAACCCTCCAGTGGGGCAAATAGTGAAAATACCTGACCTTGGTTGTTATAGTAATAAGGATAAGCACCATTCCTTGGAGTAATCAGGTCTTATCTCTGTGAGAGTGAACAGTTTTCTGAATAATGTGCAGTTAATTTCAGAGTTTATTTAGTTAGAAGAGGCCCAGCTAAAAAAGTAAAACTGTAAAACAGAAAATTGATTTGTTTTACCTGAAACCAGGACACTCATCTCCTCTTTCTCCTGTTCTTTCTTTTCTCTCCTACTTTCCTAAATTTGGAGTTTCATTCTACATTTCAATTACACTGTCATTCCTGCATAAATTTGATAGAATTTCAGGCCCATGCCAAAAATAAGCAACATTTAACAGAAAAGTTGAAGTTTGTGTATTTCACTTGCACAAGAGCAGGGAGTACCTAATACCAGTGAAATGCCCAGTATTAGTAATACTGTGGATACAGTTTAGTTTACTCACTTTGGTTTTCCTTATACTGACTGGTGCTTAGTGAAATACAAAGTATGTCCACTGTCAGTCAGCATGTCACAAAACAACTGGGATTAGATTCATCTGACAAATGTAGACATTTACAGTGCAGGTGTCTAAATCTGAGCTAGGTGCTGTATCCTCTCTTTGTAGTTTGAGACAGACTGGTATTTCTAAAGTGTCATATTGAAAATCTGAAAAATAAGTCAGTTGAATGCTCCCCAGGAAAGCCTGTTTTCCTCCAGTGATGATACAGAGAGCTCAGAATGACTGTTTGAGATGTAGACAATACGGATATCCAAAATGGATGAGGCAAGTCTTGTCCCCGGTCTCTGGTTTGAGAGTCACATAACCTACACAACTTGTCCATGAGTGTCTTCACAGGATTTTTTTTCTAAGATAAACTCATCAGAGTCACCTCTATACCCCTTTCTCTCCTTTGCTCTGTGAGCAATAATTTGCTGAAAAAGCACCTCAAGCTCCCGAGATCTGGCATAAGCACAAAGCTTCTGCCTCTGACTGTCTGCCTGCCTCCCAATCACCTTCTTGACAGGAAAAACTGTGTACTTTTGAGACATCTGTGGATAAGTAAGTGTAAACTTAAAATCTCATGTGCAGTATGATCAGGACCCACGGGTGGAGGAGCCAGGAGTCCAGCTGCCAAAGGATTAATGTCATATTTTCTGCCAAGTCCCCTGTGACTCCCCTTTTCCCGCTCCAATGAGAGCAAGCATGCAGTGCAGTTAGTAGGATCAGCACTCAGATATCGATCTTGGGGTGGTGGCACACATCAGCAGAGGATCTCTGGCCCAGAAGGCTGATTCAGCTTACTTTCTGGGTCCCTGACTCCCTAACAGGAACGGAGGTGAAGAAGGTGCTTTCAAAGAGCGTGTCATGCTGTCTCTGTCAAGCCCCTCCGTCTTTCCACCTTTCTACTGCCTTCAGAGAAACTTATCTGTACCTCATTCTATTTGGTGACTAAAAAATGTTAGAGTTAGCTCCAAGTGTCAGTAAATGCACAGTGGATTTTTCTCACCTCCTGACCTCCAGACTTTCTTACGTATACCCATTATTTGAGTTTAACCTTTTATCAGCAAATTGTAATGTGACAGATCTTGTTACTCTTGAACACAGTAAACTTCGTTTAGTGACATGTGACAGACTGAAGGTCCCTCATTCAAGTGTAAGCACCCTTTGGGACCAAAGAGAAATAATTGGGTCAGGGGGAGGAGAAGGATTATTAATTTTTTTGGTGTGTGCTTTGAAAAAAAGACCCAGTCCTTGTTTTATTATTTGTAATTGACAAATACAGCAGCAGTGAAAGGAGTGGTTAAAATGTGGTCAGATCTGCTTTGCAATTTGCTGTTGCATGCCTTGCTAATTTTAATGTCTTAAACAATAATATGCCACATCTAACCCAAAATAATAAAAAGAGGCACCTATGTTGTGCTTGTCTGTAACTGGTGGGTTTGCTTCTCTCACAAGAAATTGGCTAGCTTCTGTGATCCAGAATTTGTCATGATCAAAGCACATTTTGCAAAGAATGCAGGGGTGATTTTGCTTAAAAATCAGTTGCCGAAACAAACATCTAAGCATTCATTTATTTGTCATATAGCAGCATTAAAATAATTGGCAGGACTGCAGCAAGCATAGCAGTAAAATGTATTTGTGCTTCATGCCACAACAAAATGATTTTAGTAGGGGCTAGCACAACTTGAATGCCAATAAGGTACTGAGAACTGTGAAACATAACCACCACACTGTATTTGAGGTCCAGGATTTACTCAACTTACTACAAAATCAATAATGGGATCGTTTGTAACAAAATCTATTTGCTGAGAAGGAATGTCAGTGCAGGTATTCATCACGGGAATGGGATGTAGACAGTACAGTGCCAAAGCCAAGGATAAAAATGAATTTCTTTTACAGTACGCTGGCTAATAGCTGACAGTTTCAGAAGACTTGGAGACTAGAGGGATCTTAATGGCATCAAGTGAATGGGAGACATTATAGAGTATAAACATTCACAAAACTGTTGAATGTGTTTTGAACTCATGTTTCCTGAGACTAGCTGGAATCACTGTCCCCAGTCTTCTCAATGTTTTGTGGTTTCTCCTGAGAATACTGTTTTCTGGCTAAGTGAAACCATTGACAGTAAAATCCCTTATTTTTCCTCCCAAAATCTGTTCTGACTTGTGGCAGAAGTAGAGTTTCATATCCTTTTCACAGTTCATTACATTTTTCATTTGTATTTTTCCTTCTCTGCCTTAATTATGCCTCAGCTCATAGTCTGTCCAAATTAGAAAGTAAAGCCAAAACTATCAGTGTTCAAAACACAACTGTGGTTTTCAAGGAAAGAGTGATACAGCTATGACACCCAAATCTCTGTTTTAGAAAGAACTGGAGATGCTACCTTTTCAAGCTGGGTATGTGTCCTGGTTTCCAGCAGGGACGGGGTTGATTCTCCCGGGTCTTTATCCGGCACAGATATTCCACCCGATGTGTGCCAGGCCCAGGGGCAGCAGGGAGCTAGCTGGGAAGGGGAGGGGCCACAACTGGAAGTGGGCGTGGTAACGTCACGGTGTAGGTGTATATATGGACGGGCGGCGCCAGGGTGCATCTTGGCGGAGTTGGTGGCGGTCTGGGCGGTGCAGGCTGCTGTTGGTATTGTACTCGTGTTTGTGTCCTCCATCTGTGTTACTGTTTCCCTGCAATACCTGTTGTTCTGGTAAACAGTTTTTATCTCAACCCACGAGTCTGCCTTTTCTTTCTCATCCTCTCCCTGCCGCTGGGGGGCGGCAGAGCCAACGGACTGCCATGTGGTGCTTTTGTTGCCGCGGAGGCTAAGCCATGACGGTATGTCAAATGGAAGTATACAAATTTGGCAGGTACTCATAAGCCTTTGTCCTCAATCATCTTCTGTAAGTGTATAGATCTTTGCTTTGTAGCAAGACCTACCTAAAAATAAATTTGTTAGTTTTGTCAAGTTAGAATTGTTTTTCTGTTCCCTTTGAATGTCCATTGTTTCTAGGCATGTTCAGTGAAAGTGTGTATCTGGAGATGTCTAGAAAGAATGGCTATTGAAGTGTTCTTCATCTTGTCTGCAAATCTCTGATTCTTCTGACTTGGTTTCTGCATGCGTAAACAGTTAAAGTGATACGGATCAAGAAATGTCACACATTACTTCAAAGTAATGACTGAGCTACATTCTTCTAGAATCAGCCTGTGGTCCTGCACATGTGAAATGGTGAAGAAAGCTGCCCTCTTTGTTACAGTTTACTGTTCAAGGATGTATTGTGTAGAGATTTGGTCATCTCCACCAGACCAAACCACAACATTTTCCATGCTCCAATCTCCTGTGTAACTAGCTTTTGACTAGGTGTCTCATAATCCATATGTATGAGAGCTGCAAGTGATTCAGACCATATTCTGTTCATCTTCTACACTTTGATGTTGCTTAGCTGTTTAGTCAGTAAACCGACAGTCATTAAGTAATGACCAAATTGAAGCTTGCAATAGGAGGTTTGGATATGACATCTGTCTTTGACTGGTTTGTTTCTGTGTGGAGACAGACTCTGGCAGTTCTGAAGAGTGGGGACTGAACTACTCATATCAGCGCTGATTTTAGAGGCCGTTGTAGGTGGTCTGCATATGGCTCCATGATGATACAGCCTCCCACCAGAACCTAGAAAAAAAGATATAAGGTGAAGATAACCATAGGTGGAAAGTTCAATATCTTTTAAAAATCTGAAACTGTTAGTCTTGGCTCAGGATCAACATTAACATTCAGGACTTATAATATAATTTTGAAATTATACAGAAGAAAATGATTCAGTGTATTTAGGACTAACAGAAAGTGTTACATTTTCAGAATCTGCTGGAGAGACAGCAGGAGGAAAAGTGATTGGTGGTTAGTTGTCCTGTTTTCTTAGGAAGAATTGAAATAGATGATTTGATTTCTGTGACTGACAAAATAGTTTTGGAGGATGCTGCTGGAGGGACAATAGCAACGCAGTAAAGGAGTAGGATATTGGTGGATTAAGTACCCAGTTAAACTCAATCACATTATCTTGAAACAACCACTACAATTGGAGCACCTGGTATCTCTGCCATTATCACTACAAGTTAGTTGGCACAAAAGGACAAATTTTTTTACAATGAATGCCTGCTACTATGAATCATAGTACTATCAAAGTGTTCTTCAATGATGAAAACTCAACAGTGTGTTCACATCACAAATAAGGAAAACATCTCTTTTGTATAGCTCAGTCCACACCTGTCTGAGAATAGTGACTCAAACCTACAAAAATAAAATAGTGACTAAGAAGTTCTTAAATGTTTAAGGTGTAAGTGGAAGCAGCCAATTCAAAAGACAGAAATGGGTGAAACAAAGAATTCTACATGAATACCTGAATAAGGACAACTCTGTCAGCACAAATGAAAGCAAACATTTAAACACTGTTGTTATGAGAAAAGATTAGAGGTTTTACAACATGAAGTTTCTTCTCATTCTTTGCAGCACCTGATACCAAATAAATGAATCTCTGTGTAATGAGCCAAATCTGCCACAGATTTTAGTGAGTGACTCTAATATGGTGGCAGATGTGTAAATCAGTGCAAAATTTGGCAGTAGGTGTTAACTGGAATCTGTGATGTTTGCAGGCACTCGTATGCATGCAACCCATAAGTTCCATCTGAAATCACAAATTTTTTCTTGTGCTTGTATGAAAGCATAAAGTTAATTTAGCCTCTTGGACTATTTCTTGCATTTAAGTTGTCATTAGTCTTCATTCTGATTTAGAAGAAAAGGTAGGCTGAAAAGTTAGCAGACAGAAACTGGTGACATCCAGTCATTAAAACAGATGTTAGGCAATTTAGAGAAAAATCTCCTTGAACAAAAGCTGACTGCTACTGCATAATAAGAAAGTTTTTCCAGATCTTCACTTCTAGGATAACTTGAGAAGCGGGTGTGGCAGAAGGAACCCAGTCAGCTTTGAGAAGCTCCCTCTGATTGTTCAGCACTCCTTGGAGGAATGAAGTCCAGGAGATAGTACTCTGACTAAGCCCAGCTAAATACTGCTAAGCACAGTGGAGACAGAAGTCAGGGACAACATATGATACTTACAGTTTTTCTTTTTCTTTCTTCTGTAGATCTGTCTTTAGGAACAATTTATCACCTTTGCAAATAATTTTGTGATTTCATGTACTGGTTTTATATACTGGTAGCATCTTACCAAAGAAATATTTTCTATAAAAATTGTGCTCCTTTTTTCTCTGTTTCTTCACCTTAATTTTATATTGAAATTTAGTACAGTCAGGGACAGTGCAGAACTGTATATTCCCAGAAGAGCTCTAGTACCTCACAGGTTTACTTAAGCACTCTCTTTCCTGGGTGCGATATGATCCTTCCTCTTTCCTGGCATGACTTGTAACCATTATCCTTTGTCTTCTGTATTTGTGGTGTTTTGTCTGCGGTACTCTGCAGCCACCAGATACCAATATAATTCCTATGTTTCAAATGCAGATTCCGAAATTAATTTGGCTTGTGAAAGAATAGGGACAAGTACTGAAATACTTCTCCTCTCATTTGTTCTTTGTTAAGGTAAGGTGTCATACGCCCCGGAGTGCCTGGTGTACTAAGGTAAATTCTTTTTTATAAGGTCATTAGAAGAACCAGGCTTTTCACAAGAGTTGTTGATAGAGTGAATACGCAGTGATCCAAACTTATTTCTCTCTTTCTTTTAATCCTACATACACAAAGTACAAATATTAGGATTCTAAACACTTTACACATAGTCTTTATCCATTAAAGGAGACAGGAATCTCTGGACAACAAGCTAGGATGCCATGTCAAGCATTAGTTCAAACCAAAATTCTCTAGACCAAGTCAAGACAGGAAAAAAGGTTTTCAGTTTTTTTTTATAATTACGTTTTTTTATAATTATGTTAAAATGTTTAGAAATCCAGACTGAATTCAGTAGGCAGAAAAACAAAAACAAAAACAAGAGTACATCATCATTAAAAAAAGATTAGTGGTAACTTAGGTGATGGAGGAAGTATGAGGGCAAAACCAAAGAGGTGGTTTGATAACAAACAGTATTTTATTGTTTGTTGGATCTGGGCCATGTTTCAGTCAGGGCAATACACCCAGGGCAACTGATGGATTTATTGAATCAATAGCTCTGGCTACATCCCCGTGGCTGAGAGAACTGGGAAATACTTCTAATCCCTTCTATTATTATTGATAAAATCTCATTTATAGAAGTGTGCCCTGTCCAAAAAATGAATTATTGTGAAATATTACCAGTGGTAGACTCCAGCCAAGCAAATTTAATGCCCACAGCTTAAGTGTTTGGGCATGTTTTAATGCAGAAATACTTTGAGAAAACCTAGTGGGTTTCTGGAGAATCTGGATAACTTGAGTTTTCCACTGTGAAAGCCTAGACTTTATACTATGTCTTTTGATAGAACAGGCTAAGTTTTTTGTAAATTAACACCACAAAGTAATTTCTCATGTGAAGTTCTTTTTGTATTCTGATACTGGTTGCATGTGGGCTGTGTCTCCACTATATCCAGTCCTTGCTTTTTAACTCTTTGCTCTCCCTAGATTGAGAACTGAGCATTTCCCTTCTTCTGTGAAGTTCAAGGTCAGCAAGGAGCTAACGGACTGAATGTTTCAGTCCCTCCTAGATGCTTCAGGGGAGGAGCTGTGCTGGAAGCACACTGAGGACAAAAACGTTGCTAAGTGTCAGTGGTCCTGCTGGTATAGCTTTGGTCATTGCTGGATGCCAGAGGTTCAAGACTTTCAGGAACTGCTCTAAATTATGCTTAGAGTTGAACTTTCCCTAACTGAAAGGAAGGAATACAGCCTCAATTTAATTTTACAGTTTTTGAGCCTGATGTTTCTTTCATGTTACACCATTGCTTTCAGAAAGCATTGGTTGCCTTTACTGTACTAAATTAATTTTTGCAGACTTTTTTCAGTTGCTGTATTTTATAATCTGGTATACAAAGGGCAACAGGAAACAGAAAAGAAAAAAAAGATTTAATTTAGGCTTTTTAATGTTCCTGATGCCAACTCAGAATCACTGAAAAAGGCTGAGGTTTCAAAGTCACCACCACATGGAGTAGAAGGTTCTTCTCTTCCTTCTGCTCCTTTTTGAGTGGGAGAAAGAGACAGACAGAGTCATAATACATGTATACATTGCTCCTTCTGTGAGTCTGACTGCCTTTCTTTATGGAGATCATTCTTCATGTCCAGTTCTCTTGGAAGTCTTATCTGCCCTATCTATCATCAGAGATGTTTTTGTTTGACAAACGTGCTTTAGGGGATGCACCAAACATTATTGAACTTTCACTGCTTACAGGTATTCAGGAGACCTCCCCTCCCAGATTAGTTCCTCTCTTAATTTTGGATATTTTAACAGATTCTTGTATTAGAATTGAACTTGGTCCAGTAATTACAAAAACTGCAAATGGGAACTGCAGTTGTCTCATCTAAGCAGTCTATTTTGCCAACTGCCTTCCATCGGGCAGTGTATAATATCTATTTAATTACCAAGCTGGGAAGAGAAAACTGACTTCCCTGAGACTGGCAGAGGCATCTCATCTAGGCACCACAGACAATGCAAAATCTGGGCGAGCAAGATGGGGAGATGCTTTTGTGTCACACATTTAAAACCAAAGCGATATGATTTACATGTAGAACAGCTGATGCCCTGAGGCCTAGAGATTTGACCCTAACCTGGTGGGGAGTGTCCCTGGCAGTGTCTTTGGTGGAAGACATGAAATAAATGTATCACTTATTTTAATTTTGCTGTGAGTTCTTATAATTTCCTTCATTCAGCTATGGGCACCTGTATCCCTCTGTCACAGATGAATCATGTACATGCTTCACAGATACATGAAGGCTGAAGTTTCTATCTCAGTGAATCCTGTGAAATGTTGAATGCCTGCAAAACTGCTCTCAGAAAGACCTAGCCCTCCATATTAATGAGCACATAGTCAGACACCATGTTTCCTCTTCCAAATCACCTCTCATTTTACTCCCAGGCTTCAAGTATCCCACACAAAAGCTATTTTTAGTGTGCCAGACAATTATTCACTTTCCCTGGATGCCTCCCAAAAAATCAACCAATAAATGGCCTGTCCTTCTCTCTCCCCAAAACTTTAATAAATCTAGTCTCCTCCTGCAAGCTGCAAACTCCAGAGGCTCAGATCTCCTGCAGAGGACTGCATATGAGCTTTCTCATACTGCCAGCCTTAGCCCTCACTGCAGGAGTTAGATGTTATTGTCAGGTTTATTAGCACAGACACAACAGAGTCCCCCTCATTTCCAATCAATTCAGGACATGATCTGAAGCTGAGGGTCTCTGCCTCTCCCTGCTTTTGTAATTTTGAGGAGCACAGACACCTGAAGCTACAAGAATTGTGGAAAAAAAATGCTCAAGGTATCACTATTTAAAACCCCCTATCTTTGGACAAGGGGATTTTACATGCTGATTGCTATGGCAGTCACTCTTGAAATCTCTCTAAATCTCTTTCTACAGCTGACCCACTGTCATGAACAACAAGAACTTTTGTTTATAGATTTCAGTCCGTAGTGGAGTTTGAATCCAAGGCATTGTAAACAGTAAGATTTTTTCCTTCTGAACTTGCATGATAAATTTCTGTACACTAATTGCCTGCAACATACCATGGAAGTATATCCATCACAAATACCTTCTAGCAGAATCCAATCACCTTCATAAGCACCTATAAAATTTCTGGTTTTCCCAAGATTAAAAATTTAGTTAGAAACCTTTGAAAAAGAAAAGAAATTTGCATGTAACAATTAATATACTTGAAAGGTATTTATTTATAGGAATACACGTATATGAACATTATATATGTGTGCATAGAAGCCTAAATTTATGTATGCTTTATTACCTATTCAGACTTCTAAAATTATATAAATGCATTTGCTTATGTATATAATAATAAACCACATCCCACTTCTAAGTAAGTGGCCCATTACATGAAATGGGCTTTTAGGTAGTGATATCCCAGATGGTCACTTCTGAAAAAATTAAAACCTATACTGAAATTTTTAGAGACCTTACTACCTGATGTATAGGTTTCATCAATTACTTCAGTTTCTATTATTAGTATTATATTCAAATATGTCTTTGTGATGTTTTGCAGTAGATGACCCTTTTTTTTTTTGTGAAAATCTTCTCAGAACTAAATAAGACAAACTAGTTCCTGGAAGTTAGAAAACAAACAAACAAATTAAAAACCCACAGCACTTCTGCTGTAGGTATTTGTACAGCATTTGAGGTGCAGATGGATAGGAAGCCAGTGAGTTGTACGGAGATAGTAATATAACTTGTGCATTACAGCTGAGGTCCTTTTGGCAATGGTGGAACTACCCATAGACTCAGCCAAGGGTGATGTTTACACCGCACAAATCATTTTCGGAATATCATGGCATACTCTCACTCCTGTAGAGTCTTAACGGTTGGTTCACAGCTAAATGCAGTTTGTTTGCACTGCTCTGTAAAATCAGGGCTCCTCCTTTGCGTGCTTCGCTGTCCATGGTTTCAAACAATGTTTTTAGCCAGAAGCCTAGAAAGTTCTCCAGCTCCTCTCAGCATGTGACCTTTTTGTCTATGCTCTTGGGAAGCCCGTCCAGCGGATCCCACCCAGATTTCATGTGTTTAACTAAATGTGCTTTTTACCTGCAGCTCATGTAGTAAACCCAGAACCCGATTTACACCTTTGTAGCAGCAGTTGCTGTGCTCTGTGCAATAGCAGTTTGCTACACCTCAAGCTAGAGTATACTTCACCTTGTGTGTTTTTAAAAAAGCTCCTGATCTGTATTTAAAACAAACAAAAATATTTCTGGTCTGTTTTGTAGGTACAAGGAAACTGGTTTTTGCCTCCCTGCTTAGCCATTAATCAACTATTAAAAAAAATCATCGGTGTTCTCCTAATGTGGTTACGTAAGTGGTATGAACTGTAAATAGACAACAGAATAGATGTTGAAAGGTCATTGCAGAACCAGGAATGGTGTATCTTTAGATTTAACATGTTGGTCTGATACCCAGGTAGCTGATTCCCCCTTGATTGTCAAACAAGAAAAGAGCAATTGTCTGGACCAGCCTTTTGTTTAGTGTTCATGCAGCGTGTAGCACAACAGGATGCTGGTCCTTCAAAAAGCGATGATTGATCATAACTCCATCTCCATGCCTGTAATGGGTTTAAGCAGTAATTGCTGCATCAATGCCAAAATATTTACAAAGGTCAGAATCAAAAGGGAGAGAAGACCTATGTCCCTGTCCCTGCCACCGGGAGAGTAATTGTTATCAGTAGCTCCAGTAATGGCAAAAGTGCTGAGTTTGGGTTTTTTTGGTCCTGCCTTAAAACCTTGATTATGTTTCACTATGAATGCCTCACTGGCGGGTGCTGCATGCTGATGACAGTCATTTTTCTTCCCACTTGATGTTGACCATTGCAGCTGTCCTTGTAAAAAAAAGTAACTACAACCTCATTATAATTTCAGCAATGTTCTTGCTGAACAACAAAAGAGGCTCAAAGGGAGATGCCTCCTGTGATATCCCAGCAGCAGTGGATAGCAGAGTGGTGCAACAGGAGAACAGTTGCTCTTGGTTGGATCACACTGCAATAAAATGGCCATGACATGGGGTATTGCTTAGAGACTGATGGTGATAAGGAAAATGCTGATACTTCCTCCTGCCTGCCTTCAAGTTTGTGGGTTGCTGTGCAGCTCTATTGCCCTGGGAGCCCTTGTGAACTTTATCATCTCTGTTCTTGACAGCACATCTGGTTTGTATGGATGGGAACATGTCCTCCCTCATTCTCACCGACTCTGACATATGTAGGAAAGGATATTTAACAATGCATGGGAAATAGGTTCAATCCTTCTCCTCACTTCCACAGGTGTCAAGGCAATACAAGTTAGTTTCCAGAAAGCCACTCCTATTTTCTGTTGGTGAGGCTACAGAATAAAGCCGATATGATTAATTATGCACTAATTTATTAATTTTTGGTGGTTAAGACACCCACCTCTTTGCTATGAAATTTAAAGTAGACACAAATGCATTCGTGCATGAAAAATGAATTCTGCTGAGACTACTTCAGTCTAAGTGAAGGTATTGTCCCCTAAAAAATAATTGCAAATTATTGTGTATGCAAGATTTCAAGAGACTGCAAGGGCAGAAAGGGATCCCCCCACCTCAGGCTCAGAAGACCTACAGAGCAATTGAAATTTTGGGAGACACCTGCGGGCACTGCAAGATCTATCAGAAGGCA
Organism: Thinocorus orbignyianus; assembly: GCA_013400375.1. NCBI lineage: Eukaryota > Metazoa > Chordata > Aves > Ciconiiformes > Thinocoridae > Thinocorus > Thinocorus orbignyianus. Next base: position 1,203,137 of record VXBW01000362.1, on the reverse strand, counting down.
GCTGTGAGCTTTAGAGAAAGCAGACAGCTGAAGGGAGGGTTCCTCTCACGAGAAACACATTTCAAAAAGGTCTTTGCTCCTGCTAATTAAATAAATCTAAAATTATTCCCTGACTCACTGAAATTCAATCTCTTTTTCAGTCTTCTTCCTAAAAGTCGGCTGAATAACAGATGGATGGCTGCTCACTGAAATACGATGATGTTTGCACCCCGAAGGTAAAGCCATGTTCATCTGGATACACTTCTAACTCACTGGTTTTACTAGACAAGTTGTCCTAGTGTAACTAAAGCAATTGAGCTACGTAGTGCATATCCTCAGACATTCAAAACAGTTTATAAAGCTGTTTATATTGACTGACCTCAGAGGGCTAGTTTCAGCTCACTGGATTAAAGTGAAACTGTAACTAGTGTGGGTAACTCTCTATTAGATGTTCACATTCTTATAACTAGGTCAAAATTGCATTGACTCAGTCTACCACAATGTTTCAGGCTAGGAAAACCTCCCTAATCCTTAGAATTCACCACCACTGAGGTCTGAAGGCTTTGAATCAAGCCAGATTACTAAATGACCTTACTAAATGGTTAGAACTGAACACAGGCAGGATATTTTTCCTTGCCAGGGTAGTTTCCTCCAAACACCTAGTTCTTCTAGTCATGTGATCTGTTTAAAACTCTTCCTCATATACCATATATGATCTATCAAAAGTGATACTTTACAACCTTGTCTATTTACAGATTTTAAATGCTTTTGCCAAAGCAGGTACATGGAGCTTATAGTTTTAGGGGATCATCTTCACTATTAGTTTTATGGATCTTTGTGTCAGCAGGACTGAGTTCTTTGGTACTTGGTATTTTCTTTTACATCCTCCTTTTACATCCTCGATACATCTACATGTACAGTGGTACAATAGTGATAAATGTAAATTATGACAAACAACAGCAAATTGATAAGGCAACTGATATTATTATGGGGCCACATTTCTCCTTGCATCATTTCCTGAACTTGCTGTTACTCTTTGCCTCTTCTGCTTTGTCACTTCTATCCAACTCTTTGGCCAGGACATTTTTCCTCTCTCCCTTCTCGCACTGCAAAACAGAATAAAACAGATGAGTTGGGTTTACTGGGTCAGTTTGGAGCCCTTGGTTGAAGGTAGGAGATACATCAGAAAATGAGTGCCAGGGTGAGGCGATGCCTCAAGCAGTGTATAAAAGGGAAAGGAGTAAAGCTGCACCAACACTGTGTTGCACTCCAGGTTGCAACATGGGAAAAATCCACTACTGACTAGAAGCAGTGGTTTATCTCATCTGCCTTCAGCCACATAAAAATTAGATGTTTATTCTAAACTCATACGCTGGGCTTTCTAAATAATCAATAGAAAGAGTTAGGTACCTCTGGAAAGTTGGTTGTCTTACCTTATAATATAAATTTAAGATAAGAGGAATGTACTGCTGTAGAAATGGGTGCATGTGACAGTCCAGTGGCAGTAAACACAGTAAACACAGAGATGAGTGTTTACATTAGGAATGTGTAACGACGGAAGAGGAAAATCCACCTCACATTTCTAAAAGCCCTCTTTAATCCATCATTGTTCGATTCACTCAGATTATGATTTCAAAACATGTGCAGTCTCATGGATTTGCTGGAGTGGCACCAGACAGTATCAACATCACAAAACAAACCTAAGTCAACAACCAAGACTTTTCTTTTGTTTATAGATCGGCTTCAGTTTGGAACTAACTTCATGTCTAACTAGATAAAACATGCAAAAAATCAGATTTTCTGTTCTTCTCTTCTAAGTTGTTCTACGATATAGACAGAATAGAGCATTGTTTCAAACCTCTTGACAGAAGAGGCACCAGCTTTATGCAGTCATTTATCAGAAGAAGTATACACTTTAATCCTTACACTTAATAGCTGCTGAGCTCTGCTCTATTTGTGAGATGTTTTATAATACCGGGTATTCCTGCTTGCCATTCTGCATTGATTTAATCCTTTATTTTCTCTTTTTACTGAGTCTTGAATTGCTTGGGTTTTTTTTAAATTTAATTTTCCATTATTTGAGTTTTCTTTGCAAGCCCTAAAACATGCCTTTTGTCGCTGAAACACATCTTACCTTCTGCAGATATCTTCCCTTTTCAACTAGAGAAGTGAACAGGGGATAGATTCATCAGTCTCTAGATGCTGTTTTGCATGCACCTACTAGTGCTAGAAGATACTAATTTCAGATTTTCGCAAACTAGGGAGGTGTACCAGTACAGATCACTGCAAGTTTTGTTTCTTACACTTTTCACCCTTGTCTATAATTTTAGTTCTGCTTGCAGACAGAGTATGGCAGTAAATAGGCCTTTAAACTACCTCTGTATGTGTATTATTTTTTTTTCCTGTATTTAATTTATTTCCTGTCTTTCTGCTTCTCTCATGACTTTTAGTGAGTCTTATGGATGAACTCACCTTTATTTCATCAGATTCTTGAAGTCTTTCTCTGCCTTTCCTAGGGTTATGGTAAAGCGTTAGAAAAGAGCATCTCCCTGGACTAAGAGATCCACAAGCAAAACTCAGCGCTATGCTTAATGGGTTTATTTTGCTTCCAAAATTTGTGATTATTATATGGTGGTATTTGTGTCATTGTGATTACAATAAGAAACAGTATCCTTTCACCAAAACAGTGATTGCATATCTTCATATCAGATACAAAAGCAGATTCTCCTCTTAAAGGCAAATCTAATTTGCCTATGGTAGGTATAAGCTAATACACAAGATCAGATGGGTAGCAGTACTTAGTTGTTCCATTTCCTAATATGTCTGTAATTGTTAATTTATTTGACACAGTTTATAATGTCCTTCACAAACAGTGAACTGCAGCCGCAAAGAGACGCCAACAATACAGCTAATATAAAAAATATAAGAAAACTTCATTTCTGGGTTCATGCCCAGTTTTTTGACAGCTATATTCATCAAGTAAAGGTTGAGAGTTAGGAAACAGCTTTAAGAAATAATGAGAAACTAGAAATAAGATATTCATCTTATCACGGTTTAGTTAGAGGAAGCTGGGTATAAGCCAGGATTTGAAATTGGAGATGCAGAAATTAATGACAGAGAGTGATAAGGGTTGTAAATCACATGCATTTACATGCCATCAGTCTTGTCATACAGGAGGATTGTACCAAGATTGACAAGGGACAAAGTATTAATTTGCAAAAATCAAGATTTTTGAGTTAATAGAATTTGATCATCTGACTCACCAAAGGTACAGAATTGAAATATTTAAATGACATAAGACTGAAGTATAATCATACAGAAAATGCATTTGAAGAAACCTAATATCCCTGACTTTTCCTCTCCTCTTCCACTGTAAATATTTATTATTCTTGTGTATGTCCTCAGCTTACTCATCAGACAGTCTTGTCTACTTCCTGGGAAGGATTGTTGATTTTGTGGGTTTCACTTGTTTTTTACCTGTTATGTGTTTTAGCCTGTTTTGTTGAAATATTGTAATTTCTCTTTCTTTCTGATTTCCTTGCATACACTAAAGGGAAGCTCTTCTAGCTGTGACTGCTCTTACCATGTGCTTGAACGTGGATTCTGGGCAGAGGCTGAGGCATTCTAAAATCTTAAGTGAAGTGGTGTTTTGCAAGATCTTATTCTCCCCCACTCCTTTTATTCCTATAAATGGAACAGTGATTCACAGGAATTGGGTGTGAACCCTAGCAGGGAACTTGCAGCAGTTCTTTTTTTGCCATTGGTCTTCAAAGAAGATGGGCTGTGATGTTATCTAGGCCATGATGTTGTTCCATCTTCCCCTACTTCTGTAATGGTCTACAGTCTACAGTCTTCTATTATGGTCTACAGTTGGGAAACCTCTGATTGCTCTCTCCATACCCAAATCTTTTCTTTCTTTTTTTTTCTTTTTTCTTTCTCCACATTATTCATTTAATGAGATGTTTTATGAATATAGGAACCAGCATAAAAGTGACAGAAATTCAGCAGCTGCTGAAAGTAGGAGTTTGTAAGAGGACTTCAGTGCTCGGTCTGTAGTGTGCATGTTAGCTGTGTACCTGCAGATTTTCTTCAAAGCAATGACCAGTTTAGTTTTGCATTCATTATCATATGAAAGTTCTAAACACATTAAGACATTGCACAGCCCTGAGGTGAAAGAATGACGAGTGCTCGTGGATGAGAAGCTCAACATGAGCCGGCAGCGCGTGCTGGCAGCCCGGAAAGCCAACTGTATCCTGGACTGCATCAAAAGAAGCATGAGCAGCAGGTCACGGGAGGTGATTCTGCCCCTGTACTTTGTGCTCATGAGACCCCACCTGGAATACTGTGTCCAGTTCTGCAGTCCTCAACATAGAAAAGACATGGACCTGTTGGAAGGTGTCCAGTGGAGGGCCCAAAGATGATTAGAGGGATGGAGCACCTCTCCTGTGAAGACAGGCTGAGGGAGCCAGGGCTGTTCAGCCTGGAGAAGAGAAGGCTCCAGGGAAACCTTCTAGCAGCCTTCCAGTATCTGAAGAGAGCCTGCAGGGGAGCTGGAGAGGGACTCTTGGTCAGGAAGTGCAATGACAGTAGAAGGGGTAATGGTTTTAAATTGGAAGAGGGGAGATTTAGATTAGATATTAGGAAGAAATTCCTTCCTGTGAGGGTGGTGAGGTACTGGAACAGGCTGCCTGGAGAAGGTGTTGATGCCCCATCCCTGGAAGTGTTCAGGGTCAGGCTGGACGGGGCTCTGAGCCATCTAGTCTAGTGAGGGGTGTCCCTGCCTATGTCAGGGGGGTTGGAACTTGATGATCTTTAAGGTCCCTTCCAACTCTAACCATTCTATGATTCTGTGATCTTTGTGCTACATGTTGTAACCCATCATGGCAAGCTGAACAGCAATCTGTATTGAGATAGGGACTTTTACACTTACAAATGCAGAAAGGTAGAAGAAAATTCTTCTTGCTTTTGCTACCTTCATATTTGTGATTCCTCATCTTCTCATTACTCATAGGTATAATGAATGTTTAACAAACATTTAGCATTTATGCTCTTACTATGTTATTAGCAAAACAGCTTAGGAAATTAAAGAAGAAACCAGGGAAGAAACCAGGCAAGAAACTAGGAGCTCAAATCCTTTCTCTGCCCCTGAAATCTTATGTGTATTTTGACACCTTGTTTTTTCTGTGCTTTGATTTCTTTATTTGAAATTAAAGCTAACACATCCTATAGGTGACTCCAATAATAACATGAAGTATATCAGCAAATAATATGCACACACAAGAGCCTTTCTCATATCAGATCCTCAATAGACAGGAAAGATCAAGGCTAAGGAAAAGGCAGTAATAAACAAGGCCAGCTTTGACTTTTTTTTTTCTTTTTCCTGGAAGATATTCCAAAAGTTTTAGGCATTCAGAGGCTGCAGTAATGAAGACACTAGAAACACCAAAGTGTGCCAGAGTCACTGCTTCTATTGCTGTGAGTGCAGGACAGGACATGGTGATAAAATAAAGTTTTTAACATCAAGTTAGAAGTAGCAGCAGTTCACACAATTAAGCTGGTGACTCAGTGAATTGCATCTTTTAAAATTTTCCCAGCTCTGACACATCATGGGGTGACTTTATGTCCTACTGTTTTTACATTCTTGTTGATATCTTGAATTAGCCAAGCATCTGTCACTCCAGTGAAATCAGATATCTGTTTTAATATGGTTGTTTTCAACACTGCAGTGTGTTCCGATTATTCTTTGTATTGGGGGAAAAAAAAAATAATAAAAGCTTTCAATTCTATTCCTTTTTTCTTTCTTACAAAAGAAAATTATTTGTTCCAGTCTACTCTTTTTCTTACAGTTCAATTAGATTTACCCACTAGTAGCTTCTATCAAAGCTTCTCCTTATCTGATTTGGTATCTTTTATATGAAAAATTATTAAATTCATGGAAGAAATAGTCTGAAATATATACCCATTAAACAACTTTCTTAAGCTCTTACTGCACATTCTTGGGATAGTAGTAATGGTAAGTATTTTTTTCTCCACAAAACATGACATTTTATGACCATACAGCCCTAATTTATCATTGAATTATGATCTTTTAATGGTATTCTTTGACAGGATGTCTTATTTTCCAGGTCCAGCACGACTTATTGCTTTTAACTCCCAGTTCATGCTTAAAATAAAGGAACAAAATGCTGTTCTGAAATTTATAAGTTTGGAGTAATTCTAGGAAAATGAGTGGAGTTGCTCCAAATTTACCCTGTGTAATGGAAGGGTACTTTTGTATATGCGAAAAACTCTCGTATCTTTGCAACAGTTGGGGGAGAAATGCTGCACTTCTAATGTGTTAGTGTTGATGATGTTGGTAGACATAGATATCTTCTGATAAAGTGTTTTGCATTTTTCATTAATAATGTGTTGGGTAGCTCACATCTTCAAGGGAACCAAAACAAGTATATTTTTTTGGACATTAGGAGCGATACGCCTTCTTCATGCCTCTATACAGAACCCCAGAATCATCCAGGTTGCACCGAGGTTTAAGACCAGTGAGTCAAACCACTAACCTAACACTGCCAAAACCACCACTAAACAATATCCTTAAGCATCACATCTATCTGTCTTTTAAATACCTCCAGAGACGGTGATTCAACCACTCCCCCGGGCAGGAATAAAATTAAAAAATAAAAAAAAAATTAATTTACTCTTATTGTTGTCTGCTTAAAGCGTAAGGCATATATAACTAACATGAAATTGCTCATACTTAATCCAGTGTATTATTTAATGCAATGTTTAGTCCAGATTACTTCCAATAATGTTATATTTCTGATACTGCAGCTCCTAGGAGGGGGAAGAGAAAGCAAATAGTGGGTAGATATCAGTCGCTTTACTCAATATACATACTACAGTCATAGGTACGAGAGTCTACGAAGACTGAGAAAGATGTCAGTGTTCATTCACAGCCACCCTTTGCTCTGTAAACCTTTAATGGGGGAGGTATTATCTGCAGAACTGGAAATAAGAACTCTCTGAGGTCAAGTTGTATATATAGCTATATTGTTAAACATTTACTGTTTAGCCAAAATATTTGTTCTCATGACACGTTATCCTGCCATTTAACAGATTTACTTCTTTTTCTCCTAGTACAGCAGCTCAAGCTCCTAATCATTTTTATTTTACAAAACTTAATAATAAGCTCAAACTGATGCAATCTAAAAGTTCAGGTTTTGTAGGATCTATTCCTATGCTTGCCCCAGGAGCATGTTTTCTCAAACTTGAATAAAAGATAGAAAAATATTTTTCAACAACTCAGTACTGTCCAGAAACCAACCCAAAAAAGGTATCAAACCTGGTACAGGTTTCAGATCACCTGTGATTCTGAATATGAAAAGCATCACAGACATATCTGTAAGTCATATAACATGTTTGTGATTTACAGGATTGAAGGAGAGGCTACAAGTCATAGAAAACAATAATGCAGTTATTCCCAAAGGACAGTGGTGGGTTATAGACAGAGCTGACTTTCTTTGTCTTGATTCTGTGTTTCTGTGTTTTCTTGGTGGGAAGTGATTTCGAGCTGTGACAAAGGCTTGGAGAAAAGGCTGCTGTCATGTCCAGCTGCTGGGTAATAGGGAATGTTATTTGTTCTGCCCTGTAGGATAAATTCACTTGGGATCTATTTCACATGGGTCAAAGTGACAGTGAAGGCAGAAATGGCCTCAAGGACCCAAGCAGATGCACAGGATTAACGACTCTAGAAATACTGGGCAGCCCATGTGAAAAACTGTAGTCCTGCAAACTCTTAATTGTCCCTTGGGTTGCTTATGCTTTAATTTCATCACTGAACATAGTGCAGGTATGTTCAATCTTTCTCTCGTATTTCCAGCATAGTCCTTATTCACTTTTACCTTCTGATCCATTTGCCATTCAGGTAAATGGACCTTTCAAGTGACAAGATCATTCAGTCGGTTTCTAGAAAAGGGGAAAAGTGCAAATGAGCAGGCACAAGATACACTTTTGTGAATATATCCATGTGTGTGTGCATGCGTGCATGTGTTCATACCAGCCTGCTTGTGTCTCCTGCTTCATAAATGTGCATTTTTAGGTAAAAAGAATATTCCATGTTCATTTCTCATACCCTGGAAGGAGATTCTTGCCCTGCTTCCCTGAGAATAGGGTTGTGGTTTGCGTGGCTGTGCCAAGTATAAGGCAATTGTGGGCCATATGGATGGTACTTAGGTTGCCCTTGGACTGCTACATGCAGAAGTCTGGTTTCTAATCTGAGGGATGAAAATATTGAAGGGGAGAAAGAATTGGGAGCAGCACTATATTCTATACTATCAGAAAATATTTTCCTCCTATTTTATGCTGCATGACTGAATGCCTTGCCCAGTGATTGCCACCAATCAAAAAAAAATAGATCTGGTATAAACTACTTTTCTTCTGTCTTTCTAAAGACTCAGTTCAAACTCCACTGAAATTGGCAAAATGACCTCTATTGATTCTGAATGTCTTTAGATGACATCCCAAAGACATAAGAAAGGAATAATGGGGCATTGTGTTTAAGACTTTAGGATAGGTTTGAAGAAAACTAGATGTAGTTTCTTTATGGTCTTGGACACATACCTCATCTGTGCTGTCTGTACACTGAGGGTAAAACTGCTGTAACTCATGTCAAAATCCTTACAAGGATAAATCCATAAAGTCTCAGGATGCACTGACATATATTGCCAGGGGGACTATATTGATAGATAAAAGCCACCATGCTGTCAACAAATGTCTTACTGGTACATATAAAAATTGATGAGCTTTTCTTACTCTGTTGAGTGTCCTGAAAACCAGAAGAATTGTGACCCATCTCTGTCAGTTATTTTAATTGTGAGATGAATTTCTTAAGTGCAAAAGTTCTAGCCTGGAGTGCTCATGCTTGCACTAAATAAAGAGCAGGATTTGCTTTACCAGTTGGAATAAACAAATGTTTTCCTTGTCTAGCAGGTTGTGGACTACTACATTTATTATTAGAAGGAACCAGACCAGGAAATAGTTATGACAGTTTGTGAGTTATACATTATTATTTGCGAAGAATTCCAGACACGTTCAGCAAACCAGTCCTCCATGAGGTCTGAAATTGAAGTAGCCGTTTCATCTTTTGAAGTCCAACAAATTGTTTTGTATTGTTCCAGATAATGGTTGGGAATAAGTGCAACAAAACAATATAATTTTCAACATAGGTTGTGACATTTTTTTTATTTCTTTTCTATTTGGAACAAAACTGTCAGCAAACAAATAAACTCTCTAATCAGTCAGAAACGATATAATGTTGCATCACAATTTCTAGCAAAGAAAATGACAAAATATTTTATAAAAATGAAATGATATGACAGAATTGGTATATTCAATGCATGCTCTATTAAAATATCTCACATTAGAGAGAACTAACAATGAAAGGTCACCAAACCCATTTGAATTTAGGAAGTCACACAATAAATTTTCATCAGATATGCAGGAGATAATGTGAAAAAATGATACACTTTTTGTGTTTAAGTGACTTTAACAACCATTGAATATTATACCTCCAGATGTGGGAAGCATTTTTTCTTTCATCTGTAAGAAGATCAGAGCCAACCATAAAATCTACTGGGGGGTAGGTAATGACCTCTTGAAATCCTTTTCAATATCATTTCCTCTGACTGTGTCACTAAAATCAATCTAGACAAAGCTGACTGATTTGACTACTTGTTGGTCTGAGCCTACAACAGACCAAATTAACAAAGCTAAACTACCTTGCAGTGCATGCAGTTATTGCTGCCTGATAAGCTGACTACAGATGGGTACTCTCAGGTTGACTTACTGGATCCACCTCGTGGTCCCTCAGAACCTGTCTTTAGAGACGTAGTCACTTAGATTCTCTGCTTGACCGCTTCTGTGCAAATGATGCTGAAAATTCCTACCCCTAGTTACTCTCCATAATAAAGATGTACCTTTTTCCAGACAATGCAAATGTTCAAATTATTTTGGTAGTAAAAGCAGAGCAAAATGACTTGGCAAAACATCTTAAAGAAACAAACCTTTCACAGGGAGAGACTAGCCAAAGCATGTGCTCAGCATCTTCTTTGCCTGGTGGTTTGTGGCTTAGTGCATTTCCTATGGCAGTTAACCTTAGTGCAAAATCTCAAACAAAATCGTTCTCCATTTCCTGATGCAGTTAATCTAAGCACAAAGTCTCAAACAAAAAGAATCTTTGTTGCTGTCACGTTTCTGAGAGCCCTTCTGTCATTGATAACTGTTCAGGATCGTTAAGAAACCCCTCAGATTTCCTTCCATGTTTGGTCCATCATATCATAGCAGTCTGCAAAGGTGTTTAAAGATGCTTTTGCCCTTCTTCCTATCCAAACCACTTATTCTTTGCTTACATCTACTCTGCTGCTTGCATCTGCTCTGCATCCATAAATAATGCTTGATTGATCTCCAATGTCTGATCTTCAACAGCATCTTCTGAAATACGTGTTTAAAGTAGAAACCAGAGGATGATTTTAATGAAAGAAAGGGAGCTTGTGGTTTGGTACAGGCAGGTAGGAGAAGATTCATCCTACCAAATTTAGACATCTATTGCACAGATATCTAGACCTGAGCATGTTGTTTACAATCCCTTTGTAGTCAGTGTAGAAAAACAGGCACTTAACAGAGAGAAAATGTCTTCTTTAAAGGCAGATATCTGAAGTAGGTGAGGGGAACTGCCTCATTCCCTCCATTTGCTGTGGCTGGATCTCAGTGACTGATCCACAAGGAGTTAGGCAAGATGAATCCCTATTAAGATATACATTAAACTGCATGTCTTCTTTATTACATTGCTGTACAAAGTCCCAAGAAGTCTGGGCAGAATCTGCTGCACTGAGGTGATTCAGCCTGGTTCAGAAGAAACAGCATTTAGAAAATGCCTCTGGGAAACCCAGTCCCCCACTGTTGCTGTCTCCCGAGAGCTGCAGTGTTTGTGCTTGGTTCAGTGGGAGGCTTCTCCTCACTACACCTACAGCATGGCACACCTGGGAGTCCCTGTGCCTGTTTGCAGGGGAAGGGAAACTCAGTCCCTTATAGAATCCCCACCATCTCTACTGCAAATACCTCGACCCTACAGGAAAACATAAATGTATGGACCTGGTCTCATTAGCTGTTGGGTTTTTTCCCCGAGACCACTCTGTATTTTCCTTCACAGTCCTCATCTAACATTTGCTAGAGACAAGTGTTTCTGCTGAATACCCATTGATCATACAAGGGCCAGATGAAGCTGTGACATGGATGAGGAGGTAATCCCGTGGTCAATCAAGAGTATTTGTTCTGCACAGAGCAGTTGTTATGTTGCTCCCAGCATCCTGCCAGGAGATTATACTGTATATTATGCTAAATCTATCTTGTCCATGAGGAGTAGAAATATCTTGTTTACTTACAGTAAATATCTGCAGGCATATGAGTTGGGCCATAGCTTATTTTACATATGGGAAAAATAAACCACAGCATAATCATTGTGGGAATGGTCAAATTTGAACTGTTATTAGGAATGTCAGACAACAATCTGTACTCATCATGTTCCAAATCTCCTCAAATGCTCAAGCTGAAATTTGCTTTTAGTCAGTACTGTTCTCTCTCTCTCCCTTGCAGCTACAGTCACAAACATATGAAAGTGCATTGGCAAGGGTGAGAAAGACACCTCTGTGTCCCTCCTACACACATTGTGACCGGTATAAAATTTCATTCTTTTTCTCTGTCTCTGAAACAGCCCTAATCCAACCCCCTGCAGCTTCTCTATTCCCTAAACAATAGTCTTTTTTTCTCCAAGAGGAGTTCGCGATGCCTTATCAGTTTCAGCAGTGGTCAGAGACCAAATAAGGCAGGCAAAAATGTATGAAAAGATTATCTAGCAGCCCTATTATGAGCAGCACTGAGAGAAAGAAACTTCATAACACAGACTCAGTGCCCTGAAGCTTCAAAGCAATGTAGCTGGATAGCTAGATCAGCCCACTGGTAATAACCTCTCAGGTTTCTCCTGTACAGCTCATGCCCTTCCAGGAGCTTTTCACAGAGCCATTCTCATGGTTCTGCAGGGCAAAGGTTATCTGGAGCTTGTTGGACACTTGGCTTCAAGGCCGTGGGGACGTCATGGCAGCAACCAGTCTGCCACATGAGAGGAAACTTTCATTATTAAACTCTCAAAGAGAAAAAAGAAAAAAAAAAAAGGTATGAGGTATGAAGACGACAGGTCTTTCTTCCTCAGGGTAAAATATCCTCCTTTCAAGCTGTTTGGCAGATAGGAGTGAGCCAGTCAGCTTGTATACGGTCATTAAGAGCATCTACCTCTTCATGCTCTGCCGGGAGACCATAATAAGCTTTGTCTGTCAAATCTTCTCACCTCACCTGTTAGCTAAAACAGTCTGCTGCATGGGGGCCTCCTTCCTCACGCCAGAGAAAGCATTTAACTTGCTGCTGGCAGCTCGGTGGGGTGCACAGGACTGCCGGCCCTCTGCCCACCCGCCAACCCCAGGTGTGCCCAGCTCATCCATCCTGCGCCTGACATGGGCTGCTGTGAACCCCCGTCCAAACAAGTTAGCAGCTGTGAAAGTACGATCAAGGTCTCACCTCTTTTCTCACTTGTCTAGTGGTCTCGTTTCACACGTCTGATTCCCTTTCTCTGGCTGTTTTTACAGTTTGTCTCTTTTTCAGCCTCTAAGTTGCTTGAGTCACCTTTTTCCATCCACTCTTTGAATTTGTTATACTTATAAAAGCAGTGTTGTGTTTTTTTGCTTTCATGTTATCATAACCTACCCATAGCCTCCTATGACATAAATTTATCTTGTGCTTATTTTTCTCACTTTACTCTTTTCTTTCACATTTTAGATATCAACCACTCTTTAATTACTGTTTTACCTTTACCATCTGGAGTATTGTTCTTTTCCTTCCCCCTGCCCTGCCCCCCCTAAATCTTTCTTATTTTTATCCTCTTTGAAATTTTCAGTGAAATGTGACTTCAAACTGTGTAATAATCACTGAATTCCTTGGTTTATGTCCTTTGAAGAGGCAAAAGGAATTTGAAAAATCAGTGTTTCTTTTCAAAAGCTTCTGATTTTGCTTGGGAGTATGTGTGTATGATATAAGTTTACAAAGAAAGAAATGTTACTGTGTGTGATCTGTAAGTAAATAAGACTAATATTTCATGTGGCACCTGAGTTGTCCAAGTGAGGTCTGATTTCCTTTATATTGCAAATCAGATTCACTGCTGTCCTTGTCTAGCAAACCAGCCTTCTTCCCAAGTAACTTCTCTTATACCATCACCTATATTTTTTCTTTAAAAAAGGACACCTGGCTACCTTTCAGGATTCTTTTGGAACTTTAAAAGACCCCAATTTTCAAATGCCAAGTTTTAGGTGAGCAGAGGCATCCAGAAGGGCTGCTCCCCACCCTGATCTCTAGCTCCTTAGCATCACAAGTAAGCAATAACTTATATCTGTGCAAAATAGTTGTCAGAAATGTTATCTAAAAATGACAGCATTTTACGCTTAATTTCCTTGGGAGGAAACATGTATCCAAGGTGACAGGAAAGGGTACAAAGAATTAGGTTTCAGGCTTACTCCTGAGCAACTCCCTAAGAATGACCTCACATCTCTTCCTCCCTTGAAGTTACTCTTTTTCATCTTTACACAACCCCAAAGTTAAAGAGAGCTCCTTCTTTTTCCCCTGGGAAGAATGTGCCAGAAGACTTTGACATTGCTCTACTAGCTCTCTGTAATGAAATTTGCAGAAGCTGCAAAACCTTAGCGTACCTTGTAGCCAGCCATGGGTTTTGACTCTGGAGAGCTATAATTCCATCCCCCAGGGAAAAATGAAATTTCATCCATGCACAAAACAAGCGAGGAGGGTGTTTCATGAAACCATCATTTTATTGGCTGCTAGGAGCTGGCTACCCATAGACCAAATATGCGTGCCCTAAAGGTTGACCAACTGGGATAGTATTCCTGGGGAGGGAGGGAAGGGACTCCTCATGCTCTAGAGTGACCATTCTGGAGAGGTGAATTTGCCTAGTGGTTTTTTTTTATAATATGTTTTTAAACTAAGTGTGGCAAGAAATTTAAAGGGCTATAGAAACAGTACTGAACTTCCGGTGGAGATTATCATTCACCAGAAATCTCTCTTCAGAAAACCTGAATCAAATAACAGTAACACAGTTTATCTCTTCAGCAGTTACTGAATCAGGCAATGTTAGAGAAGGTGTCATTGGTATCACTTTGTGGTACTGGTGATAGATGAAGCTTATCTGTGGATAAGTTACATGAGAGGGATGTGGCAGCTGATAATGCTTAATGTGCTTGTATTCTATGTATCCCATAAAGTGGAGAACTCAGTTCTTGTCATAGCTTGTTGGCAAGTTGAGTAAGTTGTTATATTACCCTGTTTTTTAGAGAAATCTTTATGCTACTCTGAAGCATAAAGAAGACTGTGACATGAAGGTATTGGTCAGCTGAAGGGCTGTCATATTTCAAAATTAAATATGGTTCAGCAGACTAAAAGCTTTCTTGATCAGCCTCAGACATAGCATGGAATGTCGTTGGTGTTAACAAATGCCCTAAATTTGATGTTTTTCATCACTTTAACTACATATTATGTGCCCTGTAAACTCCATTACTCTACCAAAGGTGTACTTAGTCATGCAAAGAAATATTTAAGACAATTATATCATATTTCCGCTCTCCAGACGAGTAGTTATAAAAATAATTCATAACACTGTATGAATAGCAATAGAAGAGAAGTTTGTTTAAGTTGAAGGGAAATAAAAGAGGTTTATGCAAATAACATAAACATTCTGAAGAATGTGACATTTTAATTGAAAAATAATTAGAAACCTTTTCATCATTTGAAAAGATTGAATTATTAAATGTTATTAAATGTTTTCAGAAAGGTGGATAGTGTGGAAAGTTTTTTACCTGTCTGCCCTTCAGTTTCATGAACATAAAATGTGCTCACAGAGTATGAAACTAAAATATTATGAAGGTAGGATTGGTAAAGTTAGATTAAAAAATAGATTGATTTTTATTTAGCATTTTTCAACAAAAGAGTCTTGCTGGGGAGGTAGTGAAAAAAAATAGTTTAAGATCCAGATGACATCTCTGTATCGTCTTTTCTCTGTAGGAAGAGGTTAATTGTCTTCTTTTTGCTTTTATATTCTTTTCCTTTTATTTTTCTTTTCCTTTTTGTTACATAAAATTTGAGTTATTAGTGCATTCTGCATCTAGTGAAAGGTAATTCTGTTCTTCATTGCTATTAAAACTGAAAAATGCTTTCATGGTTTTTGAGGATGTTTAGTGTTTGTGCCGAAAGCCAAATATTTTTACTTCATCACCTCTACTTTTTCACTGAAGATGAAAGGCATGCTTTCTGGAAGGAAAAATATTTTTTTTTTTTTTTCAAATATCTGGTTTCAAACATCTGTGAAAAATGAACAAATCAAAGCCTGGAGCAAATCCAGATATAATTGCATTTCTTGAGGAAGGATGTAGGAGCGGATAAAGCGTATTAGGTCATTTAGTTCAGTTTCCACAGGATGGTTCTCAGTGCTTCAACAGTGAAACAGCTTCACATGTACTGCTTGTGAAAGGACCACTCCTTTCACACTGCTTTCTCCTCAAACCTCCTGTCATGTTTAAGTGAGGGAAAAACCTGACATATGTTTGAGTGTGCTTGTCAGGAAGTTAAGAAACTGTAATTGGAGTAGAAGGAAGAGTTGTGCAGACAGCAGAGGTGCCACAGTCAGAAGGCCTCCATTAGAAATATTTTGGAGAAAAGATTTGAATTAAAGGAGACTTTTCATTAGTGTTTAGGAACTTTTATTCTGCTGTTGAGGAAATAGGATTTAACCATGAACAGAGGATTTTTAAAGGAAGTGTGAAAAGTCTGAATACCAAGAGAACCAAGGTGCCTGATAATGTGCTGAGGATTAAATTTATGGATAGATTTCAGGCAAAATGGCAACTACCATTGATTTTGGTTATGTCTATTTGCTTAACTTTCTTCTAATGCGTAGTCTTAATCCATTACCCAGGACTGTCCAAATATTCAGCTTGCCAAATCTCATGCTGCTCCTGAGATCCAGGGTATACTTCACCATTGATATATTTTAATTTTATATATATATATGTGAATTACATTTTTAGAGCATCGATTATATTTTCCTGTGTTGCAAACAGCCTATGGTGAGTGTTATCAGGGCTAATAACAGTTACAGGGACCCGTTCCCAGGACTAATATCTGGAAAAAAATGTTGACCACTCTAAGCTTGACAAAGCTTCTTTTGACTTCCTCCGGGAATACAGAGCCTCTGTATTGACTTTCATCCATACTATCCCCAGTGGGCTTCCTCACTACTGTAAAAGAAAAAAAAAATGACCTTTCTGCATCCTGTTCTGTCACTCTCATATGAACAGATAGATTTTACCTGCCCACCCACAGAATGCTTCGCAAATGCCATATCTACTTATAGGCTTCAGTGCAAGGAAAACAACTTTTGGCTGGCAATTCTTTTAATTATACAACGTAGAACAATAAATTGTTTAGTGAGGATGTGCTGAACCACAGTAAAATGTTTCAGTCAGATAAGACTGTCCCTGCTCCCAATTTTATTACCAGTGTGGGTGTTTATTTCCCACTCTTTTCCTTCCAGGTCAGTAAATTCTGGTAGAGGACCATTTACACTTTCTACAATCTGTGTTATCCAAAGCTATAAACTTTACAAATGAATGGGGCAAACCTTGGCTGCCTAGTTTTCTGGGTCTTGCTGTTACAGTACATCCATCTATTTTACTTGCTAGCTCTCAAGAAGGCAATGAGGCATTATGACTCCATGACCAATACTGAAATATGCAGATTAATCCCTGTGACTGAGACTGATATCATCATGGATGCTGAGATCTGTCTTTCTGATATGTGTGGCAGCTGTGATTTCTTTGTTGCTCTGCATCTGATCGAATTTACAGCATGACAAAGTGTGTATGAAAGATTCTCAGATTTCAGAATTTGCTTTTGCACCATTTTGGAAAGTTTTAAGTGATTCAATGAGGTACAAATGCAGCAGAGACTTGCTGCTCTCAATTGTTTACCTCTCCCACTGGCAAAGTGAGTTTGGATGATTGTACAGTTCTTAATAAGAGCTTGTAACCTATCCTCACAAATTAAAAATGTAATAATACAATAATAATAATACAAACCGGTCAAAATATGAACTGTATATATTGTCACTTTGGTTTGCAAATTTGCTACAAAGCTACATCAGTGTTCTCAAGAACTCTGGCGAACTGGATAAATGTGAGAGCTTTTCCACAGTCAGCAATACCTTGTCTGAGAGCCTGTGGGGAGAGCTGTACAACACCAACAGAGACAGAAAATGTCATTTTCTCCAGCCTACACCCTTTCCTGCAGTTATTCTGCTCGTCAGCTGTACCAAACTGTTGAATGGTATATTTAATCCAGTGCCTGAATTCCTCTTTGTGGTCACTACTGAGAGCATTTATCTCTCTCCTGTTCAGTGATGGCAAACAGCAGCACACACAGGTTGAAGCTGGCACATTGCTCTGATGATCAGCAGGTTGTTGACTCCTGTCATGCAGTGGCACTAGAAGTCCCCATGCATCTAGCTCATGCCAAAGTTTATAACCAGTTCTTCAGCTCCACAAGTCAGATTTTAGATATAAATTGTTTGCTCTATCAAGGAGCAAAAGAAAGGGGCTGAAGTGGAAACTGAAGGCTCTTGTGGACTGATAGTTCTCCCTCTGAATGTTACATGGGAGCTAGCCCCAGTTGTGTGCTTTTTTTTTGTGTAACAAAGTCAGCTTTCACAAAAACTGTCAGAGAGGGGCTCACACAAGAAATGCCCTTATACTGAGCAAATAGCAAACTAAGGCACAGATAAACAACAAGTAAACATAACAAATGGAAGTCCGGCTCTTAAAGTTCAAGAGTTTGCTCTAGTGAGTTACAAAAATGCTGGCATAAGAATCTAGGCAAATCCATGTAACCTGTGCACTGACAAATGGTCCAACCAGTAGTGAATGATGATAAACTTTTAGTTTTGAATGTGGTTTCCTTCAAAACCATGAATATTTCCTTAAGGTTGTCCATCTCACAACTCATCTTTGTCTTGCTGTGATTTCAAGTTTGCTGTCTCTACTTTTGCTTTCAAGCCACAGCGCAGGATTTTCAAGGTGGCAGTTGAATGTAGTTAAACTTAAATTTAAATTTTAAGGCTTCTTTCTGGAATTGCAGTCTTACACAGTCTTACACGGCATTTCCAGAGGAGCTCCTCCCTGTCCAAAAAAATAGTCTCTGATAGATGCATTACTATCCAGAGGTGTCATTTTCTCTTAATTTCAAATTTAAAGTATGATGATAACAATCTTAGGCTACATGACTAAGTGTTTGATTCGTAAAGTTAGATGAGACAAAACCAACCTCAAGCATCTGATCCATAGGCTTTGAATTCAGAATGGAACTTTCCATGAACTGCTTAAGGCTTTGGATCACTCCCTTGGAAAAGCTCAAAAACCTGCATTTGAACTGTATATGCTCTTGGATCAGAGACTGCCAGAGTAACTCAGAAGACTCCGAAAGGAAAACAGTTCTGTGGGGCACTGAGAATAAGGTTTGTCATTGCACCCAACCTTCCCAGCTTCATTTCCTATTTTCTTTCACAGCTTGTTTGACTTGCTTTATCAGGTGCTGCACTGTGTGTGCGTGTTTCTCTCCGGACAGTTTATTTGTCTGCTTATTTTCCTCTGGAATATTTATAAAACCAGGTTGTTGCATCTCACAAGGCTGAGAAAATATGTGATTAAAGTACAGCCATGAATGTAATATAGAGGGTGGCGTTTCATTTATTGGGGTCTTTTTGGTATGTGTTTTGTTGAGGGGCAGGGACCTTTCTGTATATTAGATGATGGCAAGATGCTTTTTTTTTTTTTACTCTGCTGGAACTTAGGACCGTTATGCTTTGCTGCTCACTATTATATCTTAGGTTATAAAATCTCAGAGGGAAGAATTGTCTTTTTTGATATTTAAGAATAAAGCATTTGCAGAACAGTTTTCTCGTGCATGATGAGAGCACATCATGTTATTATTTATGAATAAAAGTAATGAATCTGGAGGAACAGTAATGGTATTACAAGGCAATTTATCTACAAATATGATAATACTTTTTCTATTGTTTAACTTTAATCCTGCAACTATTTTGACATTTATCATTAAAACATTCCTTTGACATCCATGTGGTGTGGCTGTTCTCATTTTACAGATAACAAACTGAGAGCATCAAGAATAACTGGAATAACAATGATATCGAAATTCAGATACTTAGCAGCTAGCTAATATCCCTAGTTTTTTTCTTTATTCAAAGGGAAAAAATGGAATTCCTCAAAGATAATTCAGAAGAAGCTTTTTAGACCGTTCTGAGGAGTCTTTTTGGAAGGCCCAATACACAGAAGTTTCCAAAGGGCTGGGACATTGACTTAAGAGAGCAAGAAAGAAAGGAGTGTTAAATCTCAGCTTGTGCTTGTACACGTCGATTGCTTCTGCATCCACCAGTTCAACTGGATTTGCTCCACACTGGTGGGCTGCCTCAGTGATCTCATGTAGGCTAGAGCCACCTCTATGGAGATTCTGACCTTCTGTTTTAGCTGTTTTAGCTTCATCTCTTATCACTCATGTTCTCATTGCCTTCTGGCAACAGGACTTCAGTGGAATTGAGAGACCCCTACCTTTTTCAAGCTGCTTTAGAGGTACATGTTATAGAATTTTGGTGGGAAAGGTAAGAGCTGTGACTCACCTTTCTCTTCAAATGACCATAGGCCTTAGCAAGACTTTTTGGCATAGATTATTTTCCTCACTATCTTTCTCATGCCTCTGGTGTGTCCCTTTTGCCTGTGTAGATATGCCTCACACATACTTACCAATGCCTTACACCATCTGGAATTTGCGTAAAAGGAAAGAGATGTGAATTAGAGCTCTTATTGTCATGCTCTTTTCTGTGCAGAAAAGGCCCAGTGTGACTTGACTTCTATACAGCAGAAAATTCTGTATGCTGTAAAATGAAGCAGGTGTTTTTCTTCCTGTCACTTCTAAAATTGTCTGTCACTCAATTTGGCAATAAGACTCTGGAGTTCTTAAAAAAATACTATGTGTAATGATGACAGACTGTTTTTTATACTACACTCTATACACGTATTTGAAAACAGAAACATCTATCGATGAAGTTGAACGAATAAGTTCACTCTGCTTTTTATAAAATTCATCAAATATTTTACAGAGAATCTCCCTACTTAGGCAATATCTTCTTTATGCCAAAAATAGCATATTTAGATCTTTTGTCCTAATGAGGAGTCTGCATTTTAGTCTGCCACCACTTAAATGAATGACAGAAAACAGTTTAGGAAAAACCAGGTAATTACAATGCTTTTTTTTTTTCCTTTTTTTTTTTTT
>VXBW01000362.1:1157874-1182644 GCA_013400375.1 Thinocorus orbignyianus | reverse complement strand
TTTTTTTTTTAAGAAAAAAACCCAACATACCCAACACACAAAGCACAACAGCAATAGTGTTTTAAGACAGACAAGTAAACCAAAAAGGAAAATAGAGCAAAAGACAAGGTTGTGGGGAGGAAGAAAATATGATAGTAGGAAGAGGAACAAGAAGCGGAAAGTCAGCTGAATAATTTCTGGAGCTGTCCTGGGTGAAAAAATGTCTACCTGAGGTTTCCTATTGCACTGAGAAATAAAAGCAGTTATCTATCAGGATGAGTTAGAGTAAAAAAAAATAAATAAAAAAATACAAGAATGACTGCCCTCTCAGGTGCAGATCATGCTAGCAAGCAAGCTAGTTAAGACAGGGAAGGAGTACAAATTCCCCTACTACAGAGAGGAATAAGGTGAGAAGCAGTAGAGCAGAGACTCTTCTGAAAGGGAAGAAGCATTACATCCATCTGAATCCTAGCCTATTCAGGTGACACATGGTACCAAGGAGAAAAACAATCCTTTTCTTTGTATGATTATTCCTAACTCTAACAGCAGCTGTGCAACTGTATTCTCTGACCAGCTTTTCCTGCTTGGACTGAAGATAAAAGGCAAGAGAGAAGTGAACTGAAATACTTCTACAACTACATGCAAAACTGAGTTTGGGAATATTTCACACAGGGAAATCTCATGAGTCCATCAAACCGGATCACTATCCCATTGGCAGGTAACTGAAGCTAGGCTCAGGAAGTACAAAACACTTCAGAAGATGTTGGCTTTAGCCATCGAAAGAGCAAAGTTCTAACTAGATTAATAACATTTTAATTCCTCAGATTTGAGGAGAATCCTCTAAGTAAGTACAAGTATATCAAAATTTCTCTGTCACTCTTAAAATAAATAAATAAATTCTGTCTCAACTAAGATACCAGGTCTCTGATAGGATGGAATCAGAGTAGCAGCAGATGGAAATTTAATGCTGTGATCAGATGATTTCATGCTTCCTTTCTAGCAATGAACACAGGAGAAGTAATTGAGATTAATATTTTCTTTCTTCTTTACAGAGATGTTTAGGATGAAACTTGCTTGGTGTAACTGTGAAAAATCCATTGGTTTGATCAGTGGCAAACTGATGTATCCAGATACGTCTGTAAGAAGATGCTGTAAGCATATTGCCCAGGGTGCCCTGAGCTTTACTGCTTTTTGTGATGGATGGAAACTTGCGTGACAGATATAACATGTGCTGTACATAATGTGACTCAGTGAATTTTGCAGTAATTTTGTGACATGGAAACTTTCCATTCAAATAAATTTTGCTTCATATACTGAATTCAGGAGATACTGAATTTTTTTGAAAAGCTAACATAACAAACATACAACAGTGACTCAAAAAGTCTCTGAATTCACCCATTTCCCTGTATGAACGTCACATGACTACTTAATTTATCTTTGTTCATATGATTGAAGTGGAAGAAAAGGTTTATGTTCTTAAATAAAGTTTACCAGGTACACCACAAAACTGATGTAAAATGAAGTAAAATACAAACCATTGACAGAAAGGTGTGGTTGTCAAGGGTTCCAAAGGTGTCCTGTTTTTGTCTACTCATATTTTCTTTTTTTCCCACCATCAGCAGATAACAAGATTGCAAATTAAACCCCTTAGCATCTGATGTTTGCAGATTTTATTATCATGCTCATTGTAAGGCTTCCATACAAACACTGGGTTGCAATATCAATTTAGGATTGCAATCTCGCTTTTAGAATGTATTTAGATAATTAGCAGACCAAAGATCATATGAGAAGCTTTCAAGCTTAATGAAGAATTTTCTGAGTTTTATTACAGGCCTGAAATGTCTTGGTATTAAAGTCTTTGCTGAAAAAAGCAGGTGTTTTTTTCATTTTGTCTGCAAGCATGCTTTATTATTCAGCAACACTACTGCCGTATTTCTCATGATCTCAAAGGTTAGAGTTCTTTTTCCCTACTTGTAAGGGACAGTAGTTTACTCTTTGTGTCACCAAATTAATTTCAGTACATTAACTCAACGTCAACAAAAGTGTCACAATTTATCCTAGATCATTTGGGCTGACTAGAGAAGGGTTTGTCTCAATACCTCGAGGTGTTAATAAGAATATACAGGCAGCCTTTGGATCAAATGCTAGACTGATTCAGACGAGGAATTGTTCACATAAGAAGGGTTTCTACATGATCAGCCCTTCTCTGCTTTGGCATAAATTATGTATGTCTACACAAACTTTTTCACTGTCCTTGATGCTGGGCTTTGAGCTTATCTTTGTATTTATTTTGACAGACAAATGAAGATGTAGAGCTTCGGTTCTGTGTTGAGCATCTCTATCTCTTTCTGACTTGAGCCATGAGTCAGTGAGGCATGGAGCAAGTATTTTGAGTCTGGAAGCCTTTGTTTAACATGTCATTGGGAGACTTCGATGAAAGTCCAAAGCTGAAACACACTGTAGGTGCTGACAGGTGGATGGCTTGCTGGTGGTGATGGAGGAGTAGTCAACACTGGAGAACTGAAACTACAGCTCACCAGAAAGGAAGAAATACCCACTTTTTTTCAGAATGACCATTGTTGAAATTCAGTTCTAGATACTCAGCTCCTCTGTATTTTAGGTTTCCTATGAAAGTGTCAAAAGCTTCTCACAGAGTCACTGTTGAGTCATTTGATCTATAGACAGTAGAGACCACAAGGCTGGTGAACTAATGTTGCAGTAGATACCAGGATGCTAACATGTAAATCACTCTCTTGGCTTTATTAACTGGGATGATCAGAGACAGTCAGAGCCAGCTGGGATCTTCAGAGGTAGCTGAGGCCTCCCAGGAAGAGGCAGATACAGGCTGCCCAGAGAGGTGGTAGAGTCTCTGTCTCTGGAGACATTCAAAACTCACCTGGACATAGAATCATAGAATCATGGGACCTCCAAAGGTCATCTAGTCCGACCTGCCCGTGACACCCCCAACTAGACCAGGTTGCCCAGGGCCTCATCGAGCCTCACTTTGAATATCTCCAGGGAAGGGGCCTCAACCACCTCCCTGGGCAATCTGTTCCAATGTTATACCACCCTCAGAGTAAAGAAATTTTTCCTAATATCCAATCTAAATCTACTCTTCTCCAACTTAAAGCCGTTGCCCCTCATCCTATCGCTGCAGGCCTTTGTAAATATATTCTCCCCAGCCTTTCTGTAGGTCCCCTTCAGGAACTGGAAGGCTGTTCTGTAGGTCTCCTTGGAGCCTCCTCTTCTCCAGGCTGAACAATCCCACCTCCCACAGCCTATCCTGCTAGCAGAGGTGCTCCAGCACCCTGATCATTTTTGTGGCCCTCCTCTGGACCCATTCTATCAGGTCCATATCCTTCCTATATTGAGGGCTCCAGACCTGCACACCCTCCAGGTGGGATCTCAGCAGAGCAAAGTGGCAGAATCACCTCTCTGGATCTGCATGTTCCTGTGCAACCTGTTCTAGGTGGACCTGCTTTGGCAGGGATGTTGGATTAAGTGATCTCCAGGAGTCCCTTCCAAGCCCATATCATTTTGTGATTCTGTGATTCCCCCTGAGGCTGGCACATATGAAGTAGGACCTATGGAAGGTCCAGAAATCTGGGGGCCAGGTGGAATGCCCTCATGTGTCTGAAATGACATTAGATACCCAAGTACAGGCAACTAAATTGTGATCTGAATCTTTATTATACCAAGAACTCAGAGAACCAGTGCGCACAGAAAAACTCATGTGTACCATACATATGTGTCTGTGCCAGATTTTGGGTCGAACTTGAACTGAATCTTACTCAATGCCTCTGTCTTTCAAGTAAGGGTTTAGTTTGGTTAAACCCCCTTGAGGCCCAATTCAGGCCATAGATTTGATTGCCACATTCTGATAGAAAACCCTGCAAGACTTTCTGGGAGCTACTCTGTTCTGTACAAATAATAGAGTATCTCTTGAGCCAGGGGAAAGGATGACAAATGACTGATTCAGCAGTTCTCTAGATGTGACATGCCCCTTTAGGATACGGGAAACTGCAGCTCAGTCCTCTGATTCAATTAGTTTATTACAAATGACCTAAGTTGGCAGAGTCTGTTTTAAGTACAAATAGAAACAGCATAGAAGCAATGCAGAAGTCAGCTGTTATTTCTGATGAGCTTAAGGCAGATCAAAATACAACCTAACTGAGTAACAAGACAGATATGTCCATAAAGTATTGATTGATAGATTAATTGATGTGTTATGAGCACAGTCGTCGATGTAAGTTCTCTCTTTACGAACTATCCCTTTTTTTCTTTCTACCAGCAAACTGTCTCATCTAATATATCTACAGCAAAGATGCTGCATACAATTTATCTACTTTAATGCACTACATTTTTCTAGACTTTCTTCCGGATAGAATATGGTGTATTATTTCCCCATAACACTTTAAAATCCTGATTCCAACCACTGTGTTTACTGGGCAAATTTGGAGAAACCCTATTTGTATTCCTGTCGTTACTCTGGATTTGCTTTGATGAAACTGGAACTTTGTCCATGTTTTTATTTTAGTTATAGGAAAGAAAGACTTTTAATTTGGTGGTTTTAATGTTAAAATGTACTGGATATTTTTCCTTCATAAAAATAGAAAAGCACGAATTGATGGCTTTTTGCTTACACTTGCCCTTCAACTGCCTGAAGTGCTACTGTGTAATGATTTTTCAGAAAGAGATTTTGAATTCTTGTTGCTTGTGTTATGCAATGTTCCTGTGGAGGCACAGCCCTGTTGTAGCGTCTTATCTAAAAGGGAAAGAGATACACAAGACAGACTTCATCAGATTGCAGAAAAGAATTGCACACAATGAGATTGACCTGCTTTTGTATTCCTTTTATCTTAGCAGTACCAAGACACCACCTTCTCTGTGAGATAATAAAAGACTCAGAGCAATCCAGATTGTTCCTTAATGAAAGAATTCTCCCCTTGCCTGGTTATAAGATTTGGTTAATGCAGGAGGAGGCTACAGCCAGCAAGGTCTTTTACATGTAATGTATAATTGATGCAGGATTTGACTGGCAGCAAAGACTCATCTTCTAAAGTTATTTTTATGAGCCCTTTCCTCAATGTGGTCTCTCTCATCTGGCTTACAGTTTAATGATGAGGAGTTCTTTGAGCAAAATCCTTATTTTATTAATGAGATCTTGCTTGATTTGACAAAAATTATAATTCTTTCTTTAGAAAAGGCTTGTTGCTGCTTTTCATTTGTGGCTGATCTGCCAATAAGGATACTTTTACTTATCAACACCACAAATCTGGAATTATTTATTTGCTGCTGTGTACAGTGTCAAAGCAGTAGATGAAGATTTTAACACACTTGAACTCGCTTGCTCTTATTTGTCTATGTACTATTGGACTTTTACTCACCAGATTTACACTGAGTCATTCAGAATGAAAGGTATTCAGCAACTTGATAGATTAGTCAGCAACTCAGTGTTAAGCCCTGAACGAGGAAACAATCATAATTTTTATTATTTAATGATCTGAATACATATGTGAAAAACTTTTTACAAAGTATTGATAGATAAATACATTCTTCTAAATAGAGGAAGGAATGCACTAAAAGTAGTGTCTCTAATGATATTTATTACATTAGATTCACATTAAAATTTCCCTAAAGCTAGTAAATTTATAGGTGGACTTGAAAGTGGGGAAAACAAAGATCAAGAATCAGTTATTCTTCCCAGTTTGGTATAAGAAATGCACGGTATTGAGGCCACAACTGAAGCCAGACTGTGTGCAAAGTCAGCCAAACAGAAGCTGTTTGGGGAGATTTGGGGAGATTCTGTTTCACTTGTTTACTGATGTTCATTTGCTGCACAAGAAAAACACATGTTCAAGAACAATATTATCTTAATATACTGCTTCTTGCAAATTAAACATAATTTTCTGCTATTTTAAATTACAAAGAATTCTCTCCAATTTTATCTGATGATAAAAGATCTTATATTTCAAAGGACTAAGTGAGTAATGAAAGTAACCTATCAAAAGAGAAACAGTCCTCTGGTCTGGGGACATTCAAAAGAAAAATGAGGATGAACAGTCTCCTTCTGGCCTATAAGAAAGACAGATTGCCACTATGGTATGAACACATGTGTATGCACTGCTTACCACCTCTGAATGGTTGGTATGTGAGATGTTTTGGCATAGCATTACGAAAGTCAGCATTTGAACTTTTGGGGAAAGTAGGAAGTACTTTTGCATGTAGAACAGAAGCTATATAGGACAAAACGGTGAGGCAAATGAAACCAAGTTGGAGACACACAGTTCAAGAAAAAGCCAGGCAAAGTTTCCCTTACTATTTTGACTAGCTCATGAATAAGTTTTTGGCTTTCAGGGAAATACTGTATTACTGCTGGCTCTGTGATGTCAGTTATTTGACCACAGCAAGGAGATGTCTGGGGAAAGCTGCTCTGGGAGGTCATCACAAGTCAGGAAACATTCCTTGTGAAGCTTGGAGCAGCTCCTTATCTACCCAGGGAAGGCATGTAGTAGATGAGAAAAGAGTGAAAAATGTATGAGTCTACAACATAAGGGATCTGCATCCTGGGTCAGGAATTTGAGGGATGTGGTAGACCAGGGATCATGACACTTTTTGCTATATCAGGGTCTGTGCGTTCTTTCCTAAACAACTCTAGAGTAACTTTGTACGGATGGAGACCCTGATAAGACAAACCCAGTCCTCCTGCAACAAACCTCTCCCATGCAGTGATGAAATCCTGGGAAGAAACTTCATCTTACATTTTTTCTCATGTTCTCCTTTCTGCTTCCAGAGATGTCTGATGGATAGTCTGCAAGGAGGTGAAATTCAGATAAGAATTCATGCTCAAAGAGCACTTTTTACACCCTCCCTTTTTTGCTAATTTGTTGTATCCAAGTTACAGAACAGGTTGCCTTAACTCCCACCAATTTATTATACTCAAAGTCTCATTGTAGGCAGAAACAACACAGTTTGTATGCATAGTAAAGGATTTATTGTTAGTCTAATTAAATTCTCCAGAGCCTAATCAGAGAATTAATACTCTTCCAGTAAAACTGGAATTAACACTTACAATTCAAATTACATACAGCTAAAGTGATCTGTACACAAACTTTCTGGTATTTACCCCATTCTCTGATGCTATCCACACACCTTCCACTACTCCTTTGGGTCCCTCAGCCAGGGGAGGAGGGTATGGGGAGTCATCAGCATCATGAATCCTCCTCTGGGAAAAGCACAAAGCTGATAAGAGTTTCTTCCTCCTCCCTCTAATATCTTCTGAGGGTCATTTCTATATGTTTACTAATATGCTCTACACCTTGCCTTTTTTTTTCCAGTTGTCTGCAATCCCACACTGCATCTAAATTTACTGTATATGGTGCATGTGTTTTACAGATGTTGGACAGTTGTCCTCTCTTATTTTTATTACCCCTGGTTTTGCCCAGATCCTAGGATGCATATACAGGTTGGGCAGAGGATAACCGGAGAGCAGCCCTGAGGAGAAGGATTTGGGAGTGCTCACAGATGAGCTGGCAGTGCGCACTGGCAGCCCAGAAAGCCAACTGTATCCTGGGTTCCATCAAAAGAAGTGTGACAAGCAGGTCACAGGAGGTCATTCTCCTCTCTACTCTGCTCCTGTGAGACCCCACCTGGAGTACTGTGTCCAGCTCTGAAGTCCTCAACATAGAAAGGACATGGACCTGCTTGAACAGGTCCAGCGCAGGGCCACAAAGATGATTGGAGGGATGGAGCACCTCTCCTGTGAAGACAGTCTGAGAGAGTTGAGGCTGTTCAGTCTGGAGAAGAGGAGGCTCCAGGGAGACCTTCTAGCAGCCTTCCAGTATCTGAAGGGAGCCTACAGGAGAACTGGAGAGGGGCTCTTTGTCAGGAAGTGTAGTGACAGGACAAGGGGTAATGGTTTTAAATTGGAAGGGGGGAGATTTAGGTTAGATATTAGGAAGAAAATAGATATTAGGAAGAAATTCTGTGAGGGTGGTGAAGCACTGGAACAGGTTGCCCAGGGAAGCTGTGGGTGCCCCATCCCTGGAAGTATTTGAGGGCAGGCTGGATGGGCCTTTGAGAAATCTGGTCTAGTGGGAGGTATCCCTGCCCATGGCAGGGGGGTTGGAACTTGATGATCTTTAAGGTCCCTTCCAACTCTAACCATTCTATAATTCTATTATTCTGTGCACTGTTCATAGCCCTGTGCCCTCTGGTGTCATCACAAGCTTGTACTTTCAAGACCTCTTCTACCATCTCATCTATATCCTTTTCTGTGTGCTGTGTTTGCTGTTGCTATCTATTAGTTAAAAAAAACTAGAGAATACGTAGAAGCATTGTATTGCATAACAATTCAAATGTAAAAGGAAAGGTAATCATCATCTGATCATTAGACCATTGCCATTAGAGTTGAAAAAAAGGTCATATACATCTCCAAGCAGACCAAAACAAAGTCTGGCAGGTCCTGAGGCCTGTGTTGTTAGTGTAACACAAAGCATACAGTTTGTTAGAAATAACTTCAAGGTTACACTTGCCTGGCTGTGTGGCTACACCTTTGCATATCTCTTGTGTCCTTGGGCACAGTAAAGACCCTTCAGCAC
This sequence comes from Thinocorus orbignyianus, assembly GCA_013400375.1. Taxonomy (NCBI): domain Eukaryota; kingdom Metazoa; phylum Chordata; class Aves; order Ciconiiformes; family Thinocoridae; genus Thinocorus; species Thinocorus orbignyianus. The sequence goes on along the minus strand of VXBW01000362.1, from coordinate 1,174,065 downwards.
CTAGTCCTCTTTGTGCTCAGAAACAAGGATATAATGGAGCAATTCTGGCATTACTGACCAGTCAGTCTCATCTCTGTTCCCAGTAAGATAGTGGAACAGATCCTTCTGGAAGCCATGTTGCAGCATTCAGAAGACAGGGAGGTGGTTAGAGAGAGCCAACATGGCTTCACCAAGGGCAAGTTGTGCCCAACTAATCTAGGGGCCTTCTATAATGGATTGGCTTCATCAGTGGATAAGGAAAGAGCTATGGATGTCATCTTTCTAGACTTCTGTAAGTCTTTGAATATAGCCCCCAGCAGGCTTGGCAGGCAAGATCCTGCACTTGGGTCAGGTCCGCACTTATGAGGAGTGTGGTGAAATGCTGGAATAGGTTGCCCGGAGAACTTGTGGTTCAAGTTGAGATCGGACAGGGGTTTTAGCAATCTGTTCTAGTGAGAGACGGCAGGAGGGTTAGAACTAGACAATCTTTGAAGGTCCCTCCTACCCAAGCCATCCTATGATTCTATGAAGGAGCAGGTGAGCTGGTGCAGGTTTGCCTGCTCCTGGGGCTGTCTGCATTGTGCACAGCTCCTGCCTGAGTGCTGCAGGCACAGCGTCTCTGTCTTTCAACACGCTCAGGAGAGCAAAATTTAATTGCTAGTAATAAGAAGCCTAACTTAAGCCAAGCAAAATAAACGAAAAGGCAGGTACAAACCATGATTTCCTTCATTTCATTGTCGCTTGCACTGAGAGAGGGTGAACCCACAAGCTGCTGTTGTTTTATATTCCTTCTCTTTTTACATAACTAAGCTCTGATTGCCTGATGTCTGATTAGGTCAGAGTGGGAGTAAATAACTGGAGAGGAAGGATGGTTGCTAAGGTGCTGGATGCTAAAGCTATACAATTCCCAGTCCTGAGTAATGAGAGTGTTTCGTGCAGGTGGTTTTTTTTTGGTTTGGTTTTTTTTTTTTTTTTTTTTTTTTTTTTTTTTTTTTTTTTTTGTTTTTTTTTTTTTTTTTTTTTTTTTGTGATTTTGTTTTTGTTTTTGTTTTGATTTATTTTATTTTTTTAATTCATGACTGGTGCACAATAAAATCACCACCCATTTCTCTTGGTCCATCTGCTTTTTCCCTTTTTCCTTTTTATCTTTCCTCCTCTGAACTTCCGCTCTCTCTTCTCTCTCATCACCTGTTTTGTTAAGTAGCCATTTCCTTGAAGTTTTGAGATACAAATATGAAGTGCCACTGCTGGTCCCCCAACAAAGGCATTTCTAATGTCTGAACAGCTCATGGCTGTAGAGTTAAAAGAGAAAAAAGTGATCTGGTTTTCCTCTTCTGACAGAGATTTCAGTCCCAAACCAGAAAGTGATTACATTAAAATAATTGTTCTGGTGATTTAACATATCAATAATAAACGTGTTGATAGTAAACAATATTATTTTATTCAACTTACAGTGGCTTTATTTGCTCTGACAGTTGTGCTAAGGAATTGCTCTAGAACAGCATGCCCTGATTCCGGTGTACTTTTTCCCAGAAGACTGGTATTTATAATAGCTGGGATTCTGGATTCTTTTCTCTCTCTTTATGTTAAAGTGTGTTGGGTGATGGCTCAGGCAGTGGACAAAATCCATTTTGCTTATTAATGTGAAGTATTCTGGGGTGATCAAAATATATGCATGGCAAGCTAATTAAGTTTATTAGCTATGATCACAAGAAGGATCTCATACTTTGGTATTTATTTAAATAGAAATGCATCCTGTAAATAATCATCGTTCCACTGCTGTGAAATCATTGGTGTCAGTTGGTATCAGATGAGAAGAAAGAGGAACACAGCTGGAATTACTTCCAGTTAGTCATGATGAAGAATGACAAAATCATTGACCTCCAAGTGGTTTAATCCTTGCTGCTCTGGCTAAAAGTCAATGAATGCAAAAGTACTGTGCATTTCTCTTTCTATCCCAACCTTTAACACATAAAGAATTGTCAGATGGAGCAAACACCGAAATGCTTATGTTTACTGTTCAGAGATGAGCATGTGGTCTAACTTGGCTTTCAGTTTGAATCTGAAGCCCATTTCCCTAGTAAAGTAAAAGTAGCCTTGGATTCTTTCAAGCCTTAATTTCTACAGTTACTGCTAATCAAGGTGATGTCTTTTAAAAGTTTGGAAGAGTGACTTCTGGGCAATAAAGAAGTTTGAATGCCTTTGAAAACATGCAGAAATGGAATGTTCATCCCTCCTTATGGTTGAGGGTTGATTCCACATGCTCTTTGGTCAAGAGTGTTACCAAGCAACTCGATCTCCGTTTGCAGCAGTTGAAAAATGGTATATTGGGTTCACGTAACAGAAAGGATTTGCTTTTCACATTGGATAGTTTCTCAGCATGTCTTCAGATGAAGTTGCTTCTGGCACATTACACGACACCCAAAATACACATTTTTGGAAAAATATTGCCCATGGAATTAGTGTAACTGATACTTTAAATGCCTAAAATAGTTTCAGTTTTAAACAAAGAGAAATTGGCTATACTATTAAAAAACCAAAACCAAAACCAAACCAAAGAAAAGCAAAGCTATATGCGTTCTTTGGTGTTTCCTACAAAGTCTAAGTGCTTTCTAGTCAAGTATGTCACTCTCATATATTGAATATTCTCTCATTGTCTGAGGGAAAAAAGATGAGGACATGTAAAATGATTTTTTGAGAATTTTTGTTTTCTGTTTCTTTTTTTTTTTTTTTTCCTAATGTAGTTGTTAATTTTATTGCTACAGTGCTTAGAATATCCTACAAAGTCAGAGCCTTGGTGGGTTGAGTGCAGCTTAAATGAGTAAGCAAATAATTTCCTGATCCCAGAAAACCACAATCTAAACATTAGAGGTAAGTAACAGAAATTGGGAGAAGGCAACAGACTCTAGATCATGTCGACAGTTTCCGCTTCCAAGCTCCAACTGTGCTGCTTAACTTACCCTCAATAGTGTGATATTTCATATAGTTTTCTTCCTTCTTTATTCCACTTGTAGTGGTTTATATCCAGCTTTGCTTTTACAACTGCAATCTGTATTGTTTATGCTATCTTCATTTTCTGTCAGCACGGCTTTCCTTTTCCTGCTTTGCTATACTATATTGCTATACAAATAACTAAGGAGGACGCAGCTGTAGCAAAAATTGAGCTGTGCTGGGTTTTCTAAATTTCTCTTGTGAAAATTAGGATTCATTTGACTTGTATGCATTACTTTGTCAGAGGAAAATCCTGACACGAACGTCAGTCTTGCTCATGCCTGGAAGGAAACAGAAACAGGAACAAAATTTGATGTTATTGTGCCAGAAATTTATTTTTCATTAATTCCTGGCAGGATAAAGCAAGTAGTCAAACATCTCATCACAGATGCAGATTATCTTTATCCTAGAAACAAAAGAACAGAAATTATAACATAAAACAAAATCAGGCACCAGGTGAAACAGAACCAGCTAAAAATTAACATGACTGTAAGAATTTATCACACCACTTTAAAAGATTGACTCAAATAACTCATGGTAAATTACTGTGAATTAATCACCACTTTAGTGAAGATATATTGCACAATAATTCTCTAGGGTCCAGTTCTATAATATGCTTTTATAGGAAAGCTTGGTGTTTCTAGGAGATGAGTATTCTGTGTTTCTCATGAGAAATCACTGGGATAGCTATCAGTAACTGGCTGAGCTGCTTTTGTTTAGCGTTTTCAATACTCATACATTATGATTATAGCAGAGAAGTGCAGTACTTAGAAAGCAAAGGGGATATTAAATTGTGGGGAAAGTGGAAGAAATGATGGGCCATCCAATGCATGCACTTGACAGTATATTGTTGAGCTTGGTCAATTGTTACAAAAGGCAGTGGAATGTGGAAGGAAATGTGTGTCTGGGTCTGAGACGCATGCTTGAATGGGAACAGGTATGGGATTTTAACCTGTTGTGATGGCGAACTGTAACTGGTTGACTCAGAGCTTATACCACCAGGCTGGATCACTCACCTTCCTTCACCAACACTAATGACATATGTCCAAGGAGGAACATCATGCACTTCCAATGACTTCTAATTCCCCTGATTCAGGTCTCTTTCACTGTACCAGCTCTCTGCTGGATCTCTTTAATTAAGCAGAATGGCCTCCACGATCCAGTATTCAAGATACTCACCTGGATCATCCACTAGATCTGTCAGATAATTTGTAATTCTCATTTGTTGATCTCTGTCTCTTGTGGAAATATTACAGTATCACTTTAAATATCACCAGGTGAACATAAAATGGGCAGCAGGGCTGCAAACAAAAGAGTATTAACAAGCCACGGGGTGCTTAGTGGCAAGGAGGTATAACTATACAACTCCCTGAAAGTCCTGCCTTGATTTAACAGGGGTGGTTACAAAGAATTATTGTTCAGGCTGTGCCTTGTGTTTATTTCCTCGTTAATGCTCTCCAGTTGCTGGTTTGATTTTTATCATTCTATGCTTGCCTTTAGAAAATGAGCAAGTTGGAGCATAAAGTGGGAAGTGCTGCACAAAACTCCCCAAATGTTCACAGGCTACAAAAAGGAAAAAAAAACAACTCAGCTTCTGTAGCAATTCTGCCTGCAATGTAAGCTTGTGCATTTTGAAACACGGGGTTGGAAATCCAGCCCAATTAAAGCCACTAAGACTTTTTGCTGTGGAGTCTGGGGGCCAAAATATTGCTCCAAGTGTTTGACAAAAAGGCTGTAATGTTTGTACTTCTTAAGCCAGGAATACTATTCTTTAAAAATCAATTACAAAACATCTTGCAAACTTAGGATGTCTGTGTAGTTATTATTAATTTTTGTGAGACAAATATGAGATAAACATGATAAATAAGGGCAACGAGTTTTGAGTGAATAACTCATTTAATCAATCAGACTTTTTCAGCTAATCAATATCCCACCATTAAAAGAGTATGTTCTCAATATAATAAATAAGAAATTTAAAAGATAAGTTTGCTAAATCTAAGTTAGAGGTTGTTTGGTCTTTGCTTGGTGGTTTTTCTGTTGGATTTTTTTGTTTGGTTTTTTTTTTTTTTTTCCCTCTAGGAAACTAATGAAGAGGTGTGATCCATCTTCTTTTAGCAGAATCATAAGTGAGGTGATATGGGTCCATAGAGAGATCAAACATGAAAAAGGCAATAAAGGGAGAACAATTCGAAGAAGCTGAATGAGTCACAGAGAAGAGCAGAATGATTTCCTTAATAAGCACCATGTGTTTCTGCTAAATAACTCCTTATTTTGCCTTTTATAATACTGTGACAGGTCTTAAATTGTTAGTCTCTTTTTTCAGATTGTATGATAGCTATTGGAAATGTGGCAGGATACACAGCTACTGCAAATGCAGCCTTTGCAAATTGAACGTCTGTTACCGGCTCCAATCACATATGTGTGCTCTAGATATGAAAATAATCTAACTAATTCCAATTATACTTGCATACATAAAGATAAGCAGACACATTTATGCATTGTGGGATGGACCAGTTTTTGCCAAATATCTAGAAACAAAGCAGGAAGATGAATATTTTCCAAGATATTTCACTGACAGCTTTCACTCCTTTTTTTTTCATATCTTTAAAATGTTAATTTTAATGATAGAGTGACACAACAAGAAAACAGATCTTTAACTTGTTGGATTAACCTATTTAACAATAGTTTATGTATTGCAAGTGCATGTATTAAGCTATTACTCTCACATTAACTGAAATGTGTAATTTTCTGTACTATACATTAGGTAAAGATGTATGAAGACTTTCTGTTCATAGTTATAAAAAATGCAGCTGCTTGCTGCTCAAATTTCAGTGTGCACTGGCCAGAAGGTGGTGCTTTCAACCACAGATGTGCAAATCAGGAAACAAAATATGAATATGAACTATGTGAACACTTGTCTGCATTGAATAATAGAGGAAAGCAGAGAATTCTGTGAGTTTTGCCTAGTCAAACACAGCTGAACACAGGGCCAGCACAGTCGAGAAAGAAACAAGTGTAAAATGGAATCTTCTTTCTTATTCAACACTTTTGTTCATAGAATCATAGAATGGTTAGAGTTGGAAGGGACCTTAAAGATCATCAAGTTCCAACCCCCCTGCCATGGGCAGGGACACCTCCCACTAGAGCAGGTTGCTCAAAGCGCCATCCAGCCTGGCCTTAAATTCTTCCAGGCAGCCACAGCGTCCCTGGGCAACCTGTTCCTGTGCCTCACCACCCTCACAGGAAAGAACTTCTTCCTAATATCTAACCTAAATCTTCCCTCTTCCAATTTAAAACCATTACCCCTTGTCCTCTCACTACACTTCCTGACAAAGAGCCCCTCTCCAGCTCTCCTGTAGGCTCCCTTCAGACACTGGAAGGCTGCTAGAAGGTCTCCCTGGAGCCTTCTCTTCTCCAGGCTGAACAGCCCCAACTCTCTCAGCGTGTCCTCATAGGAGAGGTTCTCCATCCCTCTAATCCTCTTGGTGGCCCTCTGCTGGACCTGTTCCAACAGTTCTATGTTCTTTCTATGTTGAGGACTCCAGAACTGGACACAGTATTCCAGGTGGGATCTCACAGGCACAGAGTAGAGGGGGAGAATCACCTCCCGTGACCTGCTGGTCACGCCTCTTTTGATGCAACCCAGGATACAGTTGGCTTTCTGGGCTGCCAGCGCACACTGCCGGCTCATGTTGAGCTTCTCATCCATGAGCACTCCCAAGTCCTTCTCCTCAGGGCTGCTCTCCAGCCATTCTCTGCCCAACCTGTATTTGTGCCTGGGATTGCCATGTCCCAGGTGTAGGACCCTGCACTTGGCTTAAATGAACTTCATGCCATTTGCATTAGCCCACCTCTCAAGCCTGTCCAGGTCCCTCTAGATGGCATTCCTTCCTTCCAGTGCGTCAGTCACCCCACTGAGCTTGGTGTCATTGGCAAACTTGCTGAGGGTGCACTCTATCCCACTGTCCATGTCTCCGACAAAGATGTTAAATAGTACTGGTCCCAGTACTGATCCTTTTAGGACACTCATCACTGGCCACCATGTGGACATTGACCCGTTGACCACAACTCTTTGCCTCCGACCATCAAGCCAGTTCCTTATCTACCAAGTGGTCCATTCATCGAACCCATGACTCTCCAATTTGGAGACTAAGATGCCATGCGGGACAGTGTCAAATGCTTTGCTTAAGTCCAGGTAGGTGACATCTGTTGCTCTGCCTTTGTCCATCAAGTTCGTGGCAGTATCGTAGAAGGCCATCAAGTTTGTCAGGCAATTTACTGTCTAAATTGGATTTTTCATCCTGATTGCAGCATAGTGGTAATGCAGCTTGGAGAGGAAGAGCAATAGCTTGTTCTATTCGTTATGAGCAAAGGGACCTCAACCTGACTGCAGAATCCCTGGTGGTTAGACTGTTACACAATTTTTGTTTAAGAAGCAGCACTGAAAGAGAAGAAAGCAAACTGAAATTTGTGTGTGTCCCCTCCCCTTGAGATAGCTTTAGTTTTTGGACAACTGCTTTGGCTTCTGCTGATGGTCCTTAAAACAATTAACAGAGGAAAAGGTATTTGCTGTTGTTTTGAGATGCGTAGACTGCACGTGGAAGAGGTAGAAGGGAGTGACAAGCTGGACCCTGCAAAACGTTTTGCTCTCTGTGTAGCCAAAAGAGTAAGAAGAAACCTCCTAGAGACATATTGTGACTAGCTGGCACTATAGGATTACACATGCGTGTGTGCATGTGCATCCAGTGCCTTGTTAGACATGTATGTACTGTTGTTCTGCAGCCCTCCATTGCCTGACCCATCTTGGGAAACTCCCCAGCTGCTTAAAGCTCTGCTGTTCAATGCCTGCACCTTCACTGCTTTTACAACTGTATCATTTCACCTCTGACTAGTTTTATTGCCCTCAACAGGGTTATTTGCATATGTAAAGTTTATTAACATACTTACCTAAATGTTTGCAAATCTGAGCCATGAAAATTATCTTCTGAAGGTTTGATTTCAAATTACACTCCTTTGATTAAAACTGTGCTGTTAGCCTTTAATAAATTTCATTCAGTTGCTTGACCTCTAGATGATCATCCTAATCATCAGCTCTCTTTTCATGTTAATCAAAGATTTGATGGGAGATTTTGGGTAATGGTGAAATGAAAGAAAATAAGAAGGTTCATAATACAATCCAGGGCAATATTTTTGGTGAATGCTGACTGTATTAATTTAAATTAAACAAAAGGTTATGTACACGTAAGTGTTCTATTTATCTTGGACAATCAAGCAGTGTTCCTGGGAAAAAAGCACACACATTTTGGTGTCAGTAGTTAGTATTTCTTCAGATTTCAACAGAATTAACTTTCTGTTCCAGTTCTTGAAAAATCTCTTTAGCTGAGGTCTTTAGTTGTGTTCCTAATGAACATGTTAAGGTTTTTAGTTCTGTTGATTGAAGCAAATTAATTTTGGACTTTGTTAATTGGGAACAACTGTCAAATTCTTCTCCAGGGATGAACTGAAAACTAATAAAGATATGGTATCTTTAGAAATATTTGAAGTTTCTTAATCCTCAGGGTTCCGGTGTTGTTGTCCTCAGATAGTCTGTGGAAGTGAATTTTTGCCTTTCTCCCCATGAAGGAAGTTAGCACAAGAATTATGTAATATTTGAACACTGCTTAACAATACTTTGGTATATAAATGGTGTATATTTTACTTAGAGTGAATAGTAACCCACTGGTCGAGTCACAAAGTCCTTTCTCTGACATTCTTTTCAGGGGATTTTTTCGCCTTTGTAAGGGCTTCAGACAGAGACATATGGTAATAGAAACTTTGGCATTTTCTATTAGTATGGATAAAGAGATTATTGCTATAAAGGGATAGAGAGCTAAACAATGTTATCACTTTCTGAAGATTATATAGTTTATTAAATTTATCTAATCCTTATTAATTCCACACCTAGAGGATTTAAATTGATGGGATGCTTTGAAATAGACTTTGGATACAAGATGAATTGCACTGTGTCTGTTCTTTATCCAGAATAGGTCCGAAAAGCTCTTTGGGGAAGATCTCTTATCTTTCCATTTGTATATGCAGATACCTACCTCACACTTGGGACCATTAATTAATAAATTAGAAGAATGTAGAATTTTTGTAATAAAAAAATGTCAAATGCAGTCAAATACACACTGGATGAAATGGGACTCGTGAAGCCATTGCTGTGTAACACAATGTACAGTACAAATGCCACATGAACCATGCCTAACAGAGCTCTCTTCCCCATCCTCTTGTTAAAACTGCACCTGCTTATAAGAGATAGCTCTGTCCCAGGGAAGGATTATTCAGCCTTAATAATAATTCTTCGTCTTCTTCCTCATCACTGTCATACTTCATGCTGAAAAAGACTAGAAAAACAAAGGTCTCTGGAGGCTGGCATGGAGATATTTCTGCATCATGTACAAAGGGCACTGTAAGCAGATTCAGTCTTTTACCTGTCCAAGTAGGGTCACCCTATCTTCTACCAACATTCAAAGGAAGCTACCAGATCTTTTACAGGGTGATTAAGCTCAGTCAAAATCATCTTATGGAAATGCCTTTTTCTTTTCATTGTCTAGAGTAAACATCAAGAATGAACTTTTATTTCCTGTGTTAACGGAGCACTGCTAATCACAGGATGAAATTCAGTGTGCAGGCTCAGATGCTGGCTGTATAGAAAACATCAGAAACACATCAGAAGCCAGTAGAACTAAATCAATTTACACTAGCAGAGATCAAGCCCAGTATGTCTGGCATGGTCTGGTGAATACAGCTGATGAACAGGGAAGCCATTTTAAGGATTTCAGTAGAGTTTCTCTAGGATTTCCAACAACATTTTCTTCATCAGAAAATTACCTTTTGATCAAAACCAACTATTTTCTCAGGAAATTGTCCATCCAGGTGAAATTCTGAGATAAGTCCTAGAAAATGCTCTCAAAATGAAACAAAGTGGGATTGGGGCTTTGGTTTACGTTGTTTTGTTTTTGTGGTTTTTTTTTTTGTTTGTTTGTTTATTTGCTTTTTTTCCCCCAGAATTCATTTTCTTTGGAGATGCCTTCTTGTATTACAAATGTTATACTTTAAGCACAGAAGTTAAGTCAAAAATCAGCTTTTTCAGGGTGTAGACTTCTAAATGATTAATTGAGTTTTTCTAGTACTTTTTTCATTTTTCTGGGAAATGTTGAATTACCTTTGTTTTCATTAAAAATATGAATGAATATAGCTTTCCCTGTCACAAGGCTTTCTATGTAATAAAAATCTGATATCTTTACACAGCCCTGTTACTCTTGCTCCCAGAAGAGAGGTGGATGCAGGCAGGGGCTCTCTCAGGGCATATCTGCACAGATGGGAACAGACAGCCTCAATCTGCCTTTGCTCCACAGCCATATTGGCACAGAGCTGTTTTCCTCAAAATAACCTTTTGAACTGGGACAGTGGGGCAATAAGCTGCTGAGCATAATCTTGGGAGTGCCTAGCTTGCTCTGCTGCATTCAAATAGACAGGACAAATCCTGTATCCCAGGTTTCCAAGGAGATGTGTCATGAGTGAAATGAAGCTGAAGATCAGGTGTAGTGGGATAACAACAGGGCATGAGAAGGAGGAAAAGAAAACTTACACAATGTTGATATTGCTTGACAGTGCCTGAAAAGGTTAAGAATGCTTGTGGGAAGGAGTGGAGCTTGTTTTGGTTGCTAGATTTTATTTTGATGTTTTTGTTCTTTTTCCTTTGACAGCAAGTGTTGGGAACGGAGATTAATTTTGTGAGAAGGAAAACATCTAAATGGGATAGTAGTTTATGTGGGAGTTACTAGATATATCTGAGGGGGTACTTTGCACTGCATACTTTCCAGGGGACAGGTATTTCCAGTTGTTCTCATGTGTCCAGACAGGGATGATCTTTTAGGATCAGCACCTCTTATAGCAAAGCCCTTGTAAAAAGGGTCCAGTTTCTCCCCTGCTTTAAGGAGCAGTACCTTTCCTTTTTCTCAGCATTTGCTAAGTGCCAGCAGTTTGCTCTCTGCTGTAATAGATGTGGTGTGGGAGAAAGCAGACATAATCCCCACTGCAAAGAGTTTGGGATCTAAATAATCTGCTTCAGTTTATCAGGCTCTAACTGTGATAGCAACACAATCAGCAGCAGCTGAGTAGCTCAGTGATGGTTATCAGCAGATGTTCATCCTCAGCCTTGTGGGACTGAACACTAAATGATTAATAATTCCCATTTTAAAGTAAAACACATTAACTGAGAAACCAGGATTTGCTTAGCTTTTGCTGAGCATTAGTGTAACTGAGATAAAAATAACTAAAGAAAGTTACAGTGCTGCAAGGCAAAGGTTAGCTATGATTCTATTCCTTATTTACTGAGGATAAAGGAAATTCTTTAGAGAAAATAGAGAGAAAATAGGAATGTACATTTAAAACTAGCTTTAATGATGAAAGTGGCCATAAGACTGGGCCCTGGTAAAGGGATTATCCTTGAATACTAAATTGAGGCAGAAGAGTGGCAGTTTTTCTTATCAAATATATTTAATTCTTGGAAAGTTGTTGATCCTCACAAATTGATATAATCACTTTTACATTAAATAAAAGTATTCACAAATGAATATCACATGAAATTACACAAGGAATTAGTGAGGGGACAGAGTGAATGTTGAAAGACATTTTTTTTTGCACAGTGAGAGCAGAGAAGCACATTCATCCTTCTGCAAGGATAGACAGGAGGTCGTCCATGAACATCAGCTTGATTGGGTATGTGATGGACATGATATTGTGCTATACTGTTCTCAAGGGGAAAGTGACCGAGCAGAGCAGACTGACCTTCAAGGACAACTTATCCTGAGTTCCATTACAGTGTGCAAGAAGTCAAGCAAACATGGCAAAAGGCCAGACTGGCAGAAGGGACAATACTTGTTTGAGCTCAAACACACACACATGCAAAAGTGTACAGAAGATAGTCTGTCCAGGAAGAATATAAAAACAATGCCTGAGAGTATAAGAATAGAGTTAAGAAGGCCAAAGGTCACCTGGAGTTGAAAGCAGCAAGCAACCTGAAGAGCACCAAGAAGAGTTCCTATATGTACATTGGCAGTGAACGGGAGGCACAGGGGACCCACTGATAAAAGACATGGAAAGGCCAAGGCACTCAATGGTTTTACCACCTCCATTTATGATAGGAAGGCTTGTGTGCCTGCTGATATAGTATAAGGAACTGAAGCTTTTCCTACTGTAGATTTAAGGGCCCTCTACACAGATCTCTGGCACCAGGCTGGATTCACCTAACCAAGCTGAAGGAGATTGCTGATGTCATTTAATGACTGCTCTTTTAAAATCTTTCAAATATCATGATGATTGAGAGAAGTTCTTGATGACTAGAAAAAGCAAACAACACACCCATCTCAGGATGGCCAGGAAAGAAGACCTGGTGAACTGCAGACCAGTCAGCCCCATCTCAAACTTGGAAGACTGTGGTGACAATTCTCACATGAAGGGCTGGAGGATGACCATGAGCAACTAGCATGGATTTACAAAGGTTAAATTTTGCCTAACCAAATGTATTCCTGTTATGATGAGAAAGGACTGGTGGGTAAGGTGTGAGCAATGGACTTGACTTTAACCTCTACTGAATCTGTCAGCATCAATAATTCTGTTATTCTCTGATGTGTTGTCTAAAGTACTTTGTGCATTTCACTATTCTGAATGTATTACCTGCTTTAAGACTACTGTACAGAGAGAGAACATACTTATATTTGTTCTTTGAAACAGGCAGACAGCTCTCTAGTCATCTAACACTCAATTATGAGCAGTAATATTTATTTTTATGGCAGACGTGTTCAAAATCATATGTTGAGGTCAAAAGCTGATACAACAAAGAAGAGTTTAAGAACAACATAATGAAAGTCCTCCGAAAGCACCTTCTAGTGTTCAAAACCTTGCCCTTTAGGGACTTCCTGAATGAGTGGGATTCCTGGTATTTAAAATACCGAATGGATTCTTTTCTTCCATAGACTTAGTTGGCTGCTATTAGAATAAGCATGAGTCTCATCCATTAGTGATAGAGGGTGTGTGATTTGTTTTTCACTTGTTTAGAGGTTAAATTCCTATCCACTTTTAAAAGACTGTGTATAGAGGAAAATGGAGATGAGAGTGTAAGTAGGATAACCAATATTTACTATGCATGTCTTGTTTTTTCCATTTCTTTTGTTAATGATCGACAATATTCAGTAGAGCAGTTATAAATTAATAACTGTCCTGAGATTATTTTGATTAATTTTAACTTTACATAAACAAGGTTTGGTAAAGAACTTCATGTGATTTAAACCATGGGAATGCATACCCCAATTATCACCAAAGCAATTATTAATATTTGCCCAATTATACTCTGCCGCCATCAAGACACGTTTTTGTTGTTACTATTTTCATGTACTCTTAAACAGTGTTCAACAATTTATAGTTCCTCTTTGTTCACAATTCAGAGTGTTTCACAGTGCTACCCAAACCTGTTCAAGGGATCTTCATGGTTTTTCATAATAGAATTTATTTTCTTGGCTTGAATCAAAACAAAAAAATGAGCTTTATTGCTTCAATGGTAGGAAAATTATTATTGAGTTTTGTAGCATACTTTAAGAAAACATAGTTATGACATAAGACACAATAAGACAGATAATTTTTCACAAATTTGGATTTCATTTATCACATAATGCCAAACTTGAGGGTTGATTAGATTTTGTAATTATTTTAAAGGTGTAATCATTTTTGTATGCCAAAATCTCCTATTTATCATAGTGCTGAGCTTCCAGCTCAGAATTCTGTCATTAGAAGTCAGAGAACTTTATAAAATAGTTTAAGTCCTGATTTGCTGATGGGTAAGCTGAAGCGAGGAGGACTGAAGTGATTTGCCTACCAGTAGTCAGCAGACCAGTTGCAGCCAAGGAAGTCCCAATAGGGCACATTCCTCATCAGGCAACAACATCAAGGTGTTTTAGTAGTCTTACATCTTTCATCTTTTATTTATATGCCATTTTATTTTAGTGAAGGAGCAGTGGAGGAGACTGTCATTTCCAGAATCTTGTCTCCTTGCAGAATGTTGCTTTTTTTTCTTGTTATTTTTTAATGTATAATGTGTTTGAAACAAGATTTTTCAGAAATAGATACAGACTTTGGATCTCAACAATTTTAGAGAGCCGATCTGAATCTTCAGATGCAACTGAACACTTCTTTTGAATCTGGCCATTTTTGCTTGCTGCATATCAATAACGTTTTATCTTGGCTTCATTTTCTGGTAACTTCTAGTTTTTCTTTTTTATATATGCTTATATATATATATATATATGTATTGTTTTCTATTATAATTTACCTAATTTTTCCAGTTAGGTCATTCTGTTAATCTACTAATTTCCTAGAATTCTGCAGACCTATTTTCTTTGTCAACAGTTCAGTATTTTATAAAATTTATTACAAATATGAAACTTATTGAAAGGAATAAGATGCTTCAGCCTTTGAGCCCTGGCATTAATTATTACTTCATTGGGTCTTTTGTTGGTTTTCTCATTGGTTTATTCTAAGTGATAATTGTCCCTGTTATCTCTATTTACCTCTTACTGCCTTGGTAACTCATTTGATTTTTTGGAAAATAAATCTCAGTCTTGAGCCAGTTTTTAAGTAGTAACATTGTAAAACCAATACGGATAAAAGGAAACCAGACTCCAGCACCTCCTAGGAGGCCCTAATTAGCTATACCTTCTAAATTGGTTGCTTTCTTATTTCATAGAATTGTTTAAGTTGGAGAAGATCTTTAGGATCATCAAGTCCAACTATTTACCTAGCACTGCCAAGTCCCCCACTAAACCACATCTACTCATCTTCTCAATACCTCCAGGGATGCTGACTCAACCACTTCCCTGGGCAGCCTGTTCCAATGCTTAAAAATCCTTTTTCTGAAGAAATTTTTCCAATTATCCAATCTAAACCTCCCCTGGTACAACTTGAGGCCATGTCCTCCTGTCCAATCACTTGTTACTTGGCAGAAGAAGTTGACCTCTCCCTGTCTGCAACCTGCTTTCAGGCAGTTGTACATAGCAATATGGTCTCCCATCAGCCTCCTTTTCTCCAAATAACCCAGTTCCTTCTACCGGTCCCTGTAAGACTTGTGCTGTAGACCTCTCACCAGCTGCGTCGCCCTTCTCTGGGCACTCTTCAGCACCTCAATGTCCTTCTTGTAGTGAGGGCCCCAAAACTGGACACAGTACTCAAGGTGTACATCAGAGCCAAGTACAGGGGGACAATTACTTCCCTTGTCCTATTCACCACACTACTTCTAATACAAGCCAGTATGCTATTGGCCCTCTTGGCCACCTGAACAGACTGCTGGCTCATATTCAACTGGCTGTCTACCAATACCCTCAGGTTCTTTTCTGCCAGTCAGATCTCCAGCCACTCTTCCCTAAGCCTGTAACTCTGCATGGGGTTGTTGTGACCCAAGTGCAGAACCTGGCACTTGGCCTTGTTGAACCTCATATTATTGTCCTCAGCCCATCAGTACTGCCTGTCCAGGTCCTTCTGTAGAGCATTCCTACAGGAGGCTCAAGCAGATAAACACTCTTGCCCATCTTGGTGTTGTCTGCATATTTAGTGAGGGTGCACTCGATCCCCCTTACCCAGATTGTTGATAAAGATATTAAACAGAACTGGGCCCAAAACTGAACCCTGGGGAGCACCACTTGTTGCTGACCAGCAGCTGGAGCAGATAGTTTCTTTAGGAGAATGCTGTGGAAAAAGCATTACTAAAGTCTAAGTAGACAGCATCCACACCCTTTCCTTCATCCACTAAGCAGGTCAGTTTGTCAAAGAAGGAGATCAGGTTAGTCAAGCAGGACCTGCCTTTCATAAACCCATGCTGTCTAGCTCTGATCACCTGGTTGTCCCCCATGACAACAAGGGTTAGCGATTATGAGACTTTTCCCAGTTACTTATTGTCGGGAGGGGCCCAGGAAGACAAGCAGCCGACTCAATATGAGTGATAAAGCAAGCTCCAGTGTTCATTCGGATAGCTCAGATATTTGTACACTTATTGTAAATTACGCCTACTTGTCATACACTAATTGGCTAGGCTTCTGAAGATTACATGTTCATACACCTCCTACTTGCAGTTTCTGCTTCAAGGTTCTCCAGCATTCCAGAAGGACACTCTCCCTCTCTCCTTGTTTA
>VXBW01000362.1:1110286-1157313 GCA_013400375.1 Thinocorus orbignyianus | reverse complement strand
TGCTGTGGAAAAAGCATTACTAAAGTCTAAGTAGACAGCATCCACACCCTTTCCTTCATCCACTAAGCAGGTCAGTTTGTCAAAGAAGGAGATCAGGTTAGTCAAGCAGGACCTGCCTTTCATAAACCCATGCTGTCTAGCTCTGATCACCTGGTTGTCCCCCATGACAACAAGGGTTAGCGATTATGAGACTTTTCCCAGTTACTTATTGTCGGGAGGGGCCCAGGAAGACAAGCAGCCGACTCAATATGAGTGATAAAGCAAGCTCCAGTGTTCATTCGGATAGCTCAGATATTTGTACACTTATTGTAAATTACGCCTACTTGTCATACACTAATTGGCTAGGCTTCTGAAGATTACATGTTCATACACCTCCTACTTGCAGTTTCTGCTTCAAGGTTCTCCAGCATTCCAGAAGGACACACTCCCTCTCTCCTTGTTTATCATTCTCGCAGGGTCTGTGTGACATTGGCTCTTCTTCCTTGTCAGCGTAACTTGCAGTTCTCACTGAGGCCTACTGTGGCTAAAATCCTACTTGTGCTAAACACTTAGGCTAACAAGAGGATTGCTTGTACAATGCTTCCGTGGATCCATGGCCCTGCTCCCGCAGCCATTCTGCAACAACTTATATAATATTTTGTCTGTCTATATAATAGAATCCCATCATGATATCTGTCGTCTTGGCCTTCCCTCTGATTCTTACTCATAAACACTCAACCCTAACATTATCGTCATTCAATTCTAGACAATCAAAATCATCCCTGACATACAGGGGCGCCCCACTGCCTCTCCTTCCTTGCATATCCCCCTGAAGAGTTTATATCCATCCAATACAGCTCTCCAGTTGTGCGAGTTGTAGAATAATAGAATGGTTTGAGTTGGAAGGGACCTTAAATATCATCCTGTTCCTTGCCATGGGCATCCCACGATGTTTTTGTAATGATGACTGTAACATTCTTTCCCTGCTGCACAATGGCTTCTAACTCCTCTTGTTTGTTGCCCATGCTCTGTGTGCTGGTACAGATGTACTTCAGTTGATCCCACCACCTGTCTGGGGGGAGAAGCCCTAATTCCTATGTGACCTTTCTCAGACGCTTCCATGGATTCTAACACATCAATAACCTTTGTGGTTTCACTGCTGCCTGCATCTCCATTCTGTACCTCCAATGAAACAACAGACTGAAGGACCTTACTAGCACACTGTCTCTCAAACAGTGACATGCTGCTCCCAGGCTTCTCTGCAGTGAGCCTGTTTTTATCCCTTTCCATGTTCAAATCTAAATGTTTATAGACATCTGAAGCTTCCCTTCAAGTAAGGGAAGGTTGTTTTTTTTTTTTTTTTTTAACAGTATTACACAATTATTTCTAAGTTATATACTCATTGAATTAACAAGTACTGCTTTAAGAGGCAAAGTTTCCAAAGCATACTATATCATACCAATAAGCCTAAACTAATTAATAAGCTGAATTATTAACTTTTAGCCAGCTACATAAATGACATTCAATGAAGCCAAGGCCTATTGAGTCTCTTGTAATTATATAGCAAAACCTCCAGAAATACATTGAACAACTAACATCTGAATTTAAAACTTTCTTCATTTTAGTCACACATTTTCTGCCTAGGACGGTGTTGGGACTGGTGGAAGTTGATAACACAGCGTATTTCATATGCAACAGGGAAATGTTAGAAGTAAAAATACACACTTTTAGAATAGAAATATTGGTGCTGAAGGCATTTGTGGGTAAAAAGTATCCTGGAAAGAAAGATTTCAAGTGAATTTCAAACTTTGGTGTCACTATTTGGAATGTTGTAGTATATCTAGGTAAACCTAATGAATTTGGTTTTTTTAAGGAAAATCAAATTTTTCTATGTGATTATTTTGATGTATGGTTAATTTACACACACTAGGTTAAGATTTTGTAACATTTTTGTTGTTTTTACCCCCATTATGTGTTCAAAACGTATTAGTAAGACAGATAACATTGTTCTTCAGAGGCCACTGTGGTCCATCAGGTAAATAAATCATATTTTGTGCTGCATAAATACATAATTGTATTTTCTGCAGTGAATGATAAAGGATGCAAGTTTTCTTTCCTTTTGTTATGTTTACATAACCATTAGGGACATCACTCCAGAGACAAAGGGGAGGGAACACAATGCCTGCTTTTAGATAAATGATGTATATTTTAACCTCTGTCTCTTTCTATATTTATTGCAGTCAAACCTCAACAATAGAAGAGAATATTTTCAAGGTTGTGAAACCTAGCACTTAAAAACTAGAAAACACCAGAATTATGATTGCGCTATAGGATTTACATACATGTGTTTTTTCCCTCACCCATAGTACTCATGCCTCAGCCAGTTCCTCAAATCCTTCTGTGAAACAGAAATATTAATCCTCCCACCATCTTGGCTACTGCAGTCATTGCTATGGTATATATCAGCTTCAGAAGTATGAATTTATTTATTTTCATAGTACCTTTATAGAGGGAGGTTATTTCCCAATGTCACAGTTGAAGATCTGCTGCATAAAATAAGTGAAGACCGAGTTTTCACTAATTCCACTAAATTTCACTAACAATTAGAGGCCCTGAGGTATTTTCCTGATTTCTCTTTTTTTTTTTTTTTTTCCTTGTCTTTTTTTCTTTTCCAGCAGAGTACTTCACACTATATGGTATCCTGTACAATCAAGAGCACCTCCCTGCATCTCTCAATGCAGCTGCGAAGGATTAACATCTTTGCTAATGAGAGCCTTAAGCACCAAGTTAGAAACCGAGAAAACAACCCAAGGTTTCCCTTAACCACCTGGATCTTGTTTTCTTTTTAATCAGATTATCCTCTTTCATTTCCTTGCCTTCAAGCCATTTTATCAAGCCAAAGATCCCTAGTCAGGTATACAACAATTACATCATTGATCAAAATTCACAGTCAGACCCTATATTGAAACATAGGAATTCTAGGCTGTTCAGAGAAAGACCTGTTTTTTTTAACTTGGTCAGAGACAACATCTTCTCCCTTGACAACTATGGATTTTTTTTTGAGCTGGCACCTTCTGCAGAAATATTGAACCCGAGTCAGCCCCTTAGCATTGAAAATTTCAGCACCCAGGGCTGTGCCTGCTGGCAATATTACTTATCCTTTGACCTGTGGGCTTAGCTAACAGCAAAAACCTGGGCCTTTTCTGGGGTACTTTTCAGAGAACAACAACAAAAAAAAACAACCCAAAACCGATGTTGTTAGTCAGGAACTTTTTAAGTTTCATCCTGACAATCTGCCTACAAAGTCATTTTTTTTCTGAACACTGCTGTGGAAGGAGGAGGGAGTGGAGAAGAAAGCTCAGCCTCCTTATTTGAATCTGTGTGTTTGGTAAGCGGTTTCTCCTCCCACAATTTGCAAACTTGACTTTCCAATAAATTCTGTCTCAGAGATCTCTGTTTTCATTGCCAGTGGAGCACTACTAACTTTCCTTCCTATTATCTTTCTTTGTCTCTCAAATGCCACCATAGCTGCTGTTAGTCACACTCTTAGACTCTAAGCAACTGGCCATTCCTGACTGTAAAGTTAAGAGTAAACTTAGTTATATCAAGTGATGACTTGTGGGTGCTGGACTGTAGCTCGGGTCAAAAATGGACTCATCTTGCCTGACTTTAAAAGGCTACATTAGAATCAGTAAACCTAGAATACCTTTGCAATTTACAGAGAGAAACAGGCATTTCTAGGGGGCAATTCACTGGTTTTATTGTATATATTTATTATAGGATGAAATTAAGTACTTTGTAAAAATGTTTTATTTTCCCTATTAGCTAGAAGGATAATTTAAATAATCAGATCAGAGTTGTATATTTGGTGAGATGAATGTCACGTATCATATTAAGAAATAAAATCTTGCTCTGAGAATGTCCTGCTAGAATGGATTATAGTTTAATTCCTTACCTTCTCCTATCTGTTAAGATAAAAAATGGGGCTTTGCCCCTGAGTTTGGAGTTCTGCTCAAACCTGAACCCGAGTATGTATGTACCTTGACCAACAGAAATTCTGCACTGGGATCTGCACCTGAGGAAGCCAAATTCCCAAAGAACCTTAGCTTTGTTATGTAAACTACTGCTTTGGCTGGTAGCTTCCTATTGTTTCCAGTTATTATGAAATGAAAAGCATCCCACTGCTTATTAATTAACATGAATTAAAGGGTCGTATCTTTTTTATGTGCTTTATCATGGTCCATGACTGATAACAGTAATTATTATCTTCTACCATAAGAAAGTGTTTTTAATCTGAGGTCTAGAGTCACTGTGTAGGCTGTTCTGTGTTTGTTTTTTAAACAGTGCAACATTCTCCAAAAAGAAAAAAAAAATCCAGCATGAGTGCAATATTAGCATAGCTCTGGCATTGTTCAAGCAAGTGTCCTTACGGTTTTAACTGAAAACATCTGCAAACAATGTATGCCTCACTAATGATTCCTGACTTTAAAAATTATCTTCCCTGCTGGTCTGGGTGAGGTCAAACTTTTGTGTTTTGCAGAACTGTGGGTAGGTTGCTCGGTTGGTAATGCCCAGTTTCTTTCCTTTGTTTATTATGCTTGTCAGATAGAGTTGCGCTTTCATGGTGCATTGACACCTTAAGAAAGGTCAGAATATTTTTAATTTTTGTATGCTTCTGATGTAAGGTTATTGTATAGTAGGTCTGCATGCATCTATAAAACCTGGAAGAAAACAACTCTTTCAGATGATTTGGAACATATTTTCATGCAGATGAGTGCAAAACTTTTCTTCTTTTGCTTGTCTTCTGGGTTTTTATTGATGGGATCATAGAAGGTGTATTGGCCAAAGGTCATTCCTCTATCTGCCACTCTCCTTTTCAGATGCAGAACATATTTATTTCACTTTCAGGACTGAGAGCTTCTGACTGAACCTGAGATTCAGTGACCAGGAAAAGGGCAGGACACAAGGGAGCTGCAAAATTGGAGTTGTAGGATTAATGAAGCAACAACTGACATTAACAGGGAGCCAATGAACTATATGTGAATTCAGATAAAACCTAATTGTTGACAGAATAACTAAGAGTAGAGGGATATTTGGAAGCTCAAATTCAGATCTAGCCAGATGTCGTATCAAACACTGCACCTTCTCAAGATATTTGATTCCAATTTCTAGATGTCTGTCAATCACTCCTTCCCTGGCTAACTATGCAGGAGTTTATCATGGTCTTGCTTGCGTATCTGTCACCTTTCAAAGAAAATGAAAAGAAATTTGGTCCTTGTGCTGGTCCAAGAAGTGAAAAAAATCCTTCAGCAGTAGAAGTCTGTGGCAGCTTCATTCTGAGGACTAACAGGCAGGATGAAAATTATTCTTTATCCCATTCTATAAGGAGAGTCTTTGCCAGAAGCAGAGGGGTTTGTATCAAAAGACAAGGACCACGCTCCTTCCACAGCCCCTGGCTGCTGAGATTTGACATTTATTCCAGTTTCTTCAAGTTGGGTGTGTTTCTTTTTTCTTCCATCCTATTCTCAGATTTTAAGGAGCAACTGACTCTCAAAGACTTACTCCTTCCACAGGGTCCCAAAGATGACCTACAAGAGCTGTTAACCTCTCTTATCTTTAACTCCACCCACTGTTCTCCTTTTGTATTTTGATTTCAAGTAGTCATATTAAACATGTACTTGCTGTTCAATTTACATTTTCCCTTTCATTTCAAAAGAGGAAATTCATTCCTCTTAAGACCATTTTCTAATTTTCTTGAGTAAGTTTATACTGTGATCTTCAAACGAAAGCGACAATTATCTAAAGAAATTCTTACATGTCCATTGTGAACAAACTGATAACTGTAACTTGAAGGAATGACAATCATTATACACTATCCTTTATGGAGCAACTCAGGTGTGCCTGGCAGAAATTCACAACTTGTAAATATCAATGATGTCATGGGGAGATTGCATCACAAAGACATAAAAGCTTTCTGATTCACTGGATGAAAAATTTAAGTGTCATTAGTCATTCAAAGTGGTCTTTTTGTGATGGATCAATCTTATTTTCTGTGATTTTTGGTACTTAGGAATTCTTCTGGGTTGAATATTTGAATTATTTGTAAGATAAATTTGAATACAGTGGGGGTTCAACAACCTAAATGCTTGCCTTTACCACACTTGCCACATCTTTTTGTAATTCTGATGGTCTAAAACTAAAATTATTATTAAAAACCCACCATGAACCCAACACTAATTTAAAAATAATTTTTCTCATAAGTGAAGGGTTATAGACAAAGCCCATTGTCTAACAAAATAAGGATATTTATACTGTACCCATTGTTCTAAACACAAAACTGAACCACCTGAAAGGAATTAAGGCAATCTACAAAACCAAAAAATTATTTTGAATTGCCTTGTGTATAATAACATTAAACAACAAATTGAGTAGAATTCTGGGCCCACTCCACTATTAAAAAAGTACAGAGACTCAATTCAAAGAGAAAATCAGTTTATACTAAGGGAAATAGTCCTGTGCAGAATTATTATTTTTGGTTCTATGGCTCTTCTGCTAATGTGTATAGAGGAAATGGAATCAAAATCATCTCAGATATGGACAACAAAAGGACAAAGATAAAACATTGGTAAAATCAAATAAAATAAAATTCTTGCTGCATAGTAGGAAAATAGTAATGTTGAAGGTGATCAGAATTTGATGTATTTCTTTTGTGGAACAAGGGTCTGGAGATATAGCAGAGTGCAAGCCTCGATCCTTGGAGATAACCAGGGTTTAGCAAGGTCCTGAGAAACTAC
This sequence comes from Thinocorus orbignyianus, assembly GCA_013400375.1. Classification (NCBI taxonomy): domain Eukaryota; kingdom Metazoa; phylum Chordata; class Aves; order Ciconiiformes; family Thinocoridae; genus Thinocorus; species Thinocorus orbignyianus. The sequence continues at coordinate 1,150,540 of VXBW01000362.1, read as the reverse complement.
CACCATAGTTACCTCTGCTTTGAGCAGGTGGCTGAAATAGGAGCTTTATGATGTCCCTTCTATCCATACTATGATTTTAAGTGAAAAATCCTACTTGTTATGTAAATTGTCCATATACATGCACAGGAGAAAAGATCATCATATTTGAAAATGATTAGTGAGAAGCTTTAGGTTTGAAATAGCAACACAAGGTTGTGGTGATGAAAGTGTTCAGAGCTGGAGAATGCCATTTATGGTGATGGGACTTGTGCTTTTTTCTAAGGAAAGACTGTTCATTTCCAGAACTTTGAAGCTCTGTCTGTGGAGATATGCCTGAGTGACAAATAGTTTCCTAGGGAGAAAATTGAGCAAGAATATACTGGGAGAACTCTTCATTCTTCACTATCTCCTGAATCAGCAACCATGGTTACTGGGTGTAGTTCTCTACTATGACAGGGCTATGCAGAAGATGACTCCAAGCATAAATCTACCCTGTCACTTTTCAAGCAGACACTTTTTACGTTCTTTCCCCTAATTCTTAGGAACTTTGTTCTAGATTCTCCTTCTTAAAGCTAAAAAATGTTTAATATTCAACTAAATGGGACTTACTTGACTTGAAAGTTGTTATCGTTCTTTTTTGGAGTTTGCTTTTCTGTTGTTATTCTGGTATTTTGTAAAGAACATTTATGAATCCACTAAACCAGCCAGTTTACTCCAAAATTAATGAGATATCTTTTTGCCTGATCATCCTGGCAGACTTTCTGTTCACTTGTTCAGCCTGAATCTTCCTCTTCAGCCAGGGGTAATGCAATAACCCCTGGGGTGCTTGCAAAGACCTTGTATATTAATAATATCTAGTATTTACCTAGATCTACTGGAATTTTTTATCTGTAGTGCATTTGTGCAGGCACATCACATTGTAGTCATGCTGTAACTGGTAAAGCCCCTGGTCCTTTTCCCCTTTTGTATTTCAAGCTAATTTTATAGGAAGAATCCTTCAGTTTAGTCCCTNAAGGATATTTATACTGTACCCATTGTTCTAAACACAAAACTGAACCACCTGAAAGGAATTAAGGCAATCTACAAAACCAAAAAATTATTTTGAATTGCCTTGTGTATAATAACATTAAACAACAAATTGAGTAGAATTCTGGGCCCACTCCACTATTAAAAAAGTACAGAGACTCAATTCAAAGAGAAAATCAGTTTATACTAAGGGAAATAGTCCTGTGCAGAATTATTATTTTTGGTTCTATGGCTCTTCTGCTAATGTGTATAGAGGAAATGGAATCAAAATCATCTCAGATATGGACAACAAAAGGACAAAGATAAAACATTGGTAAAATCAAATAAAATAAAATTCTTGCTGCATAGTAGGAAAATAGTAATGTTGAAGGTGATCAGAATTTGATGTATTTCTTTTGTGGAACAAGGGTCTGGAGATATAGCAGAGTGCAAGCCTCGATCCTTGGAGATAACCAGGGTTTAGCAAGGTCCTGAGAAACTACCACCATAGTTACCTCTGCTTTGAGCAGGTGGCTGAAATAGGAGCTTTATGATGTCCCTTCTATCCATACTATGATTTTAAGTGAAAAATCCTACTTGTTATGTAAATTGTCCATATACATGCACAGGAGAAAAGATCATCATATTTGAAAATGATTAGTGAGAAGCTTTAGGTTTGAAATAGCAACACAAGGTTGTGGTGATGAAAGTGTTCAGAGCTGGAGAATGCCATTTATGGTGATGGGACTTGTGCTTTTTTCTAAGGAAAGACTGTTCATTTCCAGAACTTTGAAGCTCTGTCTGTGGAGATATGCCTGAGTGACAAATAGTTTCCTAGGGAGAAAATTGAGCAAGAATATACTGGGAGAACTCTTCATTCTTCACTATCTCCTGAATCAGCAACCATGGTTACTGGGTGTAGTTCTCTACTATGACAGGGCTATGCAGAAGATGACTCCAAGCATAAATCTACCCTGTCACTTTTCAAGCAGACACTTTTTACGTTCTTTCCCCTAATTCTTAGGAACTTTGTTCTAGATTCTCCTTCTTAAAGCTAAAAAATGTTTAATATTCAACTAAATGGGACTTACTTGACTTGAAAGTTGTTATCGTTCTTTTTTGGAGTTTGCTTTTCTGTTGTTATTCTGGTATTTTGTAAAGAACATTTATGAATCCACTAAACCAGCCAGTTTACTCCAAAATTAATGAGATATCTTTTTGCCTGATCATCCTGGCAGACTTTCTGTTCACTTGTTCAGCCTGAATCTTCCTCTTCAGCCAGGGGTAATGCAATAACCCCTGGGGTGCTTGCAAAGACCTTGTATATTAATAATATCTAGTATTTACCTAGATCTACTGGAATTTTTTATCTGTAGTGCATTTGTGCAGGCACATCACATTGTAGTCATGCTGTAACTGGTAAAGCCCCTGGTCCTTTTCCCCTTTTGTATTTCAAGCTAATTTTATAGGAAGAATCCTTCAGTTTAGTCCCTTTTTTTTTTTTTTTCTACTGCAAAATGTCATTCAAATTGCAGTCAAAGTCCTCAAGGTCATCCATTGCTTCCTCTGTATTTGTCTTCTTTTCTATTGATAATGCCTCTCAGAATTGCTTCAGTGACAAATTCATTAACATAGTCCTACTTTTTGTGACAAAGTTCACAAATGAAAATACTCTTTAAGCTGCAAGACCATTTCTCCCCTGGTACTGTTTGTTCAGTAATCCCTGCTTTGCAACACCATTAATTCAAAACCTTCCTTACTTATTTTTGTGGCTCCTTTTATTCATTCCACCCATGTCCATTGGGAATTTTTCATGTGATATATCAAAGATTTTGCTGCAGTCTAGGTAGGTTCACTATATTGCACATCTATTGTCCCCCAGATCAGTTAGTTACTTTATCAAAGATATACATTATGAAATTACAGCATGCTAAACCTAAAAAATATAGCAGGAATAGATAAGTACCACAGAAAGTGGAGTAGTGTAAGTACAATACAAAGATCTTTTTGTAACACTAAATTATTGTGTTGTGTGCTCTTTTAAAATAATTTGGTTTGGTGCCCAGTGTTTTTTTCACTAGCTTGTTACACCTCCAACAAAAGAAGAAATCTTTATTTTTGCAACAGAAAACTAACCTGATTTCACTAAGCACAGCTCTCAGAACGCCTAGACAGCAGGAGAAGTATTTCTCACTACCAATAAGCTCTAAGAAGTATTTTAAAGCAAAGCTTTAATTACATTTGTCATTTCTGAGTCTCCAGTCCAAAAGTGTTAAAGTAGAGTTTTGAGCAAAGAAATTATTTGTGATATTGCGTCATGAACACAATGCAGTTATCATGCTGAGATTTTCTATATTTTCAGAAGAGCAAATGGGAGAAATTTGGGCCTAAAAAGCATGCTACGTGTAAGTAAATGAACTAGGAATACGCTGATATTGGAAGTTACCTTATTACCAAGAAGTCTAAATTAACTTTATATTTTATCAGAGAAAAACAGAGATGTTATTTTTGTTAAGTTGAAACATTTGGTCTATAAATTACAATTAGGTTAGTAAGCTACCTGAAAATCAAGTTGTAGTAATAAAAGCACAGTGCTAAGTGTACAGTTATACTCAATATAAATGAATATTTTGTTCATGCAAGTACCGGATGCCCTGTGTTAAACAAGACTGAGTTAGGTAATGTGAGGAGAATGCAAACACATTCCCTCAGTGTGCTGTGCTGGACCCGTGGCCGCCTGTAATAATTTTTCAGTAACTGCCCCTACCTGTTTTGACAGTGAGGTGGGCTGGTCCCATAACCATTGTGGGTATAGGAGGTGTTAATATATGAGGCATGCTAAATAATAAGAGAGATAATCATAGAATCATAGAATAGTTCAGGCTGGAAGGTACCTTTAAAGGTTATCTAGTTCAACCCCCCTGCAATGAGCAGGGACTCACAAGATCAGATTGCTCAGAGCCCCATCCAACCTGCCCTTGAATATTTCCAGGGATGGGGCATCTGCCACCTCTCTGAGCAAACTGTTTCCATGTTTCACGACGTTCATCGTAAAAGATGTCCTCCTTATGTCTAGTCTAAACATCTCCTTTTTCAGTTTAAAAACATTACCCTTTGGTCCTGTCGTAACAGGCCCTGCTAAAAGGTTTGTCGCCATCTTTCTTATAATGCCTTATACTGAAAGGCTGCAATAAGGTCTCCCTCAAGCCTTCTCTTCTCCAGACTGAAGCCCTGTCCTTATAGGAGAGGTCCAACCCTCTGATAATTTTTGTGGTCCTCCTCTGGACCCACTCCAACAAGTCCGTGTCTTTCCTGTGCTGACGGTTCCATAGCTGGACACAGTGCTCCAGGTGGGGTCTCATGAGAACAGAGTAGAGGGGCAGAATCATCTCTCTTGACCAGCTGGCCTCTTTTTGACTACTACCTACAAGCCCTCCTTGGACAGGGCTGCTCTCAACCCTTTTGTCCCCCAGCCTGTACCGATACCAAGGGTTGCCCCAACCCAGATGCAGGACCTTGCACTTAGCCTTGTTGAACCTTCTGAGATTCATATGTGGCCACTTCTCAAGCCTCTCTGGGTCCCTCTGGATGGCATCCTGTCCTTCAGGTATGTCAACTGAACCACTGAGCTTGGTGTCATCCACAAACTTGCTAAGAGTGTACTCAATCCTATGTCTATGCCACTGTTGAAGTTATTAAACAGTACTGGTCCCAGTACAGAACCCTGAGGGACACCATTTGCTACTGATCTCCACGTGGACAATGAGCCGTCGACCACTACCCTCTGGATGCAACCATCCAACCAGTTTGTCATCCACTGAACAATCCACCCATCAAATCCATATCTCTCGAGTTTAGAGAGAAGGATCTTGTGGGGGACCATGTCAAAGATGTTACAGAAATCCAAATAGGAAACATTCATAGTTCTTCTCTTGTCCACTGATGCAGTCACTCTATCACAGAAGACCCTGAGGCTGATCAGGCAAGACTTACCCTTTTTCTCTCCTAAAATTCAGGGTTCTGACTTTACTCTTCACCTGACCCATATCTGTCAGGACTGTGAACTCCACCAGTGCATGATCACTGCAGCCCAGGGTGCCTCCATTCTTGATGTCACCGATTAGCTCACTTGCATTGGTGACCAGCAGGTCCGGTATTGCCTCTCCTCTGGTGGGGTTTTCTATTACCTGACTTAAGAAGTTACCCTCCATGCATTCCAGGAGTCTCCTGGATTGCCTACAGCTTGCCATGCTACTTTTCCAGCGGATCTTGGGGCTGTTAAAGTTGCCCAGCAGGATCAATGCCTGTGAATGCAATGCCTCCTATATCTGGAATAAGAAGGCTTCAATAGGCTCCCCTTGATTGGGCAGCTTGTAGTAGACACCAGCCACAAGGTTTTCTTTATTGCATTGGTCTCTGATTATTACCCATAAGCTTTCAACCTCCTTGTAGCTATTCTTCAGAGACAGCTCATCACACTCTATTAATTTCTTGATGTGGTGGTATTGGCAGCCAAGGAGCACAGTGTCAGACTCTGAAAAACAGGCTCATTTGAGCAGATAATGGGCAGCTAGAAGATGACAAGGTGGTTCTGAAAGCAGGCCTACCTGAAAGCAGGTAATTCTGCTTGTCCTGAAAAACCATCAGGTGCAAAGGCATGACGGATGGGAGGGCATGTCAAAACAATAAGCCAGTAACAGAGCTGAAAAGCTATAAATATTCCAGTGATTAGATGATGATGTTTTTGGAGGTGATTTGAAAGGGCAGAAAATGAGCATTTAACATCCAAACCATGTTGACCACTGCAGCTGTTCAGTGCATGCATTTTGGCAGAAGGCTGGTCTTGCTTCCACATAGGACCTGAAGATAACACAAGTAGATGTATAGTGTCCTAGACATGGTCCCACGGTTGGTACAGGAGGAAGGAATGACTTTGTCTTTGTCAGATTGTAGGCACTGGGCATAAGCTCTGATTTACCTACTTTGTCATGGAAAGTCTGTATTGATCCTGCTTCTGAGGCAGCTCTTGCCGCAAATCAACAGCAGTTGTTTAGAGAAGGGTTGAGCCCCTTTTGCTTTCAAATACGTTTTGCAGTTTCTCTGTGATAGACACAATTTTCTTTTTTTTTTTATTAATTTCTTTTCTTTCCAAATTTTCAGGCTGCTGAGCTGAATAAAATGGATGATATTTTTGGTAATTTATTTTATTTTTGCGAGTGTACAATTTTAATCACATAAATAATTTGCAACTCTCTTTTCAGACCAACCTGAAGGCCTTTAAGCCTTCTTTATACACCATTTTAAGCCTACCCAGTAGGGGAGTCTGTCTGTTCTCAACTGCTGCTGCAAGTCAGTGTGTCCAGTCAGCATGAGACTATTGTAAAGACAGTGTACAATCCTTGGATGTGTGATAGCTCGGGTATGAGAGGTCTGGCACACAGCAGGAAAGAGCAAATTCCCTTTGCTGGTGTGATACTGCAATGGTCGGACTGTAGTCAGAAATATATAATAAAAAAAAGCCCTGCAATGACAAAAGAAACTTATAAATGTCTATCTGGCTTCATTGGGTCCTGTTGCAATCAATTGTTCCACATATTGAATGGAAGATAGTGAAAAAGCAGCTTCTATGTACCCAAAACTACTGCCAGTCTAATCTCCCCCTACTTTAATGTACTCTTGATATGTAACTTTGAAGACATTGAACTGAAACCTCTTCTTTTTGAAGGTTATAAAATCCAGATCCAGTCCACTGTTTTGTTCTATAAAATCATTATTTAACAACTGTTAACAGTTGTTGACAATTGAGCATGTCAGTATTTGGTAAGGTTAAAGCACTAAACAAAATGAAGGTTTGAAAACAGAAAGGGATTATTCAATAACCTCATAGTAGGCCTGAACCACAACAAGTGGGGAATGTAGAGATTGACACTAGAATTTGACACTTGTAGAAGTTCTGAGCTTTGAAAATAGTTTCTTTTTTTAATTATTTTTTTTTACTGTAATGGCCCAGTTGTGAGTAAAATTCTGTCAGGTTCCAGATCTGATGGTGTATCACCAGACCTATGCTGACATATGTCTAGGCACACATACTGACTGTTGGAGAAACCCAAAAACCTAATTCCGGCACCCCTGTCTTTAATACACATACTGCCCATGATACGTAGGATTGGAGTATGGATATGTAGCCTTGGAGGCCTGCTAAGATTTCCGTTTTCCCACTCGTCACTTTCTCTTCCCTTAAGCATCCAGCAGTTTGCTGTGTGCAATATAGTCCTTTTACATTATCTATTACTAGCAGCTTTCTGCTAGGTTGTGAAGCTGATGCTTCAATGTACATGTTCCTTGTACAAACTCAGAGAAGTGATAAATGCAGTCTCCAAGGATCCAATTCTATTGGAAAAGGAATGAAGAGAGCTGGCAGATTCTCTGAGAAAATGATGTTACAACAGTGTAAACTATCCCAAGAAAGAGTAAAGACAAGAAATGTAGTAAGTGGCCAATTCGGTTAACCCATGAGCTGACTTCAAACTCGGCAAAGAATGATGTGAGTTTTCAGTGACAGAATTGCAAACGAACCAAAAAGCACTGGCTGTGAAGTAACTTGCAGGAGAAATTAAAATTAAGAAATATCATTCTATGCCTGTAGTAGGAAGGAAAAGAATTTTTGATCTGTTTCTCGGCTGAGTGAAAGCTATCAACAAATGATGCCAAGAGCAGCTTAATGTTCAGTATTTGAGGTCCTCGCTAAAAATGCCAACAGCAGGAGATAGTGAGCGCAAACAATACCCAGTGAAAAAGCATGGATTTCTGCCATAGTATAGGTAAAAAGTAGACTAAAGTAGGTTCTGAAACTGATGTTTTAAGATAGGTTGACATTATGAATGTAATCCTCAAGTATTTGGAAAAAAAAGAATGTAGCCTGGGGACGATTAGCATTTATCTTTCAGAATTTTGTAGAAGAGGGGTGTGATGATAGGAGAAAAGAATGAAACTCTGCCACTCTTCTTAAAGTGGCTAAGAATGAAATTATGGGCTAGACAGCTTAAATTCAATCCCCAGTAAAAAAAAATAAAAATAAAGGCATATAATATGATTATTTGTAAGTATCTGGAAGATAGCAAGGAGATGAACAGCAGGTAACAGAGATGTGTCAAGAACAACTTTTGTCAAACCTATCTACTTTGCTTCTGCAAATGAAGTAACAGATACTGTAAGCAGAGTAAGAACAGTAGATGCCATATAATCTGATTTTGGGGTTTATTCCAGTATAAATCAAAGATGTTGAACTGATTTTCTCCAGGAGGAAAATGTATCTTGATATATCTAGCCCACTTAAACAGTTTCAGTAGAGTACCTTTATAACTTGGAGAATTTGAACACAGAAGCAACAAATCTTTGTTAGCTTGGAATCAGCAGAACTAAACAGACATAAAATGATGAATAAATTATTATTAAGGAAATATGTTGCACCCAAAATTTAGTGTATCATTTTAATAACAGCTACACAAAAGAACTGTTTGCAAAAAAATGTGAGAGAACCTTGGGTTTCTCAATGGGTGCATTTTTTAACAGAAGGTTATCAGAAGCAAGTAATCAGCATCTTCATGTCCCCTAAAATTTTTCCACAAGGTGAACATCTAAAAATAGAGGCACAAAAATCACTAGTCATTTCCAACCTGATCGTTATTAATTTTTAAGCCTACATAAAACTTTACTAAGGTTAATAGAAGCTATTTCTGAATAAGACTTTTTTTTTTTTTTTTTAACTGAATAACAAAAGGTACCTGGGAAATCTGTAGTGTGTTGGTACATATTAATCAGAACTTATTAGATAGACTTATCCTTCTGGAATTAGCAATTCTGGAGTTTAAATCTAAACTCAGAACATTTGGCGTTGACTAAACTGGCAATGGAAACAGAAGTTGCATCTCACTCTATACGTTGGCAAATAGGTGGTCTGTAAATGTTGGCTCACATGTATCCCATTCCTCTCGATCTTGCAGGATAGCTTCTCATATGACAGATTTTGAAGTTCTCTCTTCAAATGTTTAAGAAGGTCAAACTTTTTTACCCAACATAAGCTTTCTACTTTAAAAAAACAAACAAACAAACAAAAACCCGAAACAAACAAAAAAAACCCATATAGCTTACAGGGCAGTATTTTGCACCATAGATCCCTGTTCTCTTATCCACTGAGAAATCTTGAACCAGCTGATACCTTAGCTTCTACCAGAGATTGAACTAATACTAAAAAGAATCAGTGGCACAGATTCCTCTCTAAATGTTTGTACGAAAGTTCAGTGACGATTTTTTTGGGGAAAAATGTTTCTGATTAGTATTGTAATAAAAATTCTGGAAAGATGGCTTTTAGTAAAGATAGTGTAGGAATTTCTAACTATCAAGGGAAGTGAAAGTATTGGGTTTCACTATACAGTCTCAGGAGGAAGAAGGAGAGGAGGAGGAGGGAGATAAGGAGAGGGAAAAGGAGGAGGGGAAGACCCACACTGGAGCAGAAGAAAACTGTGAGAAGAAAGGAGTGGCAGAGAGAAACAGTATGTACTGACTGGAAACCCTCATTCCCCATCCTCTCTGCACTACTTGAAGGGCTAGAGGGATCTAAAGTGAAGGGGTGAATTTGAGCCTGGGAAATAGGATGTTTAATATTTGTCATTTTGATCCTTTCTGCCCCAAACTGTTTTCTTCGGTAATACATGAAACTAATTTTTCCCAAGTTGAATCTGTTTTTCTCATGTTGATAAGTGATCTCCTTGTCTTTATCTCAACCCACAAGATTTCTGAATCCTATTTTTCACTTGAATATCCCATTCCAGGGTCTATTCGTTAATGACTTGTATCTGAGCTCTATGAAGGTCACTGTAAACTGGTAGAAGCTTCTGGGCACCTTTGCAAGTTCTGCTTGGGACACATCTCCTAATTCTTTCCTAATTCTTTCTCTATTGATGAGACTTTTCCGTCTAATTTTTACAGGAAATTAATTCAAAGACAGTTTTGTGCTAAATTTCTGCCAAAATAGTCCTTTATGTTACATACATTTTCCTCTCTTCCTGAGGTTGATCACCATCCTCCATCTCTACAGTCCTCATCTTCAAGTGTATTTATGAGTCTTGAGGTACCTCTTTTTTTCATTCTGCCAGTTGTTACTTCTTGCTTTTTTTGCCACAAGATGGGCTTTTTGTTCCCTACAGTATTCTATCAGCACCTGCTCCAATTTGAATTCAGCATTTGAAATATGGGTCATCAGGATTATAAACAATACTCCAGAAGAGGTTTCTCATCTGTCTGTCACAGTGCAATTAATAGTTGTAAATCACCACTGGACATACCTTTATCACTTAGTATTTCTCAAGATTTTGTTGATGTTTTTCATGGTCTCGTCACCGTAGTGGTTATTTATGATCTTGTGATTTCCTGAAAAATAGAATTCTTCTCCCTTTCTGCCTATCCTTGTTACTATTGAAGAAGTCTCTTCCTGATACAAGCTCAAGGTGCTAATTCACTGAGGTGGGCTCACACACCCTTTCATTTCCTTGTAAAGGAGTTTAGCAGTTCACTGAAGAACACTGCCAGAAACTCACCAAGCTGCTGCTTATATAAATCTAGACTGCCTTTCTACAGAGTTAACTCCTAGTTCTCAAATCTGCTGCAGGGATTGGGGACCCAGAAGTTAGCTTTTCATGGAGAATTAAACCAAAGTCAATATTCTCTCAGAAGGTCTCTAGAAAATCTTCACTGTGAAATGTGCCTATTGCCTTATCTCAGTCATTTAACAAACTATTAGTAGTTTAGTGAAGCAGAGGGAACAACTTAACTGAACTGCTTAAATAACATTATCAGTTCCACTTCAAAGAGGTGAAGTCCAGGAGAAGAAGATTGAATCTACCTTCTTAAGAATCATTCAGTGCTGGAAGGCAAGAAAAAAGAGGAGAGAGTTTAAGCAGTAATGAACGACTGAACAGACCTTAAGTAATAATGGAAGTACAAAATCTAGCATGCTTCTTAGATTTTCTCTTACAAAATCTGATTGCAGATATAGGATGTGGAAAAAAGCACAAAGACCTTAACTATGTAGGCTAAGAAACATCTCCAGCTTGTCTCCTGAATGCCAGAAAGCGAAATGACTGATGGATTTCATCTTGGGATCAATAAGAGATTAAGTATATATTTTTAGTTCATTTTTGACATATAAATCTAACAAGCCTTTGGAACCTTCTTGACCATATTTTCGTGTTGCAAATGAATGTTTTATTCATTCATTTTTTTGAATTGAAATTTTTTGACTGATTTCCCTGCAGTCTGGATTGAGTGACAGGTACTTTCTGAATGAGAAAATTAAAATCAGGTTATTGGAACCTTCTTGAATCACTCAACATCTCCATATGATTCTCCTAGAAAGTTGAAAGTAACAAGAAACACACAGTCGCACTATGTAGTTTAGGAGTCAATAGTGCTGAAGCCACTCAGCATATGTGCTTTCTCAGGCCGCTACTAGCTAAAAACGTTTCTTGGCATGAGTTGTGACAGTGGGAGCAATGCCAGAGTCCTGAGAATTAGGGAAATGTTTGCACAGGTTTGTACTCAGCACTCTGTCTCTCTGTAATGGTGTCACTTAGTCCTCATGGACCTGCTAGATCTTTAGCTTGGGGGTGGAAGCTCGCACTATGAACCAGAGTGAACTGCTCCTTCTGACGATCTACTGAAGTTAATTTTGGAGCTGGCAGCAAAGTGCTGAGTTAGGTCCCCATTCAGTCTGTCTAACCTTTCCCTGCTCAGATTTGTGTTAGTGACAAGCACCTTCGTTCAGGAAGGAAATTAAAAGAAACTGTAGATTGAAGTGATCCTTAATTATTGAGAGAGGTTTTATTCTCCACTGATTTCTCATGAACTCATATTCTACCCATCTGTGCAATGCAATCTTTTGTCTTCTAGCCAGTGTTGTTGAGCAGTAGATAAGCATTTTGTACTACTGCCTTAAAATACGCTAGTCAGCTGAAGTCAATCTAGTTCTCTTGTGCTTACCTATAAGACATATAAGTAATTTTTGTTTCCTGGGGATGTGTGACACTTTTAAACTGTTATACTATGTTATACATTTATTTATGCTAACCTGGTGATTTTAGTAGTTTTCTATAAAGTAAAAATTTAAGTCTGTCATGTAAATGATAGAAAACTAAGATGGAGAAGAGCTGAAATTCTGGTTCTGGACATCTTCCTTGGTCCATGCAAAAAGCTTTGTAATCTTTTTTGACATTAACATTTAGATTGAAAACTGTTATATTTACTAATGTAAGATGTTCTAGTAATCTGAAACCTGGATAAAAGTCTGTTGTATTGAATTTGGATAAAACCATGTATTAATTTATTCATTGCCCTTACACTCCTTGGTCTTGCAGAAGGCCACTGAGATCAGAATCTGGTAAGTCATGCATTAAAGAAATACCAGAGTTTGTAATTCATAGATTATTTTTCTTTTCTGCTTTCAGAAATTTGACCATTAGGAGCATTACTTTATCTGATCAGCAGCTGAATAATTCCTGTTTGCTTTGCATTCCAAAGCTTCCTAAAATCCTAAAACTTCATTAGCTACTTTCTATTTTCAGTTCATTGGGAAGAGACAGAGTACCAAACGATTCCTTTGTTCCAACAATTAACCTTTTGCTCACATTATTAAACAGTCCGATAGTTAAAAAGCATGTCTATTGGCTATTTTCATTTTTAAAGTTTCACTTCCTGATCATTGTTTTTGTCTTGATTCCATCTGCTAGATTAAAGAGTTGCTTAGTATCCACTACTTTCTTCTAATGATGATGGTTCTGTACTGTGATAAGCGTACAACTAAACAGATTGGAATTATCAGTGCTCTCAGGGTAAGAGCTCAGGAATCACTAATGATCATTTCCTGTGATATCATATCCTGTTGCTTTGTATTTTTTCCAATAGCCAGATGCGAGAACAGTATGCAGTATCCTCCTATCCATTTCATTATTTCCATATCTGCAGGTAAATTATCTCCAAGATGCTATGTGTTACTGCTTCTAGCAGTTATAATGCCTGATGTTTACAATTAATACTAAGAAAGGTATGCAGAGAGGGTCTTCCTTGTTGCTATATCAACCAAGGTCAGTTCACTTTGTTATGCACCAAGTTAGAGGGTCAGAAGCAGAAGAGCATAGCGAGGTCACACCTGGGGGGGGGGGAGCAGGCAGAACAGGTGACCCCAAACTGGCCAATGAAGTATTCCATCCCTTGGATGAGGAGTCAAAGGGGTCAGATCTCTTCATCTTCAATGACCAGTGTGTGGAACTCTGTCCGTTCTGCCTTTGATCCTGATCTCTGCGTGTCTGAATCTGCTTCTTGAATCCAGTTCCCATCCACCACTGAGTCCATTCTGGCATTATCCCAGTGCTTGATGGTGGCGTGATCATCATCTTGGGAGCTCAATATTGGTTTTATACAAGTCTCTCTCCCTTATTCTCACTCTACTTCTGCTAAGAGGGAGGAACACTATGTCATACATTTAGTAGCCAGCCCAGCCCAAACCTTGACAAACATTTTCTTATGCACATAATTACTTCTAGGATATGAAGAACTACCTCCTAAGATACTAAAATATTTTCCAGAGTAATGTTTTTCAAACTGTGATACTCCCTTCTTAAGGTTCGTCCTTTCTGTACATGCAACAATAACTGCCTGGTTTAAAGAGCCTATTAGAATTAGCCTTGCTCAACGTATTCCACTGTCTTTGTAATTAATTATTTTTTCAGAGGTCTTTTTGCCATCCACAAATTTTATCAACAGTTATTTGAGATTTACTTCTGCTTATTGATAAAAGGGTTTATTAATTTCCTAACTCTGATCCTTGCAAAATCTTTGCAGATATGTGATCTGTAGATGGCAATCTCCCTGTTTTTGAGAACTGTCAGTCTGTTATTGATGCCTTTAATTTGTGGTACATTTATATTGCTAATGTGGCATTCCTAATCCTAAAATAATAATTGTAAAAAATCAAACAGTTATAAAGCTCTGAGAATATTATATGTACATAGTTATCACTATCAAATAACCAGTAATACCATCAAGGAATTAATTTATATAACTGTCATATTGAAACAATGGTCTGCATGTAATTATCTATGGACACAGAGTATAATTGTTCAGACATAGTTCTTTCTTCTCTGAACACAAAACATCATAGTTTCAACCAGTGTGGGTAACAGTACATTTGTACACATAGAACACAATTCTTCTTTCTTTGTTGCATACACAAATCTAGCACTAGAAATCTAGTATTCCTCTTCTGCCCCAATGACCTTTTCTGTATTTTGAATACATGCTGTCTGACCTTGAAGCTCCCTACCTAAGTAAAGATGGCGTCTATAGGAAGGAAGTATAATTAATCAGTTGGAGCACTGTGCAATCATTCTGCTTTTTTAAGACCAATTTTGACATTGAGTTAATACATTATGCTAGAAGAATCACATCTTCTCTGGTCAAGATTGAAACCACTATTATGTCTACCTGTTTATCTAATATATAATAATGGAGACTTGTTCAAAGCAGGAAAGTAGCTTGGGAGCCTCAGACGAAGGACACAAAATGGAATTGCAAAGTATTATCTAAGATGAACTCCTGCAAGGAATTATATCTATCAGCAGCTTCTGACGTAGAGCCTAAAACTTACCCATAATACGGGTGTATTTAAAAACAAGGCTCATTACATATACCTACAAAAGCTCTGAGAGAGATCTGTATACAGAAGTCTGATTCTTTAGAGAGATGAGAAATTGAATATTAACTGCATATTAGAAACTTTTTGCATGCTGTGGTGGTGTGGTTTAGGTCAAATTGACTGAAAACCATAATGACAGATGGCCCTCCTCTCACCCTCCGCACCCCTCGCCCCCTCAAAAGAGAGGAGAGAAAGAGATAAGGAGATTATGAGTTTAGAATGAACTAACTACTTTAATGAAGCATTATTATTAAAAAAAAAAAAANAATAAAAAAAAAAAAAAAAAGAAACGAAAAAAAAAAAAAAAAAAAAAAGAAAGAAAGAAACAAGAAAGCAATGAAATAGATACAAAATATACAAAACTGTATCAAGCTCCCAGAATGACAATGACATCACTGGCAGGCACTGGGGAAATCCCAGACTAGACTCAGCAACAGACGGAAATTGGAATCCGGATCTGGTGTAATGAACACACAAATCGGGACCAAAGGCAGATGAACAGACAGGGTCTTCTTCAGATGTCAGCCACTGAAGAAAGAGTCGACCCTTTGATCCCTCAGCTTTTATACTGAGCATGAGGCAGGTGGGATGGAATATCCCTGTTGGTCAGGTTTGGGTCACCTGTCTTGTCCACTCCTCCCTACAGGTCTGCCACCTTTAGGCTTTTCTGTTTTCACCTTCCTCTGTGCATACTATTCCTTGGCATGAAGTACAAACAACTGGTCTTAGCACTCAGAAGAAGAGGTTTTCTCTGCAATTGCCATTAATTTCAGAGAATTAGAAGAGGCCTAGCTAAGATGTAAAATTACACAACAGAAAGTGGGTTCTGTTTTAGTTCAAACTGGGACATGTGGTGATGAGAGTACCATAAAAACAAAGTAGCTAAATTGATAAGTATTTCTTATTACAGCTTTATTTTTGAGTTTGCTGAGATTCTTATTTCAAAATATTTTGGAAAGTTAAGAGATGATATTCTTATAGAGAAGTTCAGATATGAAGAGTACTACTCTAAAATTTGTTTGCTTTTTTTTTTTTTTTTTCTTTTTTCCTTTTCCTCTCTAGAGTGTGATCTTTCTTACACGAATTTTGGGAAAACAGATGTAGTTTGGATAGATTTTGTGTTCAGCATGAAAACAAGCATTTTGACACCACATTAAAAATCTGTCGAGTTTCTCTTACCTGAATAAAAAAGAATTAAAGTATATGTGAGCCGAATTACAAAGCAAAACACGAAGCTCTTTTTTCTATATTAATGAGATGTTTTTTACCCAAAATATTAATGATACTGAAGAAAACCCAAACAGTTTTTGATATCGATGAGGTAGATCTGCCAAATCTTTGTTTGAACTGACAATTACTACATGCAAATGTCATTTGCTAAACAATGGGAAGTTAAAAAGTACAAAGGAATCTGGACAGAGTTAAGAAGATTGGAATGAATGACAGGAATAAATTGATAGCAGTCAGTGAAAAAGTTTAGAACTTCTGTTTAACACTCACCAAAGAAAATAAGACCTACTGTAGAGTTACATTCATGGACACAATTACTTTCGCTGGCTCCTGAATTTTTATGAACAATGAGTGTAGACATTATACCCTTGATTCAGCTCTTGCCCCTTAGAGTTATGCCAGTACTTAAGTAGATTTGCTGAACTGGAGGCTGTTTGTTCTGAACCTAAGGTCTCCTGGATTTTCAGTGAAGTTAAGAAAAATACAGTAGTGGTGCTGTACAGAGTGGAATCTAAATTAGGTGAACTTTGTAGAGAGAGATATTATCTTTTATTACACCAGCTGAAAATGTCAGTGATGCAGCTTGTAACAGCAAATGGCCTATGCTGTTTAGACCAACAGATTTACTAAGATTTTTTGCCCATTTTCCAGTCACTCCTTTATCTGATTTTTTCAACATTTGTTTTTGTGAAACATGTCTAGCAAATGTCTGTGATGAGTGACCCTCACCACACTCAAGTCAGCATTCAATGGCTTTCTAAATGGTTGGTAACAATGTTCAGGGTGGTCCATGGGATCTACCGGTGAAGTAAGAACTTGGATGGTTTTTATATGACACAGTCATGGAATAAAATTTAAAAATGGTCTGTCAAGCATGAAATAGATTTTAAGATGCCTGTAGCTTTTTGTCTTACCTACCAACCATATTTATCAAGCATATCCCAAGTTTTGGGGCATTTTGTTGGAAGGGTGTTGTGAATGGGCAATTTAGACTGCTTGAAGAACCACTGTCAAAGGTGTCAGCAAAAGGAACTTTGTTGAAATACGATGTTGTAAAAGTGTAACTTAACAAAGTTCTATGGCAAGGTTCACTCACTTACTGTACAAAGAAAAAAAATCAACACTACCAGTACAAAATCCTAGTTCACTATAATGCAAGATTGTGTGTGATATCAGTCACTTACCAAAGATCTGCAGTTGGTGGAAGTACTCTCTGCCTTGAGGTGCAACTTCTAGAGGCATCCAGCTCAAGGGAAGATCACTGCCATACTTAGCAAGGAGAGCTCAAAGAAGGTTCAGTTAGGCTGTCATATATATGGAATAAAATTATTGGTTGTAGTCAAATTATATGTAATGGAAAAGGTATGAATGAGATTTCTTGTAATCACAATTTTCTTTAGTTTTTCCTAAATGAGTCTTGGAAATGCTTCTTGGTATTCATGTGCTAATCACATGATTGATGTTCCAAGCTCATATGCTTTGATTCTTACCATGTCACTCTGTCTCTTTGTGGGCTTTCAGAAAACAGATTGGACCTAGAGAAGTTCTTGGCCCTGTTACAGCTCAGGCTTTTACCTCCTTTGGATCCCGTATCAAACTACTGCTAGTTTGATTAAGGAGTCAAGTACATCTATCACAAGGGAGTATTTATTTTCTGTTTGCTATGAAAGTTTCTTTCCGCATGCTGGAGAGCATGCCCAGCTGCATTCCTCAATATGCTTCTTAATCTTACAATAATTTTTGATAAAGTACAAATGTCATTGCAAGTATCAGTTACAGATCGCCTTTTCTTCCAAAGTTAATTAGCCAAGAAGAACTTCCCATTACATTGATGCTAGTATCTTCATACTGCTTTAGCCTTCCTGTAGATGGATAAAGATCCCTGCACCAGAACATGCCTTCTAAAATCTCATTATACAAGAAAACTTCTTTTTTGTACCTTGTTGCCATATCATTTCACCCTCTGCTGTCTAAAGGTGTTAACACTGAACTTGGACATAATGACAGAACAGTTCACTTCCTAAGTAGTCTTAGACCAGGCAGATAAATTTGTTTACATTCAGGCATATCTCAAAAAATATCTTAATCTCAGCAATTTCCAAAATCCTCAAATTTTTAACCATTTTCTTTAGATGGAATCCAACAGAACATATATAATATAAAAAAAAATAATAACTTTTGCTCAGGAGAAAAATATTTATAATGGACTAAAAGTTTTTTTCTGATTTAAGCAGTGGGTGGCAATTCCAGACTTTTCAGAAAAGGTCCCAAAGATTTTTGGCAAGCTGAAGTTGTTATTTGTGAAGCAAGTGCTAAAGCACGTTTTCATCCAGGTACCACTGTCCTTATAAAATGACCCTTTTATCCCTCTCAGTGATGGCATATTTTTTATCGATTGAGTAAGAAATAAAAAGAGGCGAAAATACCTTCTGCAGCACTTCCTTCCCAGAAAAGGTTAAGTACGAATTATGATTCTTTTTTTGTTTCGGTCTTGCGATTTTTTCTCCTCAGAGAAAGGCAGTAAGACTCATACCGGAGAGAGATTTCTGAATAGCTCTGAAGAGGGTTCCTTTTAAACAAGGGATGAGATTATAAGAATCATTGTTGCCACCTCTGGCTTTGGTGTTTCCCTCAGAAATGAATTTTTACTTCAAATTTGAATAGGGAGGACAGTGAGCAGTTTTATTCCCTTGGGATGGGAGCAAAAACCAGACTATTCAGTTGTGATCTACACCACGCTCTCTTTAAGTAATCAACCCCTACTGACACTTTCTTCCTTTTTCTACAATTATTCTTATTTGCATTCTGGCCAGTAGACAGAAATATAACAAAAATTTGAGTCTATAATCAGCTCTATTCACCCCGATGCTGCCTACCTGAGCATTTCTTGTTTCTTTCTACCTTCTTTGTATGTGCCTTGTTTCTTAAGATCCTTTACATATACATGCCAAGTAGCACTCAGGCTTGATTTACATGTACAATGCATTTGTGCACAGAGGAGCAATCACACCAAGTTTATACACAACCCATCATTAATCTGTTCAGCAGTGCATTCCCATGTTAGAATGAAGACTCATTGACTTTCCAGAATCACACAGGGCAAAATTCACCACTGTTACAAGGGCTTAGCATGAGTTTTCCCCTCTGTGATATGTGACTAATATTCACTTAACATCAGGAGGATGCACGTCTGAAGCTCAATTCATTAGCATTTATAAAGTACATCAAAAAATTGAAGTTAAATATGTTATCTGCATAAAAAAATCACTTCTAAAAATGTTAAAAAAATATGCTACCAATTGTCCTTTTTCATTAGCAATGGCACTTCTGTTGCTGTATGTCTGCCATTCTCACATTTTCTGAATGTTTTCTGGTCTATGACATCTCGCATTCATTTTGTTGCCTAATTTTTCAGAGTCAAGCTCAAAACTCTGTCCTCAGGGCCTGAGAGAAACCTAAACTGAAGTGAGAAGTGACTGTAGTTCTTAACTCTCAGTAGTTTTTGGAAGTAGTAGCACCAATTTTGCTTGGTAACTATTCTACCATTCCTCCTCTCAAAAAAACCCTAATGAAACACCCTCCTCCATTGTATGGTTTTGCAATTCTTGAGTCAAAATGAGATGATTCAGTGCAGATTAATATCTTCCAAGTTGATCTGTCTACTGAAAACACTGGAATTACCTGTGAAACAATGCTACTTATTATTCATTACACGTGAAAATCACCTAATCTATACTTTCTTATCTTGCTATGTTGTTATAGACACTTGTTGAGATTTCAACTAATGTCAAGTTGCTAGTGAGCCTTCAGCCATATAAATTCCCTGAAATATCTTACACCTGCCTAAGGAAAGGTGACTTCTTTACTTAAAGAATAATGCTTGATAATCTTGTGAAACTTGGATAACAGTGTTTTAGTCTAAAGGATATATTACGGAAAGGAAACTTCATAGTTTCATTTGTATTTGTACTTGAAGATTGTATTTTCGCTAGTGGACAGTACTTTTGCCTTAAGATTTAAATCCAATTTTCATAAACTTTGATTAATTATTTAAAATGGTTCTTATCTATTTTAGTATATTTAAATAAAGCATTTTAATTAAGTAATAAAAAATTTTACCGTATTATTAAAATTAATTTTAATTTGTAGCTCAGCCACAGCAGAATCAATATTTAGCAGAGTTTTCTAAAGACTGTTTTAACAATGAGAATATTCCTGTCACGGATGAAAGTAAATGAAGAAACACTAGCCATAACAAATTCCACGAGTTTTAAAAGATTGACAAAATGAGTATTTGAGGGTAGAATTTAAGACTGTTTCTTAATACAAAACTTCTGAAGCTGGATATATATATTATTACACTGCTCAGAACACAGACAATTCTTACCCAGCCTTTTGTAAAATCTTAGTCTTTCTCTAATTCTTATCATGTTTCTTAAAAGAAATCATGTTTATGACTCAAGGATTTGCTACTATTTCTGTGTTGTAATTTACTATTTGATAAAATTAGTTAGGTCAGAATGTTCCAAACAGAGAGCCTGATTGTTTCAGATGAAGGAATTGAATTGAAGGATAACATGAAACCTTTCAGCACTTTGGAAACGAAATTCAGCCACTGAAAGTCTCTGACTTCTCCATCTTCATCATCTGTTAAGAACTTTACAATTCTAAGTCAGCAATGCTCATTAACAGTCACTTCACCTATCCCCTGCCATCCAGAATTTAAGTCTATGAACTTCAGCAATCATTCTAAATTAGTTTTCTAAGCTTCTTGTATTATAAATGGAGAAATATATGAACCTCCTTGAATGGGTCAGATCCCTCTCAAGAATCTCCATTTCTCTTGGTTCATTTGTAGTAACAATGTGCTCTGTACAGCAGCTGATTTTGGAAACCCAAGATGTTCTCCTTTGCATACCACAGCCTTATCTGGGTTACAAGGCTGGAGACAGACCATGGATTAAGCAACAAACTCTCATACACAACTGTAATTTCAGGTGCATAATTTAAACATCTTTTTAAATTTTTGACAATATTTCTCAGATGGAAATGTACCCTGATGAAAAAATTCATAAAAAATAAAATGGCTCAGCCTCATTTGATGTTTGATTTAGCCTTCCCAATCACAATGTAATGAGTGAATGCTATAAGGGGCAGTTCTGGGCTCTCCAGTTCAAGAAGGACAGAGATTTGCTGGAGAGGGTACAGCAGGAGAACTTGGGTCTTTTTAGTCTGGAGAAGACTGAGGAGGAATCTGATCAACACCTATAAATACTGAAAGAGTGGGTGTCAAGAGGAAGGGGTCAGTCTTTTCTCAGTGGCGCCCAGTGAGAAGACAAGAGGAAATGGGCACAAATTTGAACATAAGAAGTTCCATCCAAACATGAGGAGGCACTTCTTCACTTTGAGAGTGGCAGAGCACTGGAACAAACTGCCCAGAGAGGAGGAGTCTCTGTCTCTTTAAATGTTCAAAACTTAGCTGGACAAGTTCCTATGCAACCTGCTCTAGATGGACCTGTTTCAGCAAGGGGGTTGGATTAGATGATCTCCAAAGGTCCCTTTCAACCCATATAATTCTGTGATTCTGTAAACTCAAAAGAAAATTGTCACCTCACAGGACAAATAGGAAACAGGTAGTCACCTTCAAAAGTTTAGCTTCTTAGCTTTCTATTTCTTATGTAATCAAGAATTAATAAAGACAAGGGATTTTGGATAACAGGATTATCCTATCATTGACTTTTTCTTCTATCTTTGTTAAGCAAACTTGGAATACATTCTCAGAAATAATTCCCTGATATTTTGTTGGCAAGATTTTCCAGCTCAAAGGGCACTCTTTTTAAAAAAGAAATCAAATTTACCAAGAGGGATATAAAAATTATCTGTCATTATTAATCAGTTTACTCTAAACTGAAATATCTTATTTTGAAATTGACATCAAAATATAGAGCTTTAATTTCATTCAAAAAGAAATTTGCATATGTCATTTTGTTCAGTTTCTTATGTTTCATTAGGGGTAAATGGTTTTAGTTTCTGTTCTGTCCCTGCAGGACTGTTTCTGGGTCTTACCCATAATTTGCTCTGAGTCCTGGAAATTATGTGAGGTCTCCAAAGGAGGTATAAAGTCACCATCAAACCTGCCCAGCATGAGAGAAAAGGAAGCACAAATGTTGTTCCGCCATAGCAACGAGGAAAAATCCTAAGAAAAATCCTTAACCTCCTTTTAATGGCTTCCTCTTTAAGGTAGTCCTTTCTATAGTCAGAAACAGAAGAGAATTTTTGGTTGCTATTAGCAAGCTAAAGGGAAACCGACTTGACAGTTTATTGCAAAAGTTTATTGTCTGTAATATGGGAAATCCAAAACTTGTTTTTATAATTTTCCTTTACATTTTAGCATTAAAATTTGTAAAGTATAATTATCTAGTAAAAAAACACACACAAGGTAAGATTTAGAAAAGACTGAGGCACCTATATTTATCTTAGTTCCTTCTATTTACATTGTAACTAATACTGTCTGTGAAGATGAGTTGTCACTTTACCTGAGCCCACAGAGGTATCTAGTTGTATTTCAAACGTTACTGGACAGCCTACCAGGACCCTCTTCAGAAGAGTAGATGTCTCAAATATCTGTACTGCTTTTGTCTGAGATAATTTTCTCTATAGTAACTAGTATGGGACTAATATTTGGATTTGTGGTCAAACCAGTGTTGATGACATAGGGATCTTCTCGTTATTTCTGAGAAGTGCTTATACAGCATCGAGGCCTTTTCTGCTTCTCCCATCACCTCACCAGCAAGTAGACTGGAGGTACACAAGAAGTTGGGAGAGGACACAGATGAGACAATTGACCCCAGCTGGGGATGTCCCATACCATATGACATCATGCTCAGCAATAAAAGCTTAATGGAAAAAGGCAGAAAGGGGGGATGTCTGAAGCTTTGACATTTGTCTTCCCAAGTCACCATTATGCATGGTGGATCCCTGCTTTCCTGGAGACAGCTAAACACCTGCCTGCCAGTGGGAAGCAGTGAATGAATTCCTTATTTTGTTTCACTTGCATGCACCGCTTTTGCTTTGCCTATTAAACTGTCTTCATCTTGACCCACAAGTTTTCACATTTTTAGCCTTCTGACTCTCTCTCCCATTCCACTGGGAGGAGAGTGAGCAAATGACTACATGAGGCTTAGCTTGCTGGCTGCGGGGAAACCCACAGAATACCCTAGAGCATCTTCAAGAGCACAAGACGCACTTTTGGGCAACTGAATCTTGCTGCAGGTATTTTCTTGAGGGGGAGCCCTTTTACTCCATGCCATTGTTTTACCATATTGATTGCAGGAGGGGTTAGACATTTGGTGTACGTGTAGGAATCTACAAACATACACCTGCATGTAGGTATCCTTGACTAGAAATGATTCCCATGCAAACTTCCTACAGAATAAGGGATCATACCTATTATGGACTGCTACTGCCCTAATTTACCAATTATCTGTTTCAACTGTCCTAAAAAACATCTTATTTGTGCCTCAAACAATCTCCACAAAGGATGTTAAGCACATTAAAATAAGATACCAGCAAAATGAGGTCTTCTCAGGACATCAGTAGATGGGGGCTGGAGACAATGGACTAGTTGAGCATGCCAAGAAACACAGTTCCGCTTACCAATTAGGAGTTTCTTCACAAAACCTGAACTACTTTCTAATGTCCAAGTATCGATGAAATGTCTTTCCTTTGTTAGGCAAACTGCTCCCCATTTTAATCTTTTTTAATTTTTTTTTTTTTTAAATTCACACTGTATCCTGCAGTTCTGCCTTTGAAATGAACTGCTTAAACATACATTCATTTTTCCTGTATTTTGTCACAAGGAAGGTAAATTGTTGATGTATTCTATTCTAACTGTATTAATATTGGCTCAACTGGCATACCCTTTACTCAGAATGTCACCTGACCCTCTTATTTCAAGGGAAAAAAAGATTGATTTTTCATTTAAAAAGACACAAACCGAACTTGTCTAAAGAAGAGTAATTAAATACAGATTTTGCTTAGCTTCAGAGTCTGATTCTTTAAATATACAGTCAGAAAATTATTGAAAGAGCACTACTACCTTATAGAACAATGGTGATTTAATTATCTATTCCAGACACAAACACATATATCACCACGCAGAGGAAAAAATACATAAAGATACTGTGTGAATCCTTGACTCTCAGAAATCAATAGCACTTTTGCTCCTGACCTCACTAGGAACAGGATTTTCAATACAGTGTTTGTAAACAGTAGCAGAGGGACAGCAAGGAGGGAAAACAGACCCTCCTGATACCCTAAGAATAGCTACAGGTGGAGCAGCAATGTATCAGTTTCCTGATAATAAGACAGACCTTTCTCTTTCCCTTTTGATAACACCCCAGATTTCACTGAGAGTACAAATTCAGATTAAGGGCATGGTATTTTTGAACCCACACACCTTTTGAAGGAGGCTAGCAGCTTGGCTTGTGCTTGACAAGAGACATTCTCTCAGGCAGGAATGTGAAATGAGGGTTTCCATTCATAAGCAAAGTGAAGAAAATATGTTAAAAATATATTAAAATAGAAGAGAAAGTGGAAATATGCTTTCCATTTTCTTTATAAGTTTCTTGAACTTTCCAAGCAGCTGTAGATAGCAGGTGTTTTGGGTCATGCTTCATTTCATACTAGTGACTAAGAGAGAAAATGGTTTATTTTCAGCAGCGCTAAGTGGCTGTGGAGCCGATTGCTTCAATAGGCTCTTAGCAACCCTGTGTATATACACTCTGTATCATCAGTTTCATGTCTTATCCAGCTCTCTAAAATGCTTAAGTTAAGCACATAGTGTCCAAGGAAGGACAATAAAGCACCAAATCTCATCAAGTAGTAATATACTATAAGAAGGCATTCAGTATGTTAAGAACACACTTCATAAGATTGCATAAGTGATTCTTCTACATACTGCTCATGCACGCACTTCTAATATTTATTAGATATCCTTTCTATGCCTATAGTAATAAGAAAGTAATTTCATCTAGGATTTTGCTAATAGGTTATTTTTTAAGCTCGAAACTCATGGCTTCATACTTTTGCTCATATATCTGGCACTCAGAAAAGAATACGTAAACCCGTGTGTCACAACAAAAAAAAATCCAAAAGGGAAAGGTCAAGTTTAAATAAAGCCATACAACAGTTTTTGTCTGGAGCAACCTACATGATCTAAAGGACTTGTTTCAAATCATCTGTATTTTTCAGTACAGGGACAGTCTACAGTTAACTGGCATTAAGCCGAAATGCCTCTTCCCTGGAGCTTCAGTCTCCAGTTCTAACACACTTAATTGAAAGTGATCTAATGTCAGATATGTGCGTGTTTGTTGTCAGTAAAACAAATAATATGCTGTACCATAGGGAATAAGATGAGTCTGGAGGCAAAGGTGAAAGTGCTTCAACATCGTCATCAATTGGTATATGGAATAAAATATTTATTGCCTGCTACTATGGATATCTAATGAGGTCCTTTTTTCCACTTAAATCTATATACTCTTCTTACTAAATATCTTACTAAAAGATATTCCTTTTGTAGCAGTCTTTTGGTTTGGATTGGTTTGTTGGTTGTTTTTTTTTTTTTTTTTTTTTTTTTTTTTTTTTTTTTTTTTTTTTTTTTTTTTTTTTTTTTTTTTTTTTTTGTACAGAATTCTCTTTTCTGTCTTCAAAAATGCAAATGAACAGAGACATAGGAACAGAGATTGTGTGGCAGATGAGCAGAAGTGATCACATGTAGAAAGTCACAACCAGCAAACTTTGTTTAGAAACAGCTACTTCTGAAATTGAACTCAGCCAAGCTCAGCTGGAAATGCATTTTCTTGACAATTTTTAATGTGATTTAAATGACCTTAGAATGCCTGATAACATACAATGAAGAGTCTTATATAATTTCTGAGGGCTGTCAGTCTTTCACCCACCATCTCTTCACATCAAACTTCCTGGACTTACATTATATTTCATGCTCTAGATTCTTGGGAAGCCAAAAGTCAAGTAATCTACTCTTTGTTTATTAATTAAGTTGGTAAAATTTCAATGGTAAGAATTGAAACCTATCATCAGTTTTTTCCTAAATGACTTTTTGTTGGATTCTTTTTGTTTCTGAGGTATGGCATTAGGAGTTTGTATTCTAATCTTTCAGCCCTTAAATACATTGAAATCCTATGCTTGGACACTCTGATACATGTTTAAGAATGTAACCTGATCATCTGTATGCATAAGAAGTATTTGAAGACCATACTTGAACATATCACAAATGTATTAATGTAGGAAGCTGAGATCGTCATCTACTGATGTACCTTTAGGATGTTTTAGCTCTTTGTTTTCCTTACACCTTTCCATTTAACAAGTCTCAAACAAAAGTTTGCATTTGAGAAAAAAAGGCAAAAAGATTAACAACTTAAAAAATAAAATTAAAAACAAAACAAATAAACCCCAAAAAGTAAGAATAAGGAACTTAAAATGCCTTGGGATTTATACCCTTAATGTATTTCTTTCTTGTTGCCATGGTTCTTTAGTTCTCTTGTGGATAATTTTTTAACAACAGAGGATGCCAAATTATTGGGAATGCAGATTTCTTTTGAACTAAAATAAGTAAAATCCCTAAAACATGGAAGCTATAACCTCAAAAATGCCAACACTAGTACATCAAAAGGCCTTTGAAGAACCACATGGGTAAGCTAGTGTAACATTTTTTTATCCATTCAGAGGATTAACCTGACATAAATATTTTTTTTTATTCCAATGCTCTATTCCCCATAGCATCCACTTTTCCGGAGGGAAACTAGCTATGTGGCATAGCTACATTTCAAAATCAAAATATTACCCGACCTAGAACAATACATCCTCCAGAGAGTAACAGGTTTTGAGTGAGCTGGAACATGCTGCTCTCTGTTGTGTTGGCAAACCTTCTCCTCCAAATCGCATAGACCTGTGAAACGGGTCTCATGAGGCGAATAGCCTGAGCACCTGCAGCAATGTGCAGAGAGGAGACGCTGCTAGCTCTAATATTTTAGTTCTTTGAGCTCCTGGATCAGGGAGTTGCTGACTCTGGCCAAATTCAGGTCCCAAGGGGTACAGATTTGTTAGGGTGACAAATCAGTGCTGAGAGGCAGGTACATTTGATTCGGGGGAGTGCAATGAGAACACTGAGGTATTGCATGCATTTAATATCCAGTCTGCCTAAGAGGGCCCGGATCCTTTCATCCATCTGCATTTGTAGGCGTAGACTCTTGTGTGCAGACCTGGATGTGACTCAGAAGAAAGATGAGACTGGTGCATTTGATAGCTAACAGTCAATCATCATGTAGTTCTTCATCTGGAAACAGAATTAGGAATCCATTCTGTATGCAAGGTTGCTATGATTTTGGCTGCCAAATACAGGAAAGATGCCTCCATTCAGAATGAATAATCTCATCTGTGATACTCAGTCCAAAGGGCTAGGGACATTTTAGGTGATTTGTGATTGCATTATGTTGACTATTCTGAGCAGTGCTTAGAAACATTCCAGCTCACATTTTGATGGAAGATATCACCTTCTCTCTTCTGGACATATTGTTCAACTCTGTTTACTGTTGCCAATAGGTTTTTGTTCATAAAAAACAACAGCTGGACATCAATATTATATTTTTTCCTGCATGCATACTCATAAAATGAGAGGTGCATTGAAGATTGTATCTGCACACATACAGAGAACCACTAGAGGCCATCATATACCTCTCCGTATAAATGCAAATGCATTTCAATTAATGCATAATACTGACACAGATGAACCTGTTACATCCACAAAGTTATAATGTCCACTCATCAGAAAAGAAAAAGACAAGACAAGACCTCAGAAAAGGAAAAGACAAGAGAAAAGTGCACACTCCACACAGACATATGAAAATAACAATTTCAATTGAAAAAAGAGATTAAAAGGACACATTTGGAAAACAGTGTTTAAAGAATTAAAGCTGGAAGTAAGGTATGTGACTTTATCGACAGTTATGACAGGAGGAGAGGCAGTTTTCCCGCATGACACGAGAGTACACTGCAGCTGCTTGTGACCAGGTGGCTGCTGAAGGAGTGCTTTTCACAAACTAACTGCATAGTCAAGTGTCTGTATGCAATTTTGTATCCAGGTAATAATATCAGAATCATTTCTCTCCCAGAGCTAAGAATTAAACAGTATGGCTTTGACCTCCAAATGTGTTTGACGGCTCACAGTAGGTTTCCAGTTTTTTGCATCTATTACAACAATTCCTTGGCGAAATTTGTTGTATCTACGTATTTCCCAAGGAAAACACATTAAGATACAATGAAAATGAAAGCCTAACTATAAACAAGGAACAGTATTTGTACTTTCTAACGAATACATAAATTCTACCATAATGTAATCACACTCTGTCTTTTTGTTTGATCTCATTAAAGTTAACAGGACTCCATGTGATTTTAACAGGAAATTTATCCACCACTTTGCATCAGAACTTTCTCATCTCTGGTTACTATTTTTTTTTTCCTATCTATATCACTGTAATGCCTTGGAGCCCTCTTCTATAGACAGTTTCCACTGTATCAGGCAAAAACACAGTCTAATGATTTGACTGCAAGTATTAATATGTTTGTCTGAATTAGAGCTTCCTTCAGTGATGGTACAATTGTAATTCTCTAATAAAATAGGGTCATGTCAGACTGTCAGATTTTGGAATTCTCTTTGCCAACCTTATTATTATTGGTATTATTTTTTGCTTGGTGTTTTTTTTGGGGGGGAGGGGTAGTTGTTGTTGTTTTGGGAGTTTGGGTGTTTGTTTGGTTGTTTGTTTTTAATGATCTTTTTATTCAAATGAAGAAGAATTTCCCCACAACAAGACTAAGAGTAGGGAAACCTAGCTCGGTTTTCTCATCAGCAGGGTCTGTGTTGTGGCACTCGATCTTTCAATAGAGCTCATGTTAATAACCATATCCATTCATATTCAGGTATGAGATGTACTGCAGATGCTGTCTTTGTTCAGAAATAAACACCATGTTCCTCTATTACCAGAAAAAAAGGGGAGGAATAAGAAATATACATATCTTTTTTTTTCTTTATAGGACCAATTTTTGACAAAAATATTTTCTCATAGGAAAAAATTTTCTTACTGAGCATTTAAAATACATTCATATGAGCTGGTTAGATACGTAAAAGACCGATAGCCAAATGAGTAAATACAAGTAATACTCAATACTGAGAAGCAGGGAGTGTGAATTTGCACAGTCACTTTAATGCGATTGCACCTTCTCTGATCCAGTGTTAGTTCATGTCTCTGGCTGTCCAGGAGTGTCTCAGTCCATCTGCAGTTTACCATGTTGATTACTGTGATGGTTCATTTAATGCAATGATGACTGAGATGTGCCTAACTGAGCTATTTAGTCCTAGTTGTGCTTACATTGTCTGTTGCTTTGATTTTTAAAAAATAATAACAATCCAGATAGATATAAAGTACAGCTTCTGGTTCTTTAAATTAGCACAAGGTTCACTCACTCCCTAACTAACCAACTTTGTAAATTGAATCCACCTCAGAAATACAGGCTGTGGAGATTTGACTCATATCAGCAAGGTATTGCTTATAATACCACTTCTGGTGACGCTATTAGCACTACTCGTCTGAGTCACTTCTCAGTGTTGGGAGAGGGTACTGCTCCTCAATATGGATAAGACTGCCAGAATCTGGAAACAGCTCCTGTTCATATGTTGCATAATGGCAAGATTGCCATGGAGTAGTAATAAGATGTTAATAACCCATTCTTTTAATTCATTCCTTCTAAGGCAGATTTTGACATGTCTCATACTCTACAGACAGGCAGGAAAAGGAGTCTCTGGCAGAACAGAGTACTTCTAAGGATCAGTAATTTCATCTGGGACTGAAATCTTTCACATTCATTGGACTCATGTTTAATTAAACACTGACCAGAATATTAACAGTTCATATGTGAAGTTCATCCTCCTTTATGAATATGATCATGAGGTTCAAGGCTTTCCACAGTGCCAGGCAATTTTACTACATCCAGTCTTGCCATTCTGTGTCTATCTTACAATTTCACATGGACTGATGAACCAAGGATCTTTGCTGGGCTTGCAGAGGTGGTCAAAATGCCACGGTGATATGAATGAATTAACGTCAGAGCTAGAACACTTTACAGTATGTGTTGCAGGCTTAGTGATTAACTTCACTCATAACAGAGAAATAGTGAAATAAGTATTAAGGAAAAACAGTGATTTAAAGTTAGCAGTAAATGCGAGTGTCCTATGAGATATGATGGCTAGGTACACTTGATTATTTACTTCACAGAGGATAGGGTCAGACAAGCTGTCAGAGACATCCTTCCGTTCAGTCACAAGGTCCAGAAAGGACCCCCTTACTTTCTAAATTCCTTCTCAGAGAAGAGTCTGGGTGCAGCTGGATCCAGTTCTAGTCCCAGACTTGGTCAATGGTTCATGTCTAAAGGATTATATACGCACAATCAATCCTTTATATTACTTAGCTAAGATCTCAAAGTTTAGCATGCTATTAGTCACTTACCGAGACTCTGTTGTGGCAAGGAATCTCTCAACATCAAGGAGTAGAAACTTAAGTGAGCGTTCTCACTCAACAGGAGATCCTGGCGTGCAGCCCGTTGCCATACCAGAGAGCTCAAAGGGCTCTTGGGCTGTTCGATATTTATAGAGTAAGATAATTGGCCTATGGTCATATTCTTATGGGAACTAAATATCTAGGTCCATACTCCAGACGGTGTTTTGGCTGTGTTGCTAGCCATCCCCCAAAGTCCAAGGGCAACTCATCACAACTCCCACTGATAGTTATGGCTTGAGCAGGAGCCAGAGGGGAAGAGAGGGAAAGGGGGAGAGCACACCTCCACAGTACGCTGAGTCAATATTCCTATCGTTGCATGCACTGGCTATGTCCATATTAAGCCTAGTTATGGCTCTGAAAAGGCTCACAATTAACAATGTTTCATGGTGAAATCTTTGAGACTCATACCTGCTCTGCTTGCTGCTGGCAGTGAGCACAGGGTCCATCCAAGTTCTTGTTCTTCTAAGTCTATTTTCAGTGCTTCCTCCACCCTCTTCCTGTTGAGAAATTGTTACCTGGACAGGAATATGTGCTGGGAAAATCTAGCTTTACAATCAGCCCTTGCTACTCACACAGGGAACAGCTTGCTTACAAATTGCCTTCTGGATGTAGTGACACCAGCTTGGAAAAAACCTACTTGCTCCCGCTTCCTGCTGGAGGTTAACACAGCTCTAATCTGCTTGATTTGCCACTTTCTACTCTGTTTCANATATTCCTTTCTAAAAAAAAAAAAAAAAAAAAAAAAAAAAAAAAAAAGGTGGGAAAAACTGAAGAAAAAACTCCCAAATCCACCACATTCCAGAGTTCTGCATTTAAACATGCTCAACACTTTAAATGCCTTACTATTTACTGAGCCAGCAGACCGGAGAGGGTGGTAAGGTCTGCAAGGGGAAGTGACCAGCAACCAGAAGTTGTGAGGGCCAGTAACCTCTTTAGTCACACGTCTAAACCAAGGAAAAGATATGTGAAGCTCTTACTCAGCTTATTTCAAGGACCTCAGTGCACCCATGTGATGAAAGAGATGCTCTTAATCTTCAGTACTACACTCAGTCCCTCCATTTGCTGTCAGGCTTAAGCAAAGAAAATGATATCCTCCTGCACCATTGTGGCACAGGAGTTAAACTAATAAAAATTCAGATAAATATCTGTCCTACTCTTCCACAAAGTAAAAATATATTAGGAATATATTTTGGTAGGCTCCTCTCATCTATTTTTCTTTTGTTCTGCTTAAAGATTTATATTTGTTCACCTGTTCACTGTGTTTTATATTCCTGACTGCTTCAGAGGCAGCACAGAGTTGTTGTTGCTTTCTCCCTTGCTTTTCATTTCAAGCTCTTTATTTGGCTTTTTTTTTCTTTCTTTTTAATTCTTTCATTTAATGTCAATCTACTTTGATTAAAAGACCTTTATCTTTCCCCTTGTGTGCTCATTCTGTCGCTTGCTCTGTTTTGGTTTGTGGTATCAGGTTTATGTTCTAATTATTCCTCTTTATGGTTTTGTGTCCTGGTACTATTTTAATTAGGTTGACTTTTCTTAAAAGGTTCGTAACTTACTCCAGAAGTTAGGAACAGTAGGTGGAAGTTGTATTCATTTTACCTGGTGCAGGCAGCAGACATCTCACCTCTCCAGGCTTCAGAAATCTCAATTCTATTAATTGGGTTTGTACATTGCCTAAATATGCTTGCAGAGTAAGCAGTGCCACCGTGCACCAAGCACAGATGTGATGGCTTGACCCTTGCTGGGTGACAAGTGCCCACCAAAGCTGCTCTACCACTCCCCTCCTCAGCTGGAGTGGGCAGAGAAAATATAATGAAAGTCTGGTGAATCAAGACAAGGACAGGGGGAGATCACTCACCAATTACTGTCATTGGCAAAACATGGTCAATTTGGGGAAATTAATTTATTACCAATGAAATCAGATCAGGATAATCATTAATAAAATCAAATCTTAAAAACACCTTCCTCCCACCCCACCCTTCTTCTTGGGCTCAAGTTCATTCCCAGTTTTTCTATCTCTTCCCCCTGAATGGCACAGGGGAGCGGGGAATGGGGGTTGCAGTCAGTTCATCACACATTGTCTCTGCTCTCTTTCCCCTTCAGAGAGGGGACTCTTCACACTCTTCCCTACTACAGTGTCGGGTCCCTCCCATAGGAGACAATCCTCCACAAACATCTGCAATGTGAGTCCTTCCCATAGGCTTCAGTTCCTCACAAACTTCTCCAGTGTGGGTCATTTCCACAGGTTGCAGTCCTTCAGGGACAGACTGCTTCAGTGTGGGTCCCTTCCATGGGGTGACAAGCTTTACCAACAAGCCTGCTCCAGCGTGGGCTCCTATCTCTATGAGTCCACAGGTCCTGCCAGGAGCCTG
The DNA here is from genome assembly GCA_013400375.1 of Thinocorus orbignyianus. Lineage (NCBI taxonomy): Eukaryota > Metazoa > Chordata > Aves > Ciconiiformes > Thinocoridae > Thinocorus > Thinocorus orbignyianus. The sequence goes on along the minus strand of VXBW01000362.1, from coordinate 1,117,580 downwards.
CTCCAGCATGGGGTCTCAGTCTCCTTTGGGCATCCACCTGCTCCGGTGTCGGGTCCTCCATGGGCTGCAGGTGGATCTCTGCTCCACCATGAACCACCATGGGCTGCAGGGGGACAGACTGGCTCACCATGGTCTTCATCATCAGCTGCAGGGGAACCTCTGCTCTGATGCCTGGCACACCTTCTCCCCCTCCTTCTTCACTGACCTTGGTGTCTGCAGAGTTGTTGCTCTTACACACTCCTCTCTTCAGTTGCAATTGCTGTTGTGCAGCTCTGGCTTATTGTCAGGTCTATTACCTAGCAACTGGATGAATGAACTTTTTTAGAGACTGTAGGTAGAAGTGGGCAGCATAGGCAGAAACTAGGCAGGCATATTTATCATGAGGAAATAGTTACCCTGTATATTGAACTGAAAGGTAAGGGCAGAGCTGTCAGTTAAAGAAGATAATTAAGAAAGAATTTTGGTCAAAGCATCAAGAGATTTAGGGAGATGGACTGGATGATCAGTTTTTCATAGCCTTGCAACAGAGAGCATGAAAAGGCTGATAGAGATGCAAGAAAAGCTTGGAGACTATCAAGAAAGAAAAAACTTATATTTGAAAAGTGTTCTAAGACACAGGGGGAATTAAAAAGGATTAAATGAAAGGTGAAGAGGCTAGAAAAAGCAGATACAGTGGGAAAAAGAGACCTAAACAAGAAAAGATGAACAAGGACTTTATCTGGAGAGGTAAAACCAAAATTGTAATGCCAGTCCAGAGGAAGAGACAAAAGATTAAACAAAGTCTTGGATCTATGAAATGAAGGAGAACAAAGAAATAAAGCTGATAATTTATATATAAATTATACCAATTTATTGCACCAAACTTATCCCTGAAATCAATGGAGTTGTGAGGGGCTGAATTCAGCTTGGCATGCTTATCTTATTTTATAAATAATAAATGATAATAAATGATAATTACAGTATTGATCTACCTTTTATATTTAACTGTTTTATTTATGTTGTGTTCATTGCATGCCTCTGGAGAGTCCTATGTCTTCGCATTTTGTATCCTGAAGACTGCTCTGAAATCTGGATATTGAGATTGTTTGGTATAAAATTTAAGATAATTCAGGAAAGTATCACCTCAACAGGGATGGCAGAAACAATGTGGTTCTCTTTGGTGCATAACACCTGTTACAAGGTCCAGTAACCATGAGACTGAAGCTTGACTGTGCTTATAAGGTCTTAGTTTTAGTAAGATGGATTGTGTTTGGATTTGTAGGTTAGATAATTGAAATAATTAAATATGTTCAATGAAACCGTGCTATCATGCACAAAAAAATAACGTAATACCAAAATCACTCAAAATCAGAGTGATACCATTTCACTTTTAGTTTGAGCTGGAGTAAATTATTACACTGAAGTCAAGACAAGGATAAATCAGTTTGGGTGTCTGAGCAAATATAAGGAACGTAGGTATTTATTCAATATATTTTCTAATTGAGTAAGAAGGTTTGTAGGATATTTTATAGGGATATAAAAAGTCTCAAAAATATAGGAAACTTCTTTGGGGACTGGTAGCATTACTGTGCCTGAATTGATGTGTACCTGATGTGATAAAACCATATCATAATGAAAAAAAAAAAAAAGAAAAATAGAAAAGACAATCAGAATAGTAACTCAGAGGTTTTTAACCCTCTGCTTAAGTTTTTCAAGTCCCAAATTTTGTGTGCAGGTTTTCTCAGCTGAGATCATGATTCCAGTTTTCACTAAGAAAGTGTCCTGACCCCTGTCTGCTGGTTAACTTCTGTCTCATCACTCAAGTCCTTTTAAAGGAACACTTAAATTTGAATCACTGACAGAAAAATCTGATTGCTTCTTTTCCGTGATTCTCAGCATAAAAATGAAATTGTTAGAAGTATAAGCATCAAATAAATAAATAAATAAATAGTTTAAATGTTTTGATTTGTTGTCTGGTGATGAGATATTCTGTACAATCACCTCTGGTCCTCTGCTGCAGTCCACAGGCATAGGAAATGTTGCTGGATATTTTACGTAGTAAGTCCTTAATCCAAATTTACTGCATTTATCCAAATGCTTTTCCATTGTTATTAAGAAAGCAAAGCAGGTTAGCATACACGTACAGAGCTAATACTTTAGGATCTAAGACTAGAGGCCAGTCCTGAGATAATCAAAACGTCATTCAAAACATAATATAAAACACTTTCAGGTTCCACTAACAGTTTTGTCAATTATAATAGATTGTCACATAAATCATCTTAACTCTTGACTCTTAGAACTGATTTTAACTGTTTTGCTAGTTCAAAATTTCTTTTTCCAGTTTTAAGTGGACTGTTTTGTTAATGCAGTATTGCAGTAGTACTTAAATCAGTTCAGAGAGGTATTATGACAAGAATTACTCTGTTCCTGTACCCCCTATATATACTCATTGTATCCCAAGTGCAAATTAAAAATACAGTCTCATAGTCCCTGTTCCAGCATTAAGGAACTTGACACATGGAGCAATCCTCAATGTCACAGTGAAAGTCTGAGTCAAAGCCAGTACTGAACACAGATCTTCTGACTCCTGGCCTGGTAATTTAACTATCAAGTTCACTAAGTGATGTAATGCAAAAGGGTAAACTATGGTTCATTAAACGATCCTTTTAAATCCAAATTATGCTATTAGAGAAAATATTTTTGACATGGGAAACCATATCCTAACCCTCTTGTCTACCATTTGAAAGACATTTGTCATGGCATTCTGCATCTCAAATGATCAGCTGTGGCTTCTGATCCCTTTGAGCAGAATAGATGAGGGCTGAAGTGCAGGAGGAAACAAATATAGCTATTTCAGGGGAGTAGTGTTGTTTTGTGACATGTTAAAGCTCACATATTACTTTAAAAATCAAAAGACCATTAAAATGTGGCTAATATGGCTAGGAAGGATGATCTTTTTATTTCTGCATTCTGTCATGTAGAAGTAATCAACCAGCCATGAACTTCCTGGACTAAAGTTCTGTTCTCGGCCATGAGGGGAATAATTCAGCTGGATTAAGTTAGTCCCAGTGAACAGCCAGTACTGAGACAACATGGGAGAAGTGTTGCGTTGAAGTATAGGAACACAGCATGAAGATAAAGGAAATTGTCCCACAGTGGTATGTTGCCTTCTGCAAAGAAGCAAAAATGTTGCACTGTTGCTTCTACATGTGTTTCTGAAGTGAATGCAAAATCATTATTGCTGTCTTCCAGCAGTCACTAGAGGTTTCACCTGAGAACGGGATCCTCATTATTAAGCAAACACATAGTGAGATGCTCTGCTCTGCAGAGCTCACAGTCTACAGACAGACAAATGGTGGTATGATAAACAAGGATGTAAAGAAATGAGTTAGTAAAATATCAAAGCAGAGGTTTGTAGAAACACCACCAGAATGTCCTTGTGATTAAAACTGAAGCTGTCACTAGCGCTTCAATTGCTTCGGGTTCTGTGAGTACTCTCATTACCTGTTTTCAAGCACGTTTCACTTTGGGATGATATTTTCTCTGCTTGCTTGCTTTCTCTCTATGTGGGCACCTGTATAGAACTACAGCTTCAAATACTATTCACAGCATAGCCGGCTATTATATTATATCTGTTCCAGACGTGGATAAATGTGTGACAATGAAAAAAGGGATGAGCAGATAAATCAACTAACTGCTTAAATGTTGGCTATAATAATTTTGTCAAGCCTTTATGATAGTTTCTCATACAAAAGTTTTCAGACTGCTATAATACAAACTGCCTTATAAGAAAAAATATAAGTATATGACTATATAGAATGTTATAATTATGCTTTATATATCCATATACTATGGACTAAAACTCACAACATGATCTAGGCATTTAGATCCCACTTAATCTTCACTACCTAATCTCCACTATTTGATAATCGAGTGAAAATGTCATGTTCTCAAACTTCTGCTCAGTGACCATGTACATTTACTGGTTATGAAAATCCATAGTGCCCCAGGCTGCTTCTTTCTCTCCCTCACTCCTGGGAGTGCCATATCTGTTCAACAAAGCAGTTCCTTTCTTTCTCAATGTATTCAGCTGTATGGCACAATTTCCCCAGGGAAATAAAAGATGTATTTGTCTGAAAACACAGCTTAGACCAGCTCTGTAACTACTGAAATCTAAGGAAACTTCACCCTGCTCTTCAACACTGGTAAATTGAGTACTTTTTCCAGTTATATAGGTTACTTGTGTTTCTTATGTCAAGTTTCTAAGTAAATACTTTTTTTTCAGGCCTAAAAGTCTCCAANTCAACACCTTTTCCATTATTGGTAAAAATCCACATATTTGAGCTCCCACATGTAGACTGAAAATAATTCCATCATAACCACACCCCACCTCATTTCTGCCGGTTTGGAAAAGAGTAAAATATTTTTCTAGTAATTTAAGAGTAACATAAGACTGAGAAGGACCTTCTGGATTACCACGTTTAAGCTTCTGATATTGTAGTGAGCCAAGTCATACAATCTCATTCATGGAATTATTAAACTCAGTTTGGGTTGTTTGCTTTCCTCCACAACATCTACAAGGAGGCTATCCAGGATCTTATTCTGCTGATTGCTAAAAGTCATTTCCAAAACTGGTTTGCACTGGACCCACTAAAAGACATCTTGTTTGGATCCACGTCTTCTCAAAAAATCCTGTCTAATTTGTGTAAAACTACAGGATGCTTGAATAAGTTTGATTGTGATGTATTTCTGTTTGAAGGAATTTCACTTAACACCACAATTATACTCGCCTATGTCCTGTCTTGACATGCTTTAATGCCAGAATATCAATGTGCCTGAAAGGAATGGGAAAAGTCATGTTACTAACACTCCTAATCAAATTTTCATTTCAAACACAACTTTCAAGAACACTGTCAATGTTATTCCACTGAATAAAGTGGATAATAAACAAATAATCTGAAAAAAAACCATATTCTTCTCTCAGAGCAGATTATAATCTGGTTATTTATTTATTTATGTTACATTCTAACATAAACTTCACCAAACTTCCAAGCCAGATTTTCCAGTCTGGGCACAAAAATCTGCTCAACTCTCCTTTTCAGTGAGAGGGCAGTGATAGTACTGATGATAATATATTGCTTAGCATGCCAAGAAAATTTCATTTCTGAATACCTGCTGAGAGGTGGATGAATTATTTGCTAGACTTTCAAAGCAGAAATGATCTAGTTGTGTTATCTTAAAACTTTGGTGTCAGCCAAAGTAATTCATAGAGGTTATTTCGTGAAGCAAGGCAAACTATAACTAGCTGTATCCCAGCCTGGTGTCTGTGATTTTCAGCAGCTGTATGAGTTTTTTCCACCATGGGTAAGCAAATGCCCTGAATGCCATGCAATTCTGCAGGAACTCTGCTATACAGCCAACCATATGTATGCAGTGAAAAGAGAGGCTGAGTAAGAGATAAAGTTTTGCCCATACTTATTTTGACTCTGTCTTTCCTGGCACATAGTAGGATAATGAGCACATGATGGGTATACTACAAATAATGATTATAAGTGGTTTAGCCATTCAGAGATATTCAACTAATCCCCTCACTTCCTCAGAGTAGGCTTAGCTCTGTTTACTTCTACAAAGATGATTGCTGCAGTTGTATTTTTTAAGGATTAAAACAAGCCTGACAGGTTAAGCTTTAGTTTTAGTTAAGAAACAGCATGGAGTATATGGAAAATGAAAAGAGATATATTTTTCTTTGTAGAGTCAGTTCAGAAGATTACTGGGCTTCTTCCCTTTTCCAGAGCACTCACTTTGAATGGCCTGCATACAGACACCCATAAGCAGCCTGAAGAAAAGAGACAGAGGAGTAATGCATATGGGAGATTGAACATAATAAAGAAAATGAGAAGGCAGTTAAGAGAAAGAAAACAGAAAAGTGCACTAAACACGTATGATATGACTCAGACCTGTAGCATTGCATTAAAGTGTCTGTCAAGAGCCAGAGACCATAGCAAAATATCATGCTTTTAAATGGAAGAAGGAGAAAGGGCTTGGATCTGTGTACAGAGCTCTAGACCCAGTCTCTAGATCAGATCAAATATATACTAGATGTAGGTTTCCTGGAGGATAACTGCTTAGAACTTCATTGAAGGTGATTGGCTTCAATGGATACTGAGCAGTCAGTGGTAGTATTTTCTTGATTGGGGTGGAGGAACAAAACTCTTTTCTGCATATTTCAGAGCAAAGATGTATGTGCTTATCCCAGGGAGTAAGATATTATAGAGATGTATCTATTCTGTGAGAGTTACTCTACTAATTTTAGTGAACATGTGGTGTCCCCAGCTAAGCATAATGTTGTAATCACTGGGTCATGAAGTGTTTAATTAGGGCTACCATCCATCCCTGGCACGTAAATGAAGACCAAGTTTTTGCAGACACTGGAGTTCTGCTTCACAAAACATGACTGCTCTGTATCTTTTCCCCCAGTTGCAGCGCAGTTCTTTATTCCAAAGCCTAAGATATTTCCAGCAGCCTATCTCCTGGAGGCTGGCCAATTCACTCAGTGCACATTTCAACATATCCAGGTTGAAGAGAAATAGCTGAGTTTGTTTAGCCTGCAGGAGTAAAAACTCCGTGAGGACTATACTGCTTTTTGCACAGAAACCTCATACCACGAAGACTTTGAGTGCACTCTTTTTGCCCCGTCACACAGCAGCAATTACCTTGCAGAAAGCTGCAGAAATGTCTGCTTTGGTGAGCACCCTAGTGCATGTTGGGACTCCCTGAATATCCAGAAAGGCACCTGTTTGCAGCACGGTGTGGTTTCTCTAATGTCCAAGTTCCCTCTCGTTGGAGATTAGTGCAGCTGAAAGGGAGAGGACTCGGTGCACTTGCATGTTTTATTCTGATCTGGAACTGGGCACAGACCCAGGGAACTGGAAAATGTTTCCGAGTGAGTCGACTCAGAGAAATCCTACCTAACAATGGCCATCAAAAGGAAGAAAAGACCCACAAGGAAACCAGGAATATGTCCCTAGTGACATGTCGTGAAGGTCAAATAAAGTGCCTTTTCCTCTCCACAGCAATGCTGTAATACTGCTCTGTTCCTTATCTTGACATGCAAAAAATGTCTTGCTGTGACTTGGCTTAATGTGGCAAAAGCCATCCAGGCAAGGCAAGGGGAACCTGTGAGAGCCTAGCAGTTGAATTATGCATTTTTATCAATTAATCTCTTCACAGAGAGCAGTTGCTATGAGTGAGGGGATCATATGTTACAACAAACAAATAAATCCAGATGCCAGCAAATATGTGATGAAATGAAAGG
>VXBW01000362.1:1036642-1110277 GCA_013400375.1 Thinocorus orbignyianus | reverse complement strand
GAAGGGGTGGAGTTTGAGAGCATAGCTCTGGGCAAAAGATTTTTCAGTTGAGCAGAGCAGAATTGGCTGGGTCTGCGGGGTAGTAAATGAGAGAGGTTCCCTCTTTCTGTGTGCTAGAAATTTAGAAGATAATATGTTTTTTTCTTATATTTGTATTTATCCCACTGTTCTTTCATCCAAGGACTTTGACCCAGAAACCTTGTACCGACCTCAATATGAGAATTGAGACAGTTAAATGTAAATGGTAAATGTTCTTTACAAAAGATGGTGGAGGATATGGGAGCAAGCTAAAAAGTAAAACTTGCAGATGATAATGTAGGCAGAGAACAAAAACGAATGGAGGATACTGAGACATTGTTCACATTAAAGAAAATGAAACTAAACTATAAATATACAGTACTGCACTGTACTGCAAGAAAGACTGTGGGTCAGGATCTCAACTGCCGTAAATTGTCTTATTTCCACTGATGTCAAACTAGCTTGAGGCCTTAAAGTCTACATGTTGTACTGATTTACACCAGCTGAAAATCCAGTCCAATATTTTCTGTCTCTGCATATCATTTCCCTGGGAGCACAGCTTTGAAATCAAACTCTTGAGTTGCTGGCCTGCTCATCTGGATCGATTCCCTGGAAGGTGACCACAACAAACATAGAGCATTGTTGACAACAATAATTTTTTGATGTTGTTGCTTCACAGATGCCAGTATGATTTAAAATAAACTCCAGCTGCAGCAAGCCCTTCTGCTGATTTCCCTAATGAACTGTGAACCTCCAAAGTGTTTCTACTGACCTTGTATTGAATATGCTTTCAGAAAGGAAAACAGTACCATTTAGAAGTGAAGCTCATTCTGCTAACTATGTGAACAGCCTGTCACTTACTGGCAGAGCTCAGACAGCTGTGACAGTGAAGGCCAGGTCACACCAGCCTTCTCTTGAAGAGAAAGAGGGAGAGAACCTGTGGGAATTCAGAAAATAAAACACCTGAAGTGCTGAAAATGTGTGTTACGTCTGTTCTTGGAAATTACGGTTGAATGGTCCATGCAGGCTTTGGCATTAGGGATTTCAGCTCAAGAATCCTACTCCCTTTATAACTCAAAAAAATTAGCAAAATCTGCATGAGGATATCTTGAGTGTGGATACCGAGTATTTGTGATAAAATTAACCCAATTAAGAGACAACTTTCGGCAATATTACAGAAAACATATTGGTGGTCCGCTTTTACTAGTTGAAATGAAAGGAAACCAATAAAAAACATCTTCAACAAGCACTTTCCTGTTCCCTGGGTACATTTGCCACATTAGTAAGAATCAAGATGAAGTCTGTGTTTCCTGGAATTGTCATGTTACAGCTGTAGGCTGCATATATTATACTAGATAAAAAGAAGTATGGGAGAAATGAAACACACATCATTTAGTTAAGTTCTGCCTTGCCTCATCATTTTTGAGATGTCTGTAAAACCACTTTCTAAGTTATTTACATATTACAAGGCCATATAAATTTTAAGACAGACTCTGACACCTTGACTTATTCCGTAATGGGAAGCAATGTCATAAAGAACAATAGGAATTTTCAAAGGTTAAGGTATTAATAGGAACATGGATATCAGATTTTGTTTCTTTTTGTGATTTTTTTTAATATCAAAATACAGTTCTGTTTCCCACTCCCTCTTGCTTTTTTTTTTCACATGCAGGGGGAGTAGGGTAACCATTAGTATGTTTCCTTTTAATTGCATTTCTTTGGCTGCTTCTTCTGTTTTAGTCTCCTTTGTCAAAGCATTAGAAGATAATAGTAGAGATAAAATAAAAACCGTGATATGCGCACTTTTACAGTAAGGTATCCACAATGACAAGAACAAGAACCTTAACAAATGTCTTCACGGCTCCATGTTACCAAGAGCAATATGATGATTCCTTTATACTTGCATATCATAAATGATTCGTAGTTGCATGCACAAGCAAAACAGTTTATTGAAACTAATCCCAGCAGTGGGCAGATCTATTTGTATTACTTTGGCAACGTTTCTTGCAGTAGCATAGTCAGTTGTAAAGCAGGAAGGTGATCTTTAACTAATTCTCGTAATATTCACATATCACCAGGAGGAATATTGTCTTTGTTAGTATGGAGGCCTGCAGCCAGAACCTACCTCAGCAGCCCAATTTTCCCATATGTCAGTAGTGGGATTAATATCCTGCCCATACCTGTGCCACTATAGTACTGAGCAAAATGATTTAAAAGCAGAGTTATGTGTTATTTGTTACCACTCTTGGTGGTCTTACTAAGAGTTGGCTGGTCATAGAATTGTTTCTTAGACATGTCTGGAAAGAGGTCTTAATGTGTATCTGGGTTGCTATTCTAGCAGTTTCATTTTCCATCAGCAAAAAGCACTTGTCCAGAATTGAACAGTTTCACATAAGCCAAAGGTCACTGTCTACCTGTACCCTGATTGTAATGACAGTCAAAGATGAGTTTATGTTCTTAATTTAAAATATTAATTTATTTTAAAATTATTTGCAAAAAAATTATGTCACATAAAATTGTAAACAAATAAATACAAGAGCAAATGCACAGATAAGTTGTTAAATTATTTAAAACAGTTGCTGGCAAAACATTTAGCAGAATTCACTGATGCATTGCTTATTACTGAAAAATCAGATTGATATGCAAGATATTTTATATCTGCAGTATATTTCTATGAAAAAAAAAAAAAAAGTGAAAACAAACCCCAAACAGAAAAGAATTTGAAACTTCTCTGTTTCCATGGAGAATTTTTGTTTTGAAGGAAGACTTTCCTCTCCTTACAACAGAAAGAAAAACAAAATGTTTTGTCTGGATCCCAGTTTGAGTGGTATAAACACTGTCAGGGTGGAGGCCCCATCCCTGGAGACCTCAAGGTCAGCCTTGATGAGAATCTGAGCAATCTGATCTAGTTAAAGGTGTCTCTGCTTACTTCAGGGAGGCTGGACTAGACGACCTTTAAAGATCCCTTCCCACCCAACACATTTTATGATTTTATGAAACAAAACACTTGGACTAAGTTTTATGCCTATTTCTCCTATAGTAAATGGCAAGGATTCCTATAGAGTAAATGGAGAACAGAGGATGTTTTTGAAAGCTTCCAGAGGGAGAATCTGTCTATCTTCACACCTACATGTGCATAGGCTAAAATTCAACCTTTGTACTAAGAAAAACCAACAGAGCAAGCTGGCAGCTTCTGCTTCGCTCTGTTACCCACAGGATTTTTTAGTCCAATGCTACTCTGGAATGAGACTCCCAGAATGAAGCAAGGTTTCCTCCTAAAGAAGTGGGAGTGGTTGAAACAGATTAATGATGGCAGATGATACTTAACAGCTACCAGAGATCTCTGAACTTTTAGAGAGTCACAAAGAAATATATAAAAAGAACTTTAAAAAGGGTCAAAACCCCCCTCTTCAAAACAACCAATGCTCATTGCAGTTGGCCTGAAATATGAACAAATTACTTGTCTATAAAGCTGAAAGATTGTGATAAAAGCCATACAAAGCTTGCAAAGCTCACATTTGTCCTCTCTTTACGAACTTCTTATGAAGTGCTTGTCCTACATGCTGAGTGAGAAGCACTGAAAGTATTATCACAGCATGGTTGTTTAGATGATGATTCAAGCTTGATACTGAAATAGTTATGCTATCCTCTTAAAACACGAGATATGACTAGAGGTATCTCATAAATAACTTTTAATGGGGACTCATTTTTATGTTCTTCCCTTCATTTTGCAGACCTGTATTTTATCTCTTGTTGTTTTTCTAGAAAAAAATGACTGAATTTTCTTATTTCAATTTTTAAACCAAATTGTTTTTTAAGTGTGTGTTTTTCACTGTAAGTTTTATACAAGGTGGATGCTGCAAGAATCTTTTTAGATTGCAAATACCTTCTGGTTTTGAAAGAGACTCTGTATTCAGAACTGCACTGCTTTTTCTGATACTAATTGTGCACTATGGAAAAATATTGCATGGACAAAAACCCCATTTAATGAAGAGGGAAATTTTAGTCACTGCTCTTTCTTAAAAAAACAAAACAAAACAAAACATAAGAATGGAGGAAAGAAACCTTCCCGCAGCTCGTCAAACAAATGTGAGCCTGATTCTCTGTTCTTAAGTAGCTCATCTTTAGTTTCATGGAAAACTGACTTTGTCATCAAAGCTGGTTTAAGAAGCTCAGGTTGCCACCACCTTTAGCCAATTATTCTTAGCCCTGTGCAGCCCTTTGACACTGCTTAGTTGTGCCAATACAATTGATTCAGGATGTGTATTGTAAATTAAATGGTCCAAGTTAGAAATAAAAATCAAAACAGGGATTGGTGAAATCTGATTCTATTGGAGTCTGTGAGGGTATTGGGGTGATGCATGGGTGCGGGTGTTGCAGCATTGCTGGCATGCCTTGAATGATCAATTCAATTACATATGTACTTTGATGTTAAAATGCTACTTTGAACATTTTTGTGGTACCAGCAGTGACCCTGGCAGTTTGGCTTTTCCAATATATGTCTATTCCAGGAATTAGATTCCATAAAAGAGAAAAATCTACCATGACAGTCAAATGGTCTCTGCTTGAGAAAATGTTTTGTTCCTTTGAAATATGTTTTACATTTCAGCAAAATTTCAATGGAACATTAAACCTAAGGAGATTCACTTAGATTGCAGAAGCTGTGCTGTCTTTATGCATGAGTGTCAAGCAATAAAGCATGTACACCCCCTGAGCATTCTCTTGGTAGGGGGCCCATGGAATCTGCCGCTTTCGATTCTATCTAATGTTTACACGCTAGGCAGTCTCCTTTCAGATAGTGAGAGCGTCTTGCTCCTAATGTTCAGGCGTATAGACCAATCCATCATATGGAACTGTCAGTGACATTTCTACCCCTTTTCTGTTTTTGTCATTAAAGTGAGGAAATAAACATGAGACCCTCACTTTAGCCCTTCTTTATTTCTCTCTTAAGGGATTATTCATTCATTTCTATCTGTAGAGACACAAATTACAAATGAATGCCAGTGTATTCATTTTGTACCTAGAGTCCCATAATTCACCTGATCTGTATCTGAATTTACAATGCATTGGTACTTCAACATGCTTTAGGACAAAGATTTTTCTTCCATCTCTGCTTCCAAAAGAGCACGGAAACAATCCTGGTTCCTCTCTTCCTAGTGGCATGAAGATTATGATGAATGAAACCTTTTTACTGCTCTTTAGCCTAAATGGGAAGGGTACAAGGACATTGATTTCAGCTGTAAATAGAGCCTGCTTGTAGATTACTCACTGTGAAAGATACTTAAAAGCAGTGCGTGTTTCCTGCAATATTAGATCAGATGGGCATTTGTAACATATTACCTTTTATAGCTAGATATTGCTGCAAAGCTGTCGAGGGAAGAATTCTCTGCAAATAATAGATAGTGAAAAGCAAGATGCATATCTCACTCATTTTGAAGTAGGCAAAATCAAGTTTCAGATTGAATTTCAGCTAGAAAAGGCCTCCTAAAATGGATGCAATTTGGAACATACTCTGGAAGATGTAATAATATGCCCTTCAAGGCTGAGGTGTGGACAAGGGGGCCACATGTTGGTCAGAGAATAATCCCGGGTTCTCTCCACTAACCAGAAAGAAGCAGACGCTGCTGGGAAGCTCTTCCTTATACTTTTTCAAAGACCTTGGGAGAGTTAGAGGGACAAGATTTGCAGGGAGATGTAGATATAATTATAAAATGAAATAGGCAGGTGTCAGGCACACCTCAGGTCTAGTCCTCACTCCGTTGTCTCAGAAATGACCTTTTTTTTCAAGGAGGGCAAGTGAAGAGAGGCACCTCTAATTTTATCTAAACATGTCACCTGGAAGTTGGAAGAGCAACATTTCAAGAATAATCTACTGTGTAATTTTGAAATGGGTGACTAGAATTGTAGAGAATGTTCAGATATTTAATGCAACATGGGTTTATGCAGCAACATGACCGTTTTGTTCTCTATTTTTTCTTTTATAATTCCTAATAGTTTCCTAATAATGTATTTTTAACTATGATAGATCTTTTCATTGAGCCATCCATGAGCTTTTACCATGAGATCACAAGTAATTTAAAGACTCAAACTGTGTATGTATTATGTTTTTTCCTCCATTTGTGTTGCTTTGCACTTAGCAATATTGAACTTCCTTTACTCACTTAGTTTTGTTAAATCTTCCTGAAACCTTTGCAGTTGACTTCACTTTTGACTACCATGAATAATATTTTTGTCATCAGCAAACTTTTCCACACCACTTTTCCACAAAATATCTCTTTTGATGAATACTGCAAGTCCTAGGTCAAATCATTCAGCCACATCCATGGCTATATCCCTCCACTGTGAAAACAGTATTTCTTGCTATCTTGTCATAGATCTCTCTCTTACTCCAGGAATTTGTCAAAGGCTTTTTCAGATCCAAATCCAAAACCACTGTCAACTACAACATAGTTGTGTACATCGATTCTTTAAAGAACTCTAAAAGTTTTGTGAAACACAATTTCCCTCTATGAGAGCCCTGTTTTCTGCCTTATTACTCCATGTACGTTTATGTTTCTGCTAAATCTACCAACAGTTTATAAGAATTTGCAGACTGCAGAAGTCAAATCTACAGACCTGCAATTTCTTATGTCTTTGTGAATGATCAATTTTTAAATCTGTAACTTTTGTCAAATACTATTCCTTTGCTAATGATGATTTTAGTAATAAATTACATACCGCATTTAACAATTACACAATTTACTACTTGAGTTCCTCTAGAGCTCTTGAATGAATAACATATGGTACTGAAGATATTTTCTTCTTAATTTTATTGATTTATTCTAAAACCTCTTCCACTGACACTTCAGTCTAACACTGTTTCAATGACTCATTTGTCATAGAAAAAGCTCCCTCTGACTTCCACAGTGAACAGTGATGCAAAATATTCAGTCAGCTTTTGTGCTGTGGCCAGATCTTTACTGTTCTTTTTGCACCTTGATCATCTCCTCCTCAATAGGACAGGGGGAGAAAATATGCTAGAAAAGCTTTTGGGTCAAAATAAAGGCACAGAGATCACTCCCTTGTTATAATCGGTGCGAAACACACTTAACTTTGGGGTAATAAATTTATTTTATTTATCCAACAGGGAAAGATGATGAGAAATAAGAACAAACATAAAAAACATCTTCCACCCACACCCTTATTTCTTCCCAGACTCAGATTCACTGCTAACTCTTCTACCTCCTGCCCCTAAGCAGCACAGGGAATGGGGGTTGTAGTCAGTTCACAACACTACATCCTTGCCACTCATTCCTCCTCACAGTTTTCCCCTGCTCCAAGGCGGCTCCTTCCCATGGGCTACAGTTCTTCATTAATTTCCCCAGCATGGGTCCTTTCCACAGGGTGTAGTCCTTCAGGAACAGACTTCTCCAGCATGGGTTCCCCACTGGGTCACAAGTCCTACCAGCAAACCTGCTCCGGTGTGGACTCCTCTCCATGACCTGGAGTTCCTGCCAGCAGCCTGCTCTAGAACAGGCTCTCCACAGACCGCAGCTTTCCTTCGGGCACATCCACCTGCTCCATTGTGGAGTCCTCCACAGGTTGCAGGTGGATCTCTGCTCCACCATAGATCTCCATGGGCTGCAAAGGACAACTTGCCTCATCATTGTCTTCACCACAGGCTGCAGGGGAGTCTCTTCTCCTCCTTCAGGTTCTTCACTCACCTTGGTGTCTGCAGAGTTGTGTCTCTCACATTTTCTCATTCCCCTCTCCCACTTGCAGTGCAATGTTTTTCCCCCCTTCTTAAATATTTTATGACAGAGGTACTAGCAGTATCACTAATAAGCTCAGCTTTGTCCAGCGTCAGGTCCATTTTGGAGGTGGTTGGAACTGTGTCCAACATGGAGGCAGCCCCTGGTCTCTTGTTACAGAGGCCACCCTTACAGCCTGTCCACTACCAAAATCTTGCCATGTAAACAAAATACAGTGTGTGTATTTTAATTTTTTTTTTTTTCCTGGTCAGAATACCATTCCTTTTTCAGCATTCTTTTTTGCTTTTACATTTAAAATTACAGAGCTTATGTTCTTTTTTATTTTTCTTGCCTAGATACAAATTCTGCTTTTAAAGGATACTTTCATCTTTAGTGAGGTGCTCTGTATTGGCTGCTATCATTCAGAAATGGGATCTTAGAGTTATGATGAATAGCTCCATGAAAATGTCATCTCAGTGCTCAGCAGTGGTCAGAAAAGTAAATTGAATGTTAGGTATTATTAAGAAAAGAGTAGTAAAGAAAACAGAAAACATACTCATATCAGTGTAAAAGGTGTTATCCCAAAATCTGAAAAAAGATGTAACAGAACTGGAAGAGGTTCACAGAAAGATACCAAGAATAATCAAAAATATAGAATGACAGTCAAAGGGAATCATAAATAGACCAGACTATTCAGTCTGAAAAGTGACAATTGAGGGAAGGCTTTGACAGAAATCTGTACAATCATAAGGGAAAAGAAAAAGATAAAAAGAGACAGATGGTTCATTTTCTCTTCCAAAGCAAAAATGAGAGTATCACATGCTGTTAGCAGGTGGTAGGTTCAAAGCAAAAAAAAAAGGAGGTAGTTCTGTACATAATGTGTAGATAACCCTTCCTCACCAGGTCGTTTTTCTTCTAGCATATTTTTTACTGTACACAAAAAGACACTGCAAGCAGTATATGAGCCACTTAGAAGGACACTGCAATTATTTAACAGCTAGTGCACCCAACAGGGAATGATGATTGCCATTCTGGTGCCCACGGGCCTGTGAGACGTGGGGAGTCTCTGGATCAGGAGTCAGATGGCAGTAGGGAAGTGGTAGCCCTCTTGTGCTCTGGCATGCATTGGTCTTTGGTGCTGGCAAAAAGCAGATTCTATGCTTTTTCCGTAAGTCTTGTTAAATTCATGCCGGTATTTTTCCCTCTGTTGCTAATTGTCACCTTTTCACTTCAGTTTGTGTCTTTTACTTTCCTTGTCATGTAAGGCATTAACTTACATAGCCCCTTACAGTTGAAAAATAGGTTACGTGGTATAACTGAACCAAATCTGGATGTTATGTTGGATACAGCTGTCTCTCCACGGGTTACGCTTTGGAACAATTTTGCTCAGGATACTGTGGATGCTAAAGTTTCCATATATTGAAAAAACAACTGGACTAATTCATGCTCAAAAATATCCTTTTGAGATGTTAGAGAAAAACATCAGAGACCTGATTCTACTAAAAGGCCATTGCTGTTTCAAGAAGCTCCTGAGAAGTACATCACTGAGGACTTCTGAGAGCATTCACTGCATGCCTCATCATTTTGATCTTCCTTTGAAATCTGCTTGTCATCGCCGTTGATGGAAGTGGGACACAAGGCTTGGCTGAACTTTGATCTGGCTCAGCACAGCTGCTCTCGTTCTCTAAGAGCCTTCTTTGCTCTGCAGCACAACCGTGTGGTCTGGTTTTAGTTCTTGGAATTTTTTAAACACTTTTTTGCCAGAGGTTGTATGTTTCTTCTGGCATGGTGCTTTTAAACAGTGTATTTTCATACATTTTTAAAATTTTAATTACTGCTTTTAATTTGCTTTTACCATGCTTTCTTGGGTTTTTGCTTTGCTTTGTTTTGTTTTGTTTTTCCTGAGTTACTCTTTTATGAAGCTGATTTGGTTTAGGAGGACGAATAACTTTCCAATCATACTGGGATTTTGAATGAATGAAGTCTGGGAGAGTACACTATTTAAAGAGCATGCTACCGCAACTTCAGCTGCTGCGTTTTGAACCAGATATATCTTCCTCTTAGTTATTTCACAAAGCAGTCATTTTGGTGTCTCACTATTTAACTCTTTATCATAACTAATAGTTACATTTTCTCAGGTAGTCAGAGGCTTAATCAAAATGTTCAAATATTATTGCGTTTTCTTTCCTTGTAGTTGCCATGATGTTAATATTTTCTGAGTCACTATCATGTACACATGATGATATAACGTAACCCAAATAATATATTCCTTTAAACTAAGTGGATATTTTGCTCACACAGATTATGGTAATTGCTAAGGTTAATGTATTTACTATATTTAAATAAAATATTTCTTTAATTTAGTAAAATTTTGCTAGCAGTTTGTCAGTCCTATATATTATCTACTTGTTTCTTAAGACATGCAAGTGATCTGTTTCTCAGTCCAAGATTTTCCATGCTTATTATGTCCATATCCTCACTTCTGTCCCTTCAGTTCATTCATCTTACTTTACAGATTTTCAGTACTTATAGACTTCTAGTATGATAGAAACGCTTGTTTTCCTTTGATCTAGTTGTCTATTTTTAGGTCCATATTTATGTGACGAGATTATTCTTTGATGTTTCCTATCTGAGGTTTATTGAATTCTTTCATTCTTTTGTGGATGAAGATTTTACTCACAGAGGATGAATCATTTTGGACTGTGTTCTCTTATTCTCTCGTTAAATTCCCCTTGATCTTTATTAAACCAAAACCAAACCAAACAACCTCAACTCTTTTATAACTTTTAAGTCAAACACCTGTGCATGTTCCATGTTGACCTTGACAGAAATTATCCCTTTTTTATAGCATCAATATATTTTGAAGTTTTCTAAAAGTCATCCTCTCACTACCTCACTACCGCACATAACTTCTGCAATCATGTTGTCACATGGTTCATTCTCAGCTTGTGTACCAAACCCTGGAAGCCTTCCAGAGAGTACTATTGTCAAGGCTCTATTTTTACATCAGCACAGAAAGATCAAATTTTGTATCTTTTCCTCCCTCCCAATACATCATGGTTATTTCACTGACAATGTAAAACAGGGAGAAACCATGTGAGGTACATAGCTTTTGTATGCAACAGGTAGGTTATGGGCTTTTGGAGTTGGCTGTGCTCCAGCGTTAGTGATCTTAACTGTGTACATCAAAGAGCTACTCTGTCCCTGGTCTTCCCTTCCCACTGCCCTAGGACAGAATTCCAAAGAGTGATTGATTATTTCCTTCCTTTACCCTCTAAGCTCGTGAAATAAAGGGTAAGACATAGTCAGTTACTACTAATATCTCCACACCTCTCCCCTCTTGCCTTCCCCTTTCAGCACTGGTGTTCATAAAGTGTAAAACACCCACAAGGACCATGAGAGATAGGAACAGATTAGCCTCCTGCCTGGGTAGTTTAGTGTGAAGTGAACTTGACCTCAAATTAACCTTAAAGTACAAGCTGGAGGGAATTGTTGCATATGTCTGCCATGTTACAAACCTTACTAATCATGTTCATTTGGTAATTTACATGCCAAAGGGAAACACTGCTGACAGAAAAGAACAGAGCCAACTAATCAAATGGGAGATAAATGTTCAAAAAAGAACTAAAAATTTTTAGTGGAAAACTCCAACAAAACAAATCCATTAGGCTTATTAACTCAACATTTTCATTCCACCTTTTATGGCTGTCATGCTTCATTATTCTTCATGTTTGGTAACGGATTTTATGGTATTGCCTAAGTAATACTGATCCTCCCCCGAAAGGTTTTTCATTTCAAAATGTGCTGTGCTGTTCTATAAGAGCTTTGATTAGGTGGCTAATGCAACTGCCTTTTATTACAGGTCAGCTGGTAGGAATCCCATCATCAGTAATGGAGAACTACATTAAGATAAAGCTGATTGGAAGGAATCATTGCAGTTTATTAACATAAAGATCATTCATTTCCCAAAGCTTACACTAGATAAATATGCATGTGTATCTAGTAGAAATCATGTCAGTTTAAATAATTTTCAGTGATTATACTTTTCCTTCAAAATTTTTCTTTAGACAAATAGAAACCGAACTTGAGATGAAACATACTTGAGAGATTTAAATATCTTAAAATCTGTACATGCACATTTTTTTTATTTGCAATGCCAATACTTCTACTTTAAAAATTATATTTGCATGACAAAATTAATAGCTAATATGAATTCTGATTAAACTTTGTTCTTAATCAGAATGTAGTGAAAATGATCCTTAATATAAACAACAACAAACATATGTATTTGTAACATCGTCCAAAAAATTTGGAATTCAGACACATGGGGACAGTTGTTTCATTTTTAAAACCCCCGTTTTAGATTGTGTAGAAGGCACTAACATGTCAAAATATCTTTTCATGCTTAAATGAAAACAATGAAAAGTATCCATTTCTCCTCTGAAAAAGTTTTATAATAGATACTTAATTCCAGATAACTAGAAATTTTGTTCTATAAATATTTTTTTAAAAGTTGAATCAATAGATTATGTTCTAGTTTTGTCCTTTTTTTTGTTGTTGTTGTTGTTTTTTGTTTTGTTTTTAGATAATGCTTATAGATAAATACATGTCGTATTTATCTAAACTTCAGAGTTTAGTTAGCTAGAAGAGGCCCGGCTAAGAAAGTAAAATTGTAAAACAGAAAATTTGTTCATTTTACCTCAAACCAGGACATTACATAATATCTTTTTCAGGATCATACAAGGTATTTCTGAGTAGCACGGAGACCAAAGCAAAGAGAAAACACTTCCAATAGTTGGATGTACACTTCACACTTCTACAAATTCCAACCTTTTACCACATCAAGTTGTACATCAGTCATTTCTTTGGGGCTTTGGAGGTGCAGTGGAATGGCAGTTACTGTACTTTCCTACTGAATTCACAAATACCAACATCAGATATACTCTTACAGGAGTTCTTTTTGGGAAGTGGAGCTTCTTTCAGTACAGGCAATTGGAACAGAAAACACTTCTGTTTCTTTTTGGATATGGTTTTTGCTCATTTCCTTGTGGTTTTTTGGCAAAAAAACTTTTCTGTGGAAAAAAAAATAAAATATAGCCGACTAGTGACTGTATATAGGTTAAACTAACTGTTTATGGGCCTATTTATAGTGCATGAAAGGTATAGGTGCTTCCAGAAGGTGACCCTTAAGGTTGAAACTTGCCATAAATCCAAATGATCCAGTATAATAAAAGTGGTATTGAGACTTCCATTGAGTAGAATATCTAATGTCTTCTGTGAAAAGGGTCCAAAATGTGAATTAACAAAAAAAAATTGTCTCATATTTTCACTTATTACACTGCAATATTTCAGGTACTCAGAAAAAGGAAAAAAAAAAAAAAAAGGAAAATGTATTGACATGTAGTAATTCTTATTCATAATTATACCAAAGTCGATATCTGAAATTGGAAAATAATTTCACGAGTGATTTTTTCTGTAAAGGTTCTTGGTCCCTGTTCTCACCATCTTTCCTGTTTCTTTCCATGTATTTTTACCCTGAACCAAAATGCCTTTTTGTATTTTACAGAAACTTTTTTGTATTATTATCTACCACATTCTACATTTGATAGTGATAATTCACATATCCATATTAATAATGTGACTGTTTTTTGCTTCACCTGGGACATTTGACACATTCAGAGGTTTACAGAGGATGGTTTTAAAAAGGCAGACCTTATAAATAAGATATACTGTCCTGAAAATCATGTGGCTAGCTATCATACTTGGTAGATCAGATGCTTTATAGCAGAAGTCCTGAAATGCACCCCAGAAATAGCATGTTCTTTAAAGAAAGCATGTTATGTGTCATATTTTCGTATGGTGCTTGTAACAAAATGAGCATTCACTGTAGTCAAATGATATTTTAAAATCATGACTCATAAAAAGCTGATGATGAAATTTAACACAGGATCTGTTACTGATACATTAAACCCACAAATAAAATTGGACATAAAATTTCTAAATCCTAGTTCTGCTTTTTTAAACAGATAAAACAAGTTATCATTATGAGGCTTATGCCATATTAAGAAATCAACAGAGACTGCATAAAGCTGCAGTTATGCACTGTTTAAACAAATCTGTAATGCGCACTGTATGACAAATGTAAGAATTTTCTTTCATGTGTTCAACTCTGAAATAATAAAACCAAGGCTTTGTGAACTGAAGAAAATGAGGCCAAACATTCCTTGAATAGACCTATAGAGATCTTTTTTTATGTTGATGTTAATGTCAGTGTGGGCATGCTGGGGCAGTATCCTGTAGAGGTTTTTTGTGGTTTTTTTTTTTTATAAACCTCATTGTGGGCTTCAGTGCCTCTCCTTTGTAGTCAGTGGATCAAGAACAATGTACAACAGCTTCATATTTGGTACTAAATGTCCTATATCAAAATTTAAATGAAGGCTTTTCTCAGTGTCCTGTCAGAAATGAACCTGTCCTTTAAGACAAATTCAGTGTAATTGCATGCATGTTCTCTATAAGTAGTTTTCTTCAGTTAAAATAATTCCTATGCTAGTTGGCAAGACAGGGCAGTGAATCAAAGATAAATAATATATTTGGGGATTCAGATAGCTTGTATCTGGAAAAATTTCTGTTTGTTGATGTTGCTCTTGGAAATACATTATTGTTTTTTTAAAACCTGGTCCCCTAGGGTCCCTCATGTTTTACGTATTAAGGAAGAAATATTCAAGAGAATGTTTGTTTCTCCTCTATATCACTCCAGGAAATTGCATAGATAAATGCAGAAGTGAGAGGAAAACCTTTTTGCCAGCAAAGCAAAATGGATGACAAAATAAACAGTGATTGAATGAAATAGTTGATTCTGCATTTGTCAGTGATTCCTACAACAAAATTTGGACACGACTAAACACAATGGCTTTGTAAGGCATATATGACACAATTAATTATTTGTTGGAATTCTTTTCTGAAATTAATATTGATCAGACTTTAGAGATTTTGACTAAAGGCTTTACCTCACAGTCATCATGAAAAGAAAACTCCAGCAACACTTAAAGGAACAACTTACATAGCTAATTACTACTAGTGAGACAAGTACTCAGCAGTGCCCAGATTTACTCTGTTATTCTCCAGGTCTGGCTTTAGATATGTGAGCACGGATGTTAGAGTATGAGCACAGCGAAATAAAGCAATAGTTGTATCTCAGCAAATAAATGCTTGAAAGAGTTCTAGTTTCAAAACCCGAATAACAAATAAATGAAAAAGGAAAGGTGAAGAAAGGGGTATTCCACCCCATCCGCATCATGCTCAGTATCTCCTGCTTTAATGAATTGGGATGGGGCCACATCTCCAGCCTACCACAAGTGTCCTTCATGATCTTGAGTAAGCTAACTTGAGTAAATTTGACTTTATTTATCTCCTATGATTGCTCATGTCAGCTTAATTTATAAAATGTTCAGGATATCTTATCTCTTCCTCTGTTGTTGTCCGGTGTCCAGCACAATGGGGTCCATATCTTTCATAGGGCCTCTATATACTATTTGAGAACAGATAATGAATAAGAAAAGCACATTTGCCATGCAAGAGCAATGAATATAGAGTACAGAAGCAGAGGGAGGAAGACAGATCCCTGTTCTTCTTTGGTGCTTGCTCTGTGGTTTGAGAAGAAACTAAACATGTTTCATGTGGGATTGGAAAATATAATTTTTATCTTCAAAGAACGGCAGTACTATTATCTGCAGTTTTCACAGTGAAGAGGCAGCATCCATTTTGTGTCCAGTTATCCATGCCCCTCTAAATTTCATCACAACAAATTCTTCTCCTTGGACTTTTGCTTGGATTGTCTCTGGGCAGTGGATCAATTTTACTGGTTTTCTGACACCCTAGTGGAAGAGCAGTGTGTATTTGGGCTGTAAAGGTGTGCAGTTCTTGGTCATCCTGCTGAGTGTGTTGTTACAGGTGGGAAAGCTGCCTGAACAAGTACCTCATTCCTCGCATAGATTCTAATTCTCATTTCCACCATCATCATCTCACTGAGCAAGTGACTGTCATTAGTTTAAGTCTTTGCACGCTGTTCTGAAGAGGGACACTGTTTTACTTCTACATTTTAACTTAATTGGTGGGTTCTTTTAATTATTTTGATAGCAAGAGGCAACTGAAGCACAAAGTAGAGAAATGAATAGTTGAATCTGATGCAGATCTGGTTAGACATGGAGATTTGCAGGAATGTCCCTTGTTTCTCCCCCTCCCTAATCCCTAATGAAAATGGCAGATTGGGGCAAAAATATCCTGGTGTATAGGGAACTGCAGCCAGGAGACTAAAAAGACTAAAGCTCAGATTCTCAAGTTGTTTAGGTGTTGAATTTCCAGTGAATTTGAAGAGAGACAGATGACTAAACAGCTTTGAAGATCTGAGACCAATTACCTTCGTGAAGTCAATGGTAAGCCAAACTCTTGTAGCTCAATGACTAAAGAATTTTCTGTCTGACTTTATTTCTCTGGCACTAAACGAAGAACAGCCATTTTACCAGATCTCACCAGTGTGGATTCATTTTTGTTTGGAGCAGTCGTAGGAGCTAGAGGGTGCCTGCAATGTAACTGGGAATGTATGAGATACATTATTACAGGTTCACAAGGTCATTGTAATCCCCCAAATGAATTATAGTAACGACAATTCCCAGGCAACCCCAGGCTTCATGCCTGCTCCTTGATTTCTTGCATGAGAAGCCCTGTGTAACACTTCACAAGGGAATCTTCTGACCATGGCATTGGCACTTTTATGGCACAGGGAGAAAGATCTTCACTCAGGCATACACCTTCATAGCAAAAGCGCTCATGCAGTAGAGAGGAAAAGATTTCTTATAGAGGGACAGTGAAGAAAAAGAAATGAGATAGGCCCAGAAATTGCTCCAAGGGATGTGTTTAATGAATGGTGAAAGTTGTCTCCCTGCACACACAGTGCTAGTGCAGAACTATTTACCGTTCTCAATTTACTGCAGAAGGGCAGCCTGATTTGAAATTACTGAGCAATGAATTACAGCAAACAGGAATCTAAACCAGATTCTTGGGTGATATGAAGTAGTGCCACTCTGTTGATTTCGGTGGAGTTACATTGGTTTACACTAGTAAAAAAATTAAATAGCTATCTACGTGATTTAACAAGGAAGCTGAGTGGGATTTACATTTTATTAATTGTTTTACAGAAGTCTGTTAATCCCTAACTGAAACATAGTGGCCCTTACATAGGTAATATACAGCCTCATAAAGGGACTGTACTGCCCCAAAGATATAGCACCTAATAAATAAAACAGCCAAAGTATGGAAGAAAAAAAGTCCCTGCACAAAAGTTTTGGATAACGGATAAAATGCAGAAGAAGATTAATGTCTGCTCTTCTTTTAAATTGTTCATGAAAGTTTATAATTCATATTGACATGTTCCATTTAGGAACAGATTAGGAAAATATGGCTTATGATAAATTGGTTAATCAGTTAAGGTAATAATGATTGCATGTACTAGTCTGTGTATGATTTTTTGTGCAACCACTGGAAAACATTTTCACCTCTGCTTATAGATGGTGTCAAATAATCTGTTTTTCCACATGGTTAAATCACTTACCTTTGAGTTGGTCTTTTCATTTGGCAGTAATAAATATTCTATTAATTAATTTATTTATTTTGCTACATTATTATAATAAACAGTATTCTTTCTGTGCAAGGATTTTCTTTCACTACCCAAGGAAGGACTGATCTGCCCAGCACTCATCACCATGCAGTATCATCCCTTATAAAAAAGACTATTTCAGAGAAACAAAAGGTAAAGTGCTGGTCTTCCTAAAGCAAAGTATATTGTTTGGAGAAGAATAATAGTAACTAAATCAAGAACCCCTGAGCCATTATGTCCTTTTGCTTTATATCAAAACCAAAATTTGCTAATTTATGCGGCATTTTTAAAAACCTAGCAATGCAACTCATTGTTGCTATTTAGCATATAATTCAAAACTGAGTCAAACGTAGTATAAATAAAGCACATGGAGGAAAAAAGAAAGCCTATTAATAAAATCCAGCACAGATAAATGCACATCTTTTGTGGGTTTTTTTTCTAATAGAAAAGTTATTACATTGATTCAATTACAAATCAGTGATTTTCATATTTACTATACAAGCTAGAAAACAGCCCCAAAAAATCCCCTTGTCTTAAACAGCATGCACCATATTCAGTGCTTGAATTAAAATATGTATTTATATGAATTCTTTAGGTTGCTGTAATCTTCAAAGATTTTAATTTAGCTAGAAAAAGGTGGAATTGAGTTTTAAGTGTTCTTTGGTTTACTAGGAGAGATTTAAAAAATCTGTTTACACACACACACACACAGTCTGTGTTTAGAGTGGAGATAAGACAGGAACAAGATGCAAAATGATGGATTCCAGGTACACTGACTCCTAGTTGTTTTCCAGTCTGCTACACGGTTCTTAGCTATTATTTCTTAAAAATGTGTTAGATTGAAATGCCATTGTGGTAAGTGATGTATAAACACAGGTGCATGAAATATAGATTGGTAGAAAAAAGGTTCCTTTCTCTCCCCAGGCCTCTTTGTCTAAGGGAAAATAATACAAACTAACTTAACTCTGCTCTTACACTAATTAAAATGAAAGATAATATAAATCCATGAGTTCTTGTTGATTTATCAGTTGGCACCAAGCACTTCAATTTTAGCAATGATAACGGGTAAGGCTAGAAATGTTTTCAGTGTTTATATATGCATGTATGTGATTGTATTTAAATATGGCTAATTATTTGTAAAATGGGATTTGTACTTTCATTGAATGCTTTCTACTGGAATACTCGTACTATACTATATACCATACTATATACTGAATATCTCAATGCTTTAGTGTTACCAGAAGATAAGTAAGAAGATATGACTGCTTTACAGATTAGTGAAACCCCAAAGCTGAACTTCCTTTGCAGTGAGGCATATGTTTATGATTTTTTCCCCATACTTTTAAATAATAGGAAAAAAAAAATAAAAAAGATCTTTAATTTGAAATTTAGTATTTTATTGACATCTCAACCTTTTCCTCAGGTTTCTGTCTGAACATGCAGTGGATTTTGTGTTACAGTCAAACTGAGGCAGGAAACCAACATCTGAAAAAATACGAAAGATTGTAGCATTACCATTTAAGATACAAGAGTGTTAAGATCGTGAATTACCATTTTGATGCTTACACACACAAATATACATGTGATCAATATGGAAGAAAATTGTACAGATACTTTAATATGTTATGTTGGAAAAATATAATTATTAAGGTATTTAATTTATGAACAACAGCTCTCAGAAAAAAGGCTTGCTATACTATTATTATTCTTTAGCTGCAGGAGATAGAATATTTAATCACAGGGCAACACTGAGTCTGCATTTTCTGTTTATATACTCCCTTGAAATCATGGTTCCACACAGGTCCCCAGTATTTAGAAAAGTAGAAAAAAAATCTTATCAGAATCGAGATTTTGGTCTTAAATCTATGTGTCATATTTTGTATTAGTAGCATAGTACATGGTACGTACAGGACATTAGCTGAATACACTGTTTTTTCCTCATTCAAGAATTAATCTCCCGACTGTGATCCAAAGTTGCTAAGTGTTACACTCAGAGTACTATTTTCAGTCCTAAAATAATTTTTGCAAGCTGAAAAAACAATAGAATTGTAGTGGTGAGGTGTATTCACCCTCCCACTTTAGAGTCTTAAGATTCAGATATTGTTCCTATCCACATGGACCACTCTTGAGTCCTTTGTCTGAGGATAACATTTTGCCAGAGTAATGATATGGGCTGCAGGCACGAGGTACAGCAAGTGGTTTTATCTTGTGTACAACAGAAGGGTTATATACCAGAGCTGAATGTAAGATGGATTTAGTTAGAATCCAGGGGGGACTGAAGGCTTGTGACAGGAATAAATCAATGTTTTTGATCATTAGACCTTGTGCAGATTCTGCTGCTGTAATGGAAAACTAGTACATGCTATTTCCTTCAAAACCCTTGACGTGACTGTGATATACTTCTCTGGTGTACTGTTACACAGATTTCTTTGACTTTCACCAACCCCATTTTCATCTTACTTTGGATTACTATGGTAAAAAAGAAAAAAAGAAAAAGAAAAAAGATTATTCTACTGGTTGCTACAGTAACATGTCCTATAACCCCCAAGCAAGTGCTAACTCTTCATCAAATGTTTATGACAACAGCTAAATGTAAACCCACAGGGAAATGAAATGATAGTCTTACTGCACTTTGATTACATGACCCTCTGTGTGCTGTAGAGGTGATGGACCATGTCCTCAGTTGAGCTAGACTAATTTATTTCAGGTGAAGGTCCATCCCAGTCATTTTAATTTGCCTCATCATAAACCTATGCTGCTTTTGAATGGCAGCTTCTGCCGTTAATGATAGTGATGACATCAACATTTGGTTCATCTGGACCTAGGATTAACTCTTTGTCCATCTTTCGCGAAGGGAAATGTGCCACCTTCTTCTGTGGGATGCATATGTTAGGCTGGGAGGCAATAAGTTCTGTCTTACTTCTCTCTCTTACAGGTAGCTGTATCTAAATGGAACTCAACACATATAAAAAACCTTCCTGTGTTCAATCTCTAATGCTAGATATGCAAAATCAGCTGCACTTTGAGAGATGAGATGCTTGTATGTTTCAAACTGTGTTAGTATAAATATGTAGCTGTGTGCTGGGAACAGCATGGGAGATTCTGTGATCGTGTGCATTTCTCTGTGAGGTGAGTCTGTTCTCCCACCTGGCACAAACAGCAAATAATACAACTATAGTAACAATTAACTCCTCATTACCCACACATGGAATATTCGTGTTATTACTTAGGCGAAACTTAAAAGAAATCAAAGCTTTTTTCCTTTCGTAAGTGTGGTCTTGATTCAAGTGTAACATTCATATTCTCAAAGGTCCAATTCAATAAATACTGTCCGGTTTTAAAATCCAATTTACAAACATTTTATTGTCTATATTATTTACTGAATTTATCTTCATCCAGAATTTTTTGTGATTAAATTGAAAGTTGACAGTAAGTTGACAGAGAAAGTAGTTTTCTTGTAAAGTAGTTTTGTCCTTGTGTACTGAGGAGTGTGACATCTCCAGTCACACTTGTTCAGGCCAGAACAGCTAGTACAAATAATGTTGTTTTATTTCTGACAGATACTGCCTGCATGCTAAATGTGACTGAACAAGAAGCTACTGAAAGCAG
Source organism: Thinocorus orbignyianus (assembly GCA_013400375.1). Lineage (NCBI taxonomy): Eukaryota > Metazoa > Chordata > Aves > Ciconiiformes > Thinocoridae > Thinocorus > Thinocorus orbignyianus. Next base: position 1,089,268 of record VXBW01000362.1, on the reverse strand, counting down.
CAAAACAGTAACTCACGAAAGTAGTCAGTGGAAACGGGTTTCCCTTGCTTCTCGGTAGTGTTCACTACATGCTTACTACAGTATTCAGCTCTTTTACGGAAGACATTTTCATGGTTTACCCATAAACAAAGTTTTTCTTGTATGCTCTTGTTGGCCAGTGGGCTTTGAAGTTTGTGTCGGAAGTAAAAAGTCCAGCTATGTTCACAGCAAAGCACACACTTCTTCCTGATAAATACGATTGGGGTTTTATAAATTGCTTAATAATATCAGTCTATCTTCTGGATTAATGGAGTAAAGAGTGTTTGATTGTTTTAAAGGAAACAGCTTGTAACTGGCATACAGAATCTTTTCCGTTTCAACGGTGGTGACTTTTTAGTAGGGATTCGATTTGACACAGACTTGAAGGAACAGATAAAAGTACTCCTTCACAGAGTCTGCAAGACAGAAGAAAATGAAGATGAAACCAGTACTACAAGTCCATGTAAACCACTAAGTTACAGGTACAAATAAGTACATGCTATTTCCTCAGCTATAAGGAAGAATTCCTGGTTTGTTTTTATGAAAATATTTATAGTAATGTAGCTAAAGAACATGGGGAGCTAATTCTGTCTGTAGATTATTTTCATCTTCTACCAGAGCTGCTAAACTACAGCCATTTTCTGCCATTAATGTTTATTTGAGCTATAACACTTCTTTAGATAAAGATGGCATCATTAAGAACTTACCTTTGTCTCTGGAAGCAATTTAGAAACTACTAGACCCCAGGTACGCTAGCACACTTCTTAAAAAATCCTTTTATTTTCTCCATTTTTTACTAAGATAATTATACCTGCTTAGTTTTGCTGTTTTTTCTGTTGTTGGTGGTGGTTTTTGTGTGTTTGTTTGTTTTTTTTGTGTGCGTGTGTTGTGGGGTTTTTTTTTTTAATTTTTATTATCTTTTTTAATTCCTTCTCTCCAGTTGACTTTTTTAAATTCAGTATTTGGTTACTGGACATACCCTCTCACTCACCTTCATTTCCATAATATGATTGCCAAGAAGCAACACAAAAGTTTTTGGCGTTGTGCCAGCTTTCTCCCAGTCACTCGCCTACTTGCGAGATAATGAAATTGTCCATAATGAGATCATTTAATGTCATTGAACTTATTGAGGCACTAGAAAAAGAGAAACACCTGTAAGCGTGTAAAATTGTATTGCAATGTAAGGACACATGAACTTTCACTGCCTTTCTTACCCTGTAGCTTTCCATTTGGGTTTTCTTTCACAACTACCATTGCGGTTTTAGGTTCCTATGGAAGACATAATAGCGGACTTGAGTACTATTATCAGTATGATACTTTTAATATTTCTATGAAATTAAAGTTCTACTAGATATATACAGCTACTCAGAAAATCAATAAACAAATTTGCTAAAAAATTTGATTCAGATCATTTTAATGAAATCGTTAACTCAAAAATAAGTAATGTTTTACAAATTTTACCCAGAAGGCTTATTGTGAATTAAAACAAAATATAGCTGTATGTATATTTCTCACAAATCCCAAAAATGCTGATATTAAGAGCAAAGTGAAGTAAACCATCTGATTCTTGATCTCTAGGGCTAATAAAATCTTAAGAAGCAAAGAAAAATGCTGTGGAAGTGAAAGAATCACACATTTAAAATAGAAGGGAGATATAGCTCAGTAATCAGGAGGCCTCAGATAAACTTTATATTTTCCTTAAATTACATTTTCTTACCTCCTTTCTTGTGCAACAACAATTTTATACCATAGTTAATCCTCTGACTTTGATAGTGTAATTCCAGGTTCTGGCCTCTCTGTAGTCTTGCACTGAACCATTTAGCTATTGATTTAAAGACCTGCTGGAATACCTGAATGGAGCCAATCACTGAATGGAGCAGTGCACTCGAATGGAAGAGCACTAAGGAAGCCTGCTCACAAGCTAAGATCATGACATGCACAGTTACTATAGTTCAGCAGAAGTATTTTAATGCATTAAACTGAAATATCAGTCAATTGCTTAAGTCCTTACAGTTCATATTCACTGCTCTTAACCTTTTGTTCTTTTTTTTTTTTTTTTTTTTTAATATATATATACCTCTCCTGTATTTGAAGGGCCCTGAAGTGGTACAAAAAACCCCATACAGATCTACTGGGAATAACAGAGCAGCTTGTAGTGAGAATGGGAACATAACTGGTTCTGAAGTACCGCCCTCCACTTTATGAACACTGCTCTTCATCTGCCAGCAATGGCTATCAACTAGGCTCAGATAATGCTCTTAACTTTAGCGCAAGTAGGCAATTAACTAAAGTTAAAAATGGATAAGTAAGTGGAATGGAACCCTAAAATAGGTTTAGTATTTTCACAGCAAATAGAATCCTACAAGTCTTGGAAACAGCAAGCTTTCAAACAATTCCACAGCTACTTGTAACTCTAAGGAAATATTCTGAGAGTCCTGTTTTTCCTCCTTTAAATTGGTTGATTCAAATGAAATAATTCATCTGGCACCTTGGTATTTCAAAAGGTCATTTCTGCACCTACTAAATCTATGATGCCATCTCCTTTGACTTTTATACAAGCACCTTTATGTTTTTCCTCCTTTTGCCTGTTGGGAGGATATGTCTGTAAACAACCGAAAAAGATTTCTTTTATCCTTCTCCAAATTTCTCCTTCACTTTCTTGCTCCACAGAGTTCTTTGAAAACAAAACAAAGTAAAAACTTAAGTCTCCTGGTATATCAAGATCATCCATGTCTCATTGCTTTCTCTTTGTTCCTTGTCTGTCTACATTCATCTTTTATTTCAGGTCTTATATTTAGATTGTGAGCTCTCTGAGACAGGGGCTGTCTTTCTGATCCATTATCAGAGCTGAATGTTAAAGTAGCACAAATAAATAACACTAATGATGTACTGCTAAAGTATCAGAATACTGTAGTGCTGTACTCAGCTAATCTGACTAGAGGGTTTGAAGATGTAGATATCATTGCCTGTCACTGTGTTGCATCTTAGCAGCCATGAATTCTATGAAGTTTCATACCATTTGACTAGTTTTCAAAGCCTGTTCTGTGTTAAAAAAAACTAGTTCTTCGTAATGCACTGTGGAGGTAAAAGCGGGTTGTAAACAGCTATATAAAATGCCCAGAGCTGGTAATCGTCTTTTTAACAATGTTGAATTAAAAAAAAAAAAACAAAACCCCCCAACATTCAATTTTTTAAACTTCTTAGGTTTGTACAAAAAGATCTACATTGAAAGAAACTTCTGCAAAAAGAGAAAACATCTTTGGAACTTGCTTAAGAATGTAATTTTGATCTTTTTCAAAACAAATCTTAGCATAGTTTTGAATATTCTTTCATTTTAAAATAATGAAATAACAGCAACAACCCTTGAAAAAAGAGGTTCAGAGAGTAATCTGTTAATGAATTTAATTTTACCACAGTGGCTTTTAGGAAAATAATTCAGGTGCTGGTATTTGATTCTGGTTAGGAAGCTTAAACAAAATCATGTGATGAGGAGATAATTTCCCATTTGAGTTTAGGAATATTAATCTAGAAAACATCATTGTCAACTCAAACCTTTGTTTTAATTCTGGCTACTACCTCAGTGGCTATTTCCATATATGCTCTGTGTGATATTTTAAAAAGCAAAACCTAAATACAGAAATATTGTATTGTTTGTTCTATGGTTTTAACTTGATGTGTTTTTTTTACCTCAGTAGTTATGTCCTTTATAAATTGATTCTCAAGATACATGAATGTTTTATACACTTACAGCTTGCTGTGTTTCTGTTAGTAATATATATAAGGATTATTATCAGTTCTTAGCATGAATACTCTTCCGGCTTTACTAGAAAATAAATATTTTTTCCATCCATAGTGTTGTAATTCCCCAGCTGTTCTTCAGTATTTCAATAATTATTTTCAGTTGCTGTTAACTAGTATCTGTAGGGTCTTGCAGTAAATACCAATTTTTCTGTTGCTTTTAAAGGGCTTTAAGATGTTCCTCTACATGAAAAAAAATGCAGATGACCTGGTCTACCAGTACTTTAGAAAGTGATTGTTTTCCACTGTAGTTTTCCCCATTTTTTTTCATCAGTAACCCATTTTACTATATCCATATCTATATTTTTTTCTTCTTGGTAGAATAGAACAGGAAATTCAATATTTTAAACATTCCCTATAATGGTCTGCCCTTACTTCATTCATTAATAGACCCATTTTCTTCTTAATACCTTTTTATACTGATATCTCCATAAAAGTCTTTCCTATATTAGAAAGAAATAAGACTGCCATAGAAAAGTATCAATAGATGTGGCAGTAATACAGATGAGACGACTGAAATGAACTGTTCAGTGATTACAAGAAGGTTAGTTGTCAGTCCCTTACACTATTATTTTTAATCTCTCTCTGGCTGTGAACTCAGTGAGAAATGGATATTTGCCAAATTTCAGACCTGCTTCTTTGTGGGTAATCTCCAAAACAGAATATCTTTATTCTGTGACATTTAACTTCTGAACTCTGTTGAATATAGAATTTGAAAAGGAAGACTCAGTGCAGTTTCTAAAGCCAATGCAAGTTTTGTTTCCTGTCTGATTACAGCAATAGATCTTCACAGGATATCTAGATAGTTTAACAAGAAGCATTTACCAGCAAATTTTTACAATTCACATAATGTCCAGCATTCTGCAGTCCCACATATTGTCAGTAAATTTCTGTCTGCTCAGTTAGCAAGGCACTTTCAACCATAACTGGTCCTATGCTGTAGAATATCTGCACAACAGAGAGGGATTTTCAGACAGAGGCTTATTACTTAAAAAAATAAAATTTTTGTACAGAATTAAAAATTGTTGGAGGAAAAAGAGGAGATTGTTGTTGGTGGTGTTGTTATTATCATCATCATTGTTATTTTCTGTCAGGAAAATGTTATATTTACTAAGCCTCAATCCAACCTATCCTTCCAGATTAAGTAGAGTGCTCTCATACTTCCATGCTTGTCAGGTAGCAGGTCTAAAAGGCCATCCTGGTTAAACAGAACCAAATTTATTTTCAGTATGCTTACTTTTGAGTTAAATTTCTTCTAAGTAAATGCACCCTCAAATTAACAGCATATTTTTCAGACGGTGTCAGCTTCTAACAGAAAAGGTCTGATGTTAATAGTGAACACCAAGAAATGATATGCAGAGATATTCCTACTTATAACAACCAAGCTCAGCTGACTTTGTTATGTGCTGCATTGGAGGACCTGAAGCAGAAGATCATAAAGGGGTTGCACCTGTAGGTAGGAGCAGACAGGACAGGTGACCCAAAACTGCCTTACAGGAGCGTTCCATCCCATTTGCATCATACTCATATAAAAGCTGAGAAATCAAAGGGGTCAATTTCTTTCTTCAATAACTGGTGTCCAAGGAAGAGTCCGTCTACCTTTGACCCCAATTCGAATGTTCCTGAATCCAGAGCCTGAGTTTGGCTCCTGTCTGTCACTGAATCCAGTCTAGGACTTTTCCAGTTCCTGCTGGTGACGTGATCAACATCCTGGGAGCTTGATATGGTTTTGTATATATTGTATATATATATTTCATTGTTTTCTCATTAACTTTGTTTTTGTTTGTTTTATTAACAATATTTCATTAAAGTAATTTAGTTTCTTTTTGACTCATAAGTCTCTCTCATGTCTCCTCTGAAGGGAGATGCTCTTCCTCCTCTGAAGGGCGGAGACGTAAAAGAGCATCTGTGGCCAGCCTAGCCAAAGACATACCAAAGGGAAGAGACACTGGATTGTGGATGCCTGTCTGGATGGTATTTCTAATCAATCCTGATGAGATATGTGTTCCAAATCTTTGTGATTCAGAGCTCAATTTCCTCTGATTTGCTTTTGCTAACTTACCATATACCCACTTCTTTGTCCTGAGCTGAGATGTTTCTCATTCCTCTTCTGTCTCAGTAGATACATACTACTTACTGCCCTGGGTTTACAGAGTGTCCTTGAGCAATTGCCTTCAAATCGCACAGTGCAATGCTGAGCTTAAAATCACCTTGTGAATCTAGCACAAACAGCTTTCTCACTTTCTGGTAGGATGAATTCTAAGACTTCCAGTGGATCTGAGACTCTTGCTTCATTGTCTGCTGGAAGTCAAATGTATTTTGGCAAGAAGAGGCTTTAAGAGCGCTTTTACAGCTCAGTAGTGGAGCACTCTGAAAACCTTTGAGGACTTATTTGTGAGGTGCCACTCCTTGAGAATGAATGACCCTCAAAAAGTCTTGTCACGTGCTTGGGATACTTATTGTTTGACACCTTTTCTCAAATTATTCTTAGCAGTAAATGAACATTAAAGTAAAGGTGAAAGTGAATTTACTTACTGATATGCAAACTTTAGGAAATCTATTTCTTTATTTGAAAACATAATAAGAAATGACCCACTTCAATGTAACTTATACTGGTTTAGCTCGAAGGTGATTTTCACGTTCTGGTCAGACCGAAGGCTCTGAAGGCCGTGTAATTCTTCAGGTGATTTCCACAGATCACACATCTGTGACCCTGTCTTTTAGAAAAGTCAATCCTTAGGCTTTGCTTTCAACAAATAGGATCATAACTTGTAGTAAAGTTGCTGATTTTTTAAACTAGAAGTAAATTCACCTATATCCACTTCCTATAAACCTTCCATCCTTATAATTGAGTCAATCAGGCCATCTTCTCTGTTCTAGCAGAATCCTGCCTGACACTGGATTTATCTTCATTAGAAAAAGATTTCTTTGGCTGCCTCCCTGGGATCTGCCTGTTGGGCAGACACAACTATACTCAATGTCTAGTTGACTACAGGCAGATCTGACTTCCAGTAGAGAAGAAAATGCTACTTAGCCTGAGTATAAAAGATCACTACCATAGAAGAAATTCATCCCACTGAATGATTTGAACTTTGTTAATTGCTGACTTAAGTGCATAACATTTGGTGGAGTGTATGACGACAATATTTTGTACATATTTTGTACAAACATATAGTGAAGACAATGTACAACAAATATGAGGAAAGTGAAGTGAGACCAAGAATGCGGTCACTCTGGTTTTCACTACAAAATAGAGATTAGGTCATCAGGTCAATCATGAAGGAAGTTCAGATACAAGAGTTATTAAGTTTATCTGGGAGTGATAACATATTTGGAACATGTATTGCTGGAAGTGATGGAGGGTAATTTTTCAAAAGGTACCAAATGAGAAATAAACAGTATCCAGAATTTAGACTGTGAGTGTTTAATTGTTCTTTTTTTTCTTAATATTCTTTTATTATTATTATTTTTGTGATAATCCTCTGTCAAGTAGTGCAGCCTGCAGGCCTTCCCTGCCCTCCCTATGTTTTGTTTAAAACCGACATCTAGTTACTAGACATTTTTTGATAAAACACCACAAAACTTTTCTGCACAAATAAATTTGTAACTTTTCTGTTACGAAGCGTAAGAAAACTGATCAGTTTATATTCCTCCTTTTTCTGCCTTTATAGCAATTTTTGATCATTGCAATTTTTTTGCTACCCCAAGGCAAGACAGAGCAAACAAACTGTGATACAGTCTGTGGGGTAGATGTGATTCGGCTGAGCAAAGTTTGTCCTGACACAGGGTCATGTGTAGCTAATGTACCCTGAGATAATGTTAACCGAACCTTAACTGCTTTTCTAGTATTGATGTATATAGAATGAGCTTCACAGTAGAAACAAAAAAAAAAATATATTAGCGTGGTTGAAAGAATTTACAGTCTGGTGTTTTTCTTACCACATGATAAGAAAAATAGTACGAATAAAAGCCAGAATAAAGGGAAAACACATCTCTTACACCACTTTGCGGTGTAAGCCCCGTCACAGCTGTGCTCTGAGGATAGAAGAGGCCAGACACACTGACATAAATAAACTAATGTTTCCATAGCTTGTGGGCATGGTTGGCTGTAAGACATAGACTTTCTACAAAATGCTAAGTTGTCCTGAAGAGAAGCGCAACATTCCTGGATGTTTTGCTTTTGGCTAGCCTACAAAACAATAATTCTTTCTGAGGAAGTGTGATTTCTGAGAACCTATTGCATCATTTTATTCTCAGTTTCAGTCAGTAGCTCTCTACCCTTTATTGGCCCTCACTCGAGACATTAAATACAGCCTTTTCTCGAACCTCAATAGATAAAAAAAGGGCCTTAGATGACCTGGGTAAGAATTCAACACCTTTCATACACCATTGTGTATGAACTTTTAAAAAACCAAAATACCAGGTGGGGCTTGCTTTAAAAAAAGTAGAACAAGGTTAATGGGGCAAGTCCAGTGAAGAGAAGTCAATATGTAAGCCAAGATAAAAGTGGAGATAATAGTAATAAACATCTGTGTGGAAAATGGACAATTTGGTGATTAAAGGTCAAAACATGCACACAGCAGGCACATACTATAAGGGCTTAGAGAATAAAAAAGCTAATTACTGGAATGGATTTAGAGGCCAAATGCAAAAGCAGAATAGTAGTGTTGACTGCATGAACCAGGATTAAAACAGGAATATGCTGCTGATTTCAGTACTTCTAAATGTGTGTGTCTGAAACAGATTTGGCACATACAGGAACTTGTGATGTAAAGTAAAAAATTTCTTTTTAACAGATAAGATGTTGAGCCAGGACCTCAACCTGCATAAACCTTGCCTAGCAGAGACAAAACAGGCCTTCTCCAGATAAGGATGTTTTATATTTTGTACTTTCAGTTACAATTAAAAAAAAAAGAAAAAAAAAAAAAGAAAAGAGTTATAAGAGTTCTGAGAAAATGTTTGGTTCTCTTTTATTTGTTGTAAGTTCCAAGGCTGATGGCAGACTTCAAAGATCTGTTTAGTTCTTATTGTACTGAACTATACTGCTAAGTGTTTATATATGTGCACTTTTCCTACTTCTCTGGTGTTGCAGGATGATTATTTATGAAAAGTTGCATCAAGGCAGAAATTCTTAACACTGATAGTTGTTCAAAACTGAGTAGGGCTAAAAACCTGGACATGGTATTTACAGATGCACTCAGGAAAGACACTGAATACCTTTACCCTTGTTATCCCTGTCACTGTTCTCTTCACATGTAGTAATACAGGAACTGTCCTGTTTGAAAAGAGGGGAAAAAAAACTTTGACTTCACAATATTGAAATGGGCTACTGTAAAATACTTATATCTCTTTACATGTACTCTGAGCATTTACTCATGTACTATACTAGTTCATTATTTTCATTCACGGATGGTTATGGGCAATGCACGGCATTCATTTCAAAGACCTGAAAAAATTGCAAGCTAAATACAATTGTGGTCTAAGGTAAAGTTGGGAGAAAGAAACAAAAATGTGAAAAATATGAGAGGTAATGAGGAGCTGTTGAAGAATACTTTGGTGGGTACCAGAAAAGCTACGGTCACTCTTGTGAAAGAGAACCACACTGGTTAAAAATGACTGTGATTTATAATGTAAAAGAGAGAGATTACATGTGTCAAAAAAACAAAACAAGAGGTAATAAATATTTCTCATAAGCTAGGAGTCACAAAAAAAGTGTTATGGTATGCTAAGGAACACAGGACTAATCTATGTCTATTAAAAACAATAATAACATAAGAAGATAATTTTATAGATGTGTCAGTAGAAAAAAGGTATAGTTGGAGAAAAAAAAGGATCTTTATCTTGATATTGTGCATTTTTTGGAGAAAACTGATACAATTATCAGTAAATGACTGCATGTTCAATAAATATATTTGTTCTATTTGGGGAATAAGCATGTATCTGAATCATGTCACATGAAGGTTTGATGAAAGCAATGAAGAGGGTGATTAGCTTTTCTAAAGCTACACACTTAAAAGCATTGTCACGTAATTTATGACTAAGAGGTTTAAAGGTATGGCTAAGGATCTCTCTGGGCTGTTAATGTTGATTTTTCAATAAGCCTTGAAATGTTGGAAAAGCTCCAACATTCTGGAAGAAGCTAATGTTTCACAATTTATTTTAAACAGGGTAGATTGATCAACTTTCCACAGTTACAGACTCAGCGTCATAACATCAGTCCTGGGAAAAAGTAGTGATATGGCTGATATGCATATTAACTAAAATGTTGAAGGAAGCAATATAATTAATGCCAATCTGGAAAAAATTACAGAAAAAAAATGTTGGAATAATATGCTTGCTAGATAAAACAAGTACAATTGATTTCTTCTGTAAATATTTCTCTAAGGCATTTGACATGATACTGAAACACATGTTTATGAAGAAATTGGGATGATAGAAGAACAGCTGGCACAGGTTCAGAAAAACAGAAACTAGCTAATTCTGGGCTTTCACTGGAGGAGTTACTGCCTATCTAGTGATCTTTTTTAGGATTCATCTCCTAGCATGTGCTTCTTACTGTTATCAATAACTTGCAAGAATACATTAAATAATTATAATAACATTTGCAGTGAATCTCACTGGTCAAATTACTGAATCTTCTCATTGCAATAAAGTGAAATAATGAAATAGCACACAAAAAAAATGGTTTTATTTTTATTTTCACAACTGATTCAAGAAATTTCAGGATAAATGCAATGCTTGCAGAAAACTATATATTTTTTTGCTTCACTTTGGTAAAAGTTATTGTGAGGAGTTAAAGACAGTTTAAACTAGAATGAAAATTGAATATGTACTCCCAGGTTTTGTTTGAAATGTGAAGAACACATATATTCCTCACTCTGTTTGTAACATACAAGTCAAACAAGACCTTTAGAAAGCGCTACTCACAAAGTTGCAAATCTTCAAATCATTTAAGGTATATTTAGGCCAACAGGTTCTTTTCACGTCAACCAAGTTATTGCCAATTATGTAGCAGTGAGGCAAAAAACCAAAACAATTCAACCAACAAGTTATATTCAGCAAGTTTGATTTTCTGAGATAGATTTGTACGTACCTGAACCCAAAATGTTTTTGTGTTATAATGGCAATTTCTCATTCAGATATAAAAGCATTTTCTTGTGCTCTAATAAAGCAGTTAATCAAGTCTGTTTACTCATCTTCAAAACATATATTCCTTATATCAGCAAGTAGTTTTGTATACATCGTTGGCTGTATTTTATATTCCCTGAATAGTTACTGATATAAACATCAATATTATGATGGGATTTTTTCGTACTACAGGCAATTCAAATGCCTAAGAATAGGACCCGAGTGCTAAGGAGCATTCACATGTCTAGAAAAGACTGTGTAGGATCTGTATTTTCAGTACATAAATTTGAAAACAGTCTCTCCATTTATCTCACTACAGCTGGATTTTGAAAATGTAGGCATTTAAGAAAAAAAATAATCATAAAATCAATGAATAATTGATATTATCAATTATTATCAAGGTGAGAAGTTGGGGTGTGATGAGAAGTAGAGAATTTTTTTCTGTGAATATAGTTCCATCCTGAATATTGCTACCATTTTAACGCCCTCCACACCTGTGATATTTCCTTCGGGTCAAGGACAACATCATATATTTCACTTGTGAGAAGTTAGCATACAAAGAATTGCCTTTCAGAGCCTGACTCCACATAAATCTTGTCAGAAACTTTGTTCTGTTAGGATGGAGTACCAAAAGCTTACAGAAAAGTACAAACAAAATAAAGCATGAGTTCCTCATTACTCTGGTATGCTTCTGTAAACACCAATAACACACATTCATAACATTTACAGTCACTTTAAATAGGTCAGTTTTGAAAACAGTGTACTAAGTAGGAGGGGTCCTTGTGGCAAAGGGAAATTGACTACTTAGACAAAGTACGGATAGAAGGTACAGATAGAAGAAAAATTGGGTCCAGTGTGTGAAGCACACAAGATCAAAATGTGTGTATTCAGGCTGGCAGTGACATAGCAAAGAAAGTTAGTGGAAATTTCATTTATCTCAGATATAACTTTATGAAGAAAACAGAGAATCTGATAGAGTTGAATGTGAACTAAATTAGGAAAAAAACTGACATCTAGATAGCAATATGAAACAAATGTAATCAAAGATGAATACACCAAAGTGAGATGCTCAAGGCAGTACTTTCGTAAGCCTTGCTGACTACCATGATCTGAATAACCAGTTACAGTTATACAAAAGGATGTTTATGCATAGTCAAGCCCCTGCTTGCATAAACGAGAGTACGGAGTAACTGTCACTAGCAACAGACATCAGCGAAGTAGGATCTGATTCAAAACTCATTTTAGTACAAATAATATGCCAACTCATAAAAGAAGAGAGTCCTGATAAAATATTTTTACAGTTAAGCTATACAGAAAGCAAAAAAAAAATAATGTTGATTTTAATATATTTCAAGAATCAAAAGTACTATATATGTTTTATAGCATTTCTTTCTCTAAAGATGCCTTTCTTTAATATGGATTAGTACTGAGCACAGTGAGTATGTGGTATGTGCTGTAATATATCATATTTGTAGTGGAGTGGTATTTAAGTCTGCAAAACTCTTGTGTGTGAGAACTGGTTTTAAATTGTATTCCTTGGGTCTTGGTAGTCCATAGATTACTTTTGGGTTCCCGGAAGACACCTTGCACATTTTAATTTTCTCACTCTGAAGAGCAGGCCTGTTAGTTTGAATGCTCTGCAAATGTGCCTTCAATATCCTAGAAAATATTCAGGGTCCTCTAAGTAAACAAACACTGAAAACCACTGTGGAAAGTTGTGCTGGTTTTGCCTGGGATAGGGTTAATTTTCTTCGGAGTAACTATTATGGGGCTATTTGGATTTGTGCTGAAAATGGTGTTGATAAAACAGGGATGTTTTCATTATTGCTGAGCAATACTTATACAGCATCAAGGGTTTTTCTGCTTCTCAGCTCCCTACACCAGCCAGTAGGCTGGGGGTGGACAAGGAGTTGGGAGGGGACACAGCCAAGACAGGTGACCCCAACTGACCAAAGGGATGTCCCGTGATTTCATGATGAGCTATTAAAGCTGGAGAAAGAAGGAGGAAGTGGGTACATTTGGAATGATGACATTTCTCTTTCCAAATAACTGTTATATTAGATGGAGCCCTGCTGCCCCAGAACACCTGCCTGCTGATAAGTGGTAGTGAATGAATCCCCTATTTCGCTTTGCTTTTGTGAACAACATTTGCTTTACTATCTTTATCTCAACTCTTAAGCTTTCTTATTTTTACTCTTCTCTCCCCATCCCACCAAAGGGAGTGGGTAAGTGGTCTTGTGGGGTTTAGTTCTGACTGGGGCTGAACCATGACATAAATACATAAACAAAATAACAATTTCTGCTCTAAAGATGGTACACTTTAAGTTGAAAAAGACCTTTAAAATAATCAAATCCAACCATTAACCTAACTATAATACTATGATTCTAACACTGCCAAGTACACCACTAAACCATGTCCCTCAGCACCACACCATCATGTCTTTTAAATACCTCATGGGATGGTGACTCAACTGCTTCTCTGGGCAGCTTTTATCAGTTCTTGACAATCCTCTCAGTGAAGAAATTTTTCCTAATACCAATCTAAAACTTTGATTTAACAGGCTTACAGAAGAATTCCACAGGGAAAAATCTCTTCCACAAAAACAAATCTCTGTAAATGTCTCACTTCTATATTATACACTCAGCCCAATCATGTAATATGTTTAGCCGTTGCTGCTGTGTTGCTAGTGAGCTCTTGATCTGATACGAGACAGAGCACATAAATTTAAGACAGAACCATTTTTATCACACTCTATGACTTGAGGAGCATGAGGCTCCAGATTTGTCTGCACTTGATGTTTTTGCTCTACCGTAATGACACTCTCGGTGACAGAATGCTCACACAGTAACAGTGAAGAAAATGTGATTGAAAATTGGCTCATTTATCATAATTTTCATCCACTGAAGCATGTAACATTAGTACTTACATATTACCCATATATATATTTGGTTGACCACCTGGACAGCATTATCTAAGAGGGTGTGGAAAAAAAAGATATGTTCCCTTTTCATTTTCAGACTGAATGGGTAGTGTAAAATTTGACTGTAAGTTCTTTCCCTGGAACTTCACCAAATGTTACTACAAAACATTTTGACACTGGTATAAACTACTCACAGGATGCACAGTTTGTCTTCTCATAATATCTGCCAGCTCATGGTTACAGAGGAAGAAAGGAAAGGTAGAGTCTTCAACTGTGGATGAAAACAGTTGTTTCCCCTCCTCTGTCCCTTTGGTAAAACAAATAGATGTCTGGGTCTGAGATGAAAATGGCAAAGGATTCATAAATGGGAAAAACAGACCTTGAGAGTATGATACAGGCCCTGACATAAAAGTAAAATTGCATACATATTGAATATATGTATTTTAAAATAAAATATATAGTTTTAAATGCTTTTGAAAATAATTAATTTTTCTTTTATGTATATGTTTACATAGTAGAAAAACTACTTTTGATGGTACTAACACTTTGCCAGAAAGGTCTCTGTTGACCTTTCTCCTTTTTATTAAAGATAAATTTAGGAAAAAATATCATAAACTGATATTTTTCTCTCAGCTTCCTTTGCATAGAATTACAGACACTACAGTCCCCTGACTGAAGTTATTAGAATTAATATTCCCTGAAAGTAATAGCCACTGCAGAGTTACAGTTTGATTGCCATTTAGAAATACCACTAGAGTAAAACCAGTATGGTTAAACCAATGAAAGTAGAAGTTGGTATTAACCAATTGCCATTTGTTCTTTTTCCTACCTTGTCCCAAGATGCTAGCTTGGTGGTTGCAAGTAAGAAATGGGTGGTTGTTCAGGGCATTGAATAAAGCTTGGTTTGTATTTATTTCATATGATCTAAGTAATTCCTGAAGCTTCCCAAAGCTAAAGTGTAGCAAGCAGTTTTTCAAAATTATTCTCAAATTTTCTAGGTCACAGTGTCAGAGAGGCCAAACCGCTCTGGTAATTTTTAAATCTCAGCTTATTTCTAATAGACAGTGAAACCATTCTTGACTTCCTCATGTGAGCTGCAGGAGCACTACCATCATTAGTCATATCTCATTTTCTTGAGTATCACAATGTTACTCACAATACAAGGATTCACTCCTAAACCACAGAAATAACTTTCTTTTCAATTTCAGCAATGACATGAAGACCCTGCTTTGAGATTTTGATCCCTACAGGGCTTCATCTTGTGCTATGAATCCAATCTCTGATTTGGGTCTGCATTCCCTGTTAATAATTGTGAATAATTTTATTAATAATCAATCCCCTGAAGAAGAATGAGGCACCAGAGAGATCAAACATGCCTGTGGTTTTGTCCTTACACTATGTTGGGTTCTTGTGGAGCAGAGAGATGCCAAAGGACAATCAGTTCACTTCAGGTATCTACTACCAGTGTTATGTCATCAAAAAAGACTAATAAACTCAACCCAAACCCAAATCAGATAGAGAAATACTGAAAGTTTTTGTTGTATATTTTCACTCTTTTTTTTACATGAGTAACTGGTCCAGGACCAGGTAGCTTAATTTCTAAATGGACACAGTAAGAGTTGACCAAGAAATTTTTTTACATTTAGCTCTCTTGCTTACATTTAGCTCTCTACTCTAAAAGAACCAGATGCTTAAATACTGTTAACAAGTGTAACTTGCAGTTTTGATGATGAAATCCTGTAACAATTTGCAGGGATATATGTTTGGTTGTTTTTTGCTGTTACTGTTGATAGCGGTCTTTGCCAAAACAAGGAATACAATGCATTGTAAATAGTAGTAAGGAACACAGAACTGTAATATATCCAACCTAGATCGCGTAAATCAAGACAGAGAAAGAATTAATTAGTCCAGCTTCTATTTATCACTAAAGGTAGCCTCTATATCACCTGGTGATAATAATAATACAGCTGTTTAACCTTAGCTGTCTAAAAGTTGTCAAGACTAAACTAGTCATCAAGACTTCTTGTGCAATGAGTGGAAAGGAGTGGCTTCATCTATCGGGTGATCCATCTCAGCCGAAGATAAATGCTTAAAGTAGAAACATGGAATAATGTAAGGTGGAAGATAGGTGTTATGTATCATTCTTTGGACAGATGTCTCTTCTTCTTAGCAATGATGTCTCTTCTTCTTAGCAATGAAGATCATGGAAACAATCTGGCTAGACTTGATCAATAGACAGATAATAGTAGATGAGAGAAATCTGTGATACCTGAGAAATCGTATTACTTTCTTGTGGCTATCTGCACATCCATAAAACTGTACATAGAATGTATCTTTGTATCAAAAATATGCTGCAAAATTTTTCCCTGGCAACTGTTTATGACTCTTGAGTAAAATGAAGTAGGGATTGTGCAACATTTTTCTCTAAAGGCAAAAAAAGTAAATACAATAAATCTATACTGTCAATTTATTGTAAATACTCAGACCTTGCATGCAGCATCCCATCTTGAGCTTTGTAAACAGGTCTCAGAAAGCTGAAAAGATACACAGAAATTGTGCACAGGTAAATGAGTTTGGTGATTGTCAAGCTATTTCTATTAGACTGTAATAGATTTGGCATGTAGGTCATGATTTGCTCAGAAAAGAATGAGAAAGAGCATTAAATGCACTTTTCATCTCAGCAGAATGACCCTGTATGAATGCCAAATAGAGCCAAAGAGAGCTGTTAATCAGAGATTAAGCTCCAACAAACAAGTTTCTTGCCAATAAATTCTGTGGTCATCTACTGTGATGTGTTCAATAGGATCAGGTTTTGAATTAAACCCCAGTATTTTCCTGTTCTATCTCTTTTAGCAGAATGCTGACATATGCAAGGTTAGAGATTTTTCTAGCATTAGGAATAAAAATGGGTAAACTCAGAACTCCAGGTATCATAGCTTGTTGTCTTCCCCTTAAGTACCCAAGGATGAGTGGGATTATGGAGGCTGTAGTAGATTATGGAGTCTGTAGACCCTTCCTGACTGTAGACAGAAAGGGTCCATATGTAAAAAAACAGAGAGGAGTGAAGTAGATGAGCAATTTGGATTCCTACTTGAAGTCTTACTTTCTACATAAGTATTTGCCTATTTACTCCAAAAGGCAGAGAAATACTTCAGTAATAAAACCATACATCATCACTTCTATCGGCACAGCGAATATAGCAATCAAAGCTGGAGAAGGGAAGAGAGATTTTCTGCTCACTAGGAAGTAAGTGAGAGAAAGACAGGCCATGGCTAGGGGTGCTGATCCAGCAAAGCCCGGACCAGTTGCAAAAGTGAAACTTCTTGGTAATCCTTCTCTAGGTCATGAAGTTGAGATGGCATTTGCTGAATGCACAGAGACTCTGCAGCATGGTGCACAAAAAACACATGTTGATTTTTAACTTGCCAGCTAATACAGATAATAGACAGCAAGGTCTAACAAGGCAGAAGGCTAAGCTTTACACTCACACCCCTGGAGAGACACTAGGACACCCAACAGTCAATCAGACATGAAGGGCTGGTCTTTGTTATTCCTTGGAAGGAGCTGATCCTTGATTTTGTGGAGCTGCCATTCTAGAGACTCTCTTTTTTATCCCCCCCTTTTTTTTTCTTCCCCCTTCTCCTTCTCTGCCCCTCCCCCCTTCCCCAGGGAAATTATATATTTCCTTATCAGCTTTTCTCCTTCAAAATCCTCAAGGTGTTAACTCTTAGTGTCTCCACAGTTACATTTCTGCCTGTGATTTTGCATTTCTTATCTGGTATCAATTTGGCTCACATGCTATGTCACACCGTGTCACAATTTTTGTAGTAAAACTGCATCAAAATCATGCAGCTGCACCAAACTACTCCTGTATGATGGGTAGCTGAACCTCTCAGTTGAGAATTACATATTACATGATCCTGGTTAAACCTGTAAAGGTTTGGCTCTTACGTATTTCTTTACTCTCATCATGTGTCTTAGATTGAAATATTTGTCTTCTGTAGCCCTACATGTGATCCATCACCCTTGAGAACAAATGTATCTCTTTCTGTGTCTTTTTCTAATTATTGCTTTGAGCTACTGAAAAAAGTTCCTAATGATGCATGAGGAGATACCCCCGCTATTCATTTATTCACCTGATGAGAAATTTCACAGGATACAGGAGACTAAACTGAATTCCTGCAAAGAAAGATAATCAATACTATACAATTTGAGCATGCTTTGTATATGTGCACTGGAGATTTAGGCTGGAGGAATCTAGATATTCTGGAATAGCCTTCCAGTAAGAAAGCTATTTTCTTTTTTTAAGATGGATCTTAATCAATATATGCTGTGCCTGTCTGTAAAAGCATAGATCTGCATTGAAGTCTTAGGAGAATGCTTTTCTGTGATACATACCTAAAATAAAAAAGACATAACAGAATGAGCAAAGAAAAAACTCACTGAGGAATTCATACAAGCATACATGGAAAAGAATATTAAGGTACCCTGCGTGTATTGACCATGACTTGGCTTTTACTTGTTTTTGGAAGTTTTAATTAAAAAGGAACATTGATTAAAGATAGCATTTAAACATGTTTTATTTCAAGCATGTGCCTAAGTGAGCCAGCAGCTCAGTGCTGAAAGCTAGCTGTGTAGAATTATCAATGACTATATTAGACATTAGCCATCTAATTGCAGATCAGCTACTTGTGAAGTCAGAGCACTCAGTGATATGATGTCACATACCACTCTAGCAGGCGATTAATATTAATTTGAAACTACATTTCAAAGTACTTTTGGATCCAGCCTGGGTAGAAATGGATGGAAAACAGTAAACGGCTGACCCTAAAAGATTTCAGGACAGTGAATGAGGAACCCTGAGGAAACTCTGACGCAAAGTTTCAGAGGTGGAATTCCTTCTTTCTTATTTCCACTGTACATGCCACATTCTTTCACAAGGAAAATCTGATTAAAAGAGAGCTGCAAAATATTCTAGTAAGTAGAGAAAATGCTTTACAGTGAGAGTTCAGTATGCATAACTTATCAAAAGAAGATTGAGCAGTGACTTGATTAAGGTGTATAAAGATCTTCAGGGGAGGAAAATAGCAGATGCTAATGGGCTCTTCAATCTTTAGGGAAAAGATATTACAAAAATGAAAACCATTGAAAGTTATAGCTAGAACGATTCAAATGAGAAATGTGACACAGATTTTTAACTATGGTGTAATCAAGCATTGGCAGGAACTGAGAGGGTGAAAAACTTCAAGCAATGGTGTGTTTTTTTGTTTCCTATGTCTTCAAATCAAACTGGATACCTGTCTAGTAAACACGCTTTAGATAAGTACCAAGCTCCACTCAAAACACTGTAACTTAGTGGAATCCTATAGTCTGTGTGAAACAGGAGAATAAAGCAGGTGATCTAAGGTTTCCTTCTGGTTTTAATTTATGACAATCAAAATCTAGGGAAGCACTAACCAACTCCTATGTGTTTGCACTTTCTTGCAGAAATTTGGTCCCCAGACCAAAATAACTACATTTGCACATTAAACTCCTTTCAGGCTGGATTGGAGTTTGCCCTTTCCCATTTTCCAGCACCCATATTATGCAATTTGGGTGGCATACCAATCCTACTGCACACCCAGGGAAGAGGTAAACTGTTCTCTAGTCAGAACTAGTTCTCTGTGTTCCACAGGTCGGTTATCCCTCCTCCAGACTGCAGCACACAGATTGCCTCTGTGTACTTTGTTCCCAGATCACTTCTGCAAAGGGTAGAGTTCTTTCTATTGTTCATCTCAGTCTGGGACTTCAAATGCCTTCAGATGCCTGAATGTCACCAGCAGTGTGGAGTGTGCTGTTAGATATAAATCCACATGGCCATCATTTACTAATTTATCTCATGACTTTGTTTTGCCTGTTTATCTTGGTGAATATTTCTTAGCCTTCATTTCAAAAGTGAGATTCTTACATAAAACCCTAGATTTCTGTATGCATCACCACTTTGACAGTAATGTGTGAAAACACACAGAAGAGCTGGGGACCAGTGTGCTAGGTAGGATTATGATTTAAAGAGAGTTTTAAAATTTTAAATGCAGGGGGGGGAAACAACAAGCAGACAAAGAGGGAACAGAGAGTGACAGGAAAATATTACTCCTTCAACCTGCGGTTCATTCTCTCTCTTTCAGATCTTCAGTGGTGTTTCCAGAGCATCTAAATAGTGAGATCTTCTCTCGAGTGGAGTTTTGTATAATGTATTCAGTAATGGTCTAACTCTGCAGTCTGAGAATTCATTCTTGTAGTTTGTCAGTATGAAAGTAGTAAGATTTAGTATATTTTCAGCATGTGTTGAAGGAAGCACTAGAAACATTTTGTATTAATAATTTACAGCACTGAGCCCTTGGTGAATTATTCTTTGTTTCTCCCTAATATTTTTCACCTTGAGATCAACAGGACTGTTGTCACCAACTACAGTGGGAACTGGGGACACCAGACCTTTTTCTGTTTGTGTTTCTCAGATGTATACCTGATGATTGTTAACATGTGAGTCAGGGAAAACAACTTGCTGTTAAACCTGAAAAGTGTCCTTTTTCATTGTAACATCCCCTGGACATTCCTAAACATTACAAGTGGTAATCAGGTGTTACACTATCTATCTCACAGACCCGTGCAGACCCAAAGTACGTGAAGGTCATCTACTCTGTCCCTGTGTCCCAAAGCAGGATCAAAAATATGTGTATCATTCCTTGCAGATGTGCACCTAAATAGCCTTTAGAGAGCTCCAGTGATGTGGACTGCATAGCTGCCAATCGTAGTCTGTTTCTATACTGTTATAAAGTTTCTTCATATGTCTACTCCAGTCTTCCTCACTGAAGTTTGAACCCATTAATTCTTGTCCTATCCTCCCTGAACATGGAGAACAGATTTCTCCTGCTCCTCTGCTATGGCTTTTCTAGTAGCAAATGACGTACTGTGTCTGCCTCAGTGTTCTTTATTGCCAGCTAAACAAATCCAGTTATTTTCCAGGTTTATGATTCTCATAGTTCTTTGTCGTCCTCCCCCCAGCTTTTAATGCCAATGGAAAGATGTGGACACAATCCCCATTGCATAATGCAAAACACACATTCCTCATCACTACTTGGGTTATCACTTTGTCAGTGTTTCCCTTGGCCTATCTGAGTTCCCATTATCAACCTCTGTGTATTAATTTCTCCATTGATCTTGATTTTCTCCAAATTATTTTGACTTGAATGAATTTTTGTCCCCAAAATAATTCAAAGTGTCATCACTAGGTGGACAGATACTCTAAATTGACTTTGAGCAATAAAGTTTCTTTATTGAATTACCTTGACAGTATTTTTTCTAGTTTCATTTCCTGGCTGAACATCCTGCCATTGAAAGTTAAGCAGTTTGTTTTTCTTCTTTTTTTAAAAAGATCAAAGTAATTCACTGCAGATAAATCTCACCTCTGGTATGTGAGTTTCAGATTTCTTCTGGAGAATATTGATTGATGTTACACACCCTTAAGATAATCTGTACTTTAAACCCTTCATTTCTAAGGTTTATCTTCTCTCACGCATCTACCTTTAAGTTGTTAACAGAAGTGTTTAAGACTTGGCCTGAAGCTTTTGAGTAGCTCCTCTGAAGCTGGAAAATAAAAATGTATAGTGTTTAGCACTTAACTGATCAAAAAAAATCCATAGGTGAAACAAAATCCATTGATTCAGTGAAACAGCACCAATTTTAGCTATTCAGGTTGTAGCCCAAGAATCCCAAAGTTTGTGACTTTAAAGTCACATTCTTGTGAGACAGTGGTTTGTATTCAATTCTACAGGGAAATTAGAAAATGACTGTGGGAAAATAGCACAAAGACTCTGTTTGGACCATGAAGCACAACGTTTTTTTACACACAGTCCATTCAGGTGAAAAGAGTAAGGGACTGTAATCCAGCAAGATAGGTGTTCCAAGTATACATCAAAAGGTTTTAAACACCTCAAAAGGACACTGATTCATGGTGAGGCATTTATCAGAAGCATTCCAGTTAGCAAATAGACCCAATAAACTTGCTTTGTTCTTTTTTTCTCTTTTTTTTTTTTTTTTTTTCCCCCTAAGTCCAGTTCAAAAGAAAACTCAGGAAAGGCATTATTTTTGCTCAGCTGTGGGAATTATCTAGCCTTTGATGTTTATCAACCAGGGTATGAACTCAGGACACCTAAATATTAAACTTTTGTTATGTAAATTCTTTTGTGAATATAGTCCTTAGTGCTGTTATTCTTGTTTTCTACTTCTTTCAAAAACACTATAGCTCTCTCATGGAGAGACATAGGTTTGCTCCTCACAATTTACTTGACTTTACTGAACCATAACAGGGGGTATGTGATGTGAAAATCTTGTTATACTTACCACTTTCCTCAGATTTGACCAGAATATTTCAACCTCAATATTTCAATATCTCAAAATAAACACAGAATTAAGTGCATGGTTAGTGCCCACTGCTATAACACATGAATAGTTAAAATACTGTCATTCATACTGGTTGTATGTAGTTCTGAAGAACAGATTCCTGTAAAATTTCATAATTGCATTTATTGCAAATTTCGAGATAAAGAAATGATTTTTTTTGTGACGATGAATTATTTAGATTGCTATCGTATTATTAGTGTATGGGTTTTATCTGAAAAAAAAAAAAAAGACAAGACTTTGAATGTTAACATTTGTGACATTTTGTTATGATATTTTCTACTCTAATAGATTAATTTGCTTTTAAATTTCCAGTAACAGGCTTCGTGAGTCAGGCTTCCATATTTTAACCCTTTCTTCAGTATTCACTGTAACTCAGAAACTCAGAATTTTGTTCACTCACAGCCTTAAATAACTAGGGAGACTGTAACTTATCATCCATGTCCTTCTACTTTCTCTTATATGAAAATTTCATATAAATTGAAATTGACCCCTTAAAAACTTCAAAAAGAGTTGTGGAAAACATTCATTTAATGGCCAGTCAAGAGTTTTCAATGGAAAATATTTATCTATGATAACTCGATATGTCATTATAACTGAGGACATGATGAATGGAAATTGTTACGTTTTCTTTGAAGAAGGATTTATTTTCAACTGGAGTCGCTTCCAGCTTTCCAGAAGGGTTTTATGACACTCATCTTTCACTCAGCATGAAGTTTTCTCTAAACAGATCTAGAAGGTGACATTTGTATGGTGACATCTAGCTCAGAAATTCTTGGTTACACATGAAGAGCTGGCAGTCTGTATTGGGTTTGTGTGGCAAGGTTTTGGCAGTGGAGGAGGCTATAAAGGGGATCCCCCATGCGTGATAGAGCCAATGCCAGCCAGCTCCAAGACAGACACACCACTGGCCAAGGCCAAGCCAAACAGTAACAGTGGTAGAACCTCTGGGATAGTGTAAGTAAAGAAGGGGCAAAGACACTGCTGTACACCAACAGCTGAATGAGAGAAGTGAGAATATGGGAGAGACACAACTCTGCAGTCACCCAGGTCAGTGAAGAACGAGGAAGAGGAGGTGCTCCAGATGCCAAAGCAGAGATTCCCCTACAGCCTGTGGTGAACACCATGGTGAGGCAGGCTACCCCCCTGCAGCCCATGGAGGTCCACACTGGAGCAGATGGCCGTCTGCAGCCCATGGAGGACCCCACACTGGAGTAGGTGGATGTTTGAAGGAAGCTGTGACCCCATGTCAAGCCCACACTGGGGCAAACTCCTAGCAGGACCTGTGGACCCATGGAGGGAGAGGAACCTGCACTGGAGCACGCTTGCTGACAGGACTTGTGATCCTGTGGAAGTCACCCACATTGGAGCAGGGGATGAATGTGAAGTGTCTCTCCCTGAGGAGGAAAGAGTAGCAGAGACAATGTATGATGAACTGACCACAGTCCCCATTTCCCATCTCCCTGAGCAGCTGGGAGGGAGGAAGTAGAGAATTCAGGAATAAAGTTAAGCCTTGAAAAAAGAGAGGGGATAGGGAAAAGTGTTTTAAGATTTAGTTATAATTTTATCATTAGCAATATATTAAATTAATTTCCCCAAGTTGTGTATATTTGCCTATGATGGTAATTGGTAAGTGATTTCTCCCTCTCCTTACCTCAATCCTCTAGCCTTTTGTTTTACTTTCTCTCCCTGGTGTCGAGCTAAAGAGTGATAGAATGGCTTGGTGGGCACCTCATATCCAGGCAGGGTCAACACACCACACGATTCTAAGCCTTACAGCCATTTATCAGTGGTCTGCTATCTGCACCAGAAGCTTTTCCTGTCTATATAAGAAATGTAATGTCTTTGTTAGGATGTTTTTTGAAAGAGTGATGCCCCCAGGCCTGGAATAGGCCCTGGCATAGTGATACTAGCATCCATCTGCTTTAAGAGCTCCCCTGCTATCAGGGAAAGGTGCCCCCATTCCTCTCCCTGCCCTCCTGACAAGAGAAACAGGTTGGACACAGTTGGTACGGGCAGAATATCAAGCGAGTTTATTGTCCTGCTTTAAGCTGCAGTGATCAAACACAGAGCTGCTGGCAGATACACCGAGAGAAAATCAGCTTTAAGACTTGTCTACCTTATTATCCCTTTTCTTATTTATTGGTTCTCATTTCTTTCTGCTTTCATCCACACCTTTCTTTCTGTCAGTTCCCTCCCAAAAAATCAATGAGGACCTAAGTACTTTTTAGCCCCAGTTCTACTACATCCATGTTAAAATCTCATGTTACTGAAGTATGTTGCTAGCCTTGCAAATTTTACTCTCCAAAAGTTCCCCAATACCCCTATGAATTACCTATGAAGTTTGGTTATTTCTCATATTGAACCCCATTAACCACCAGTGAAATTCAGTCATCTTTCATGGAGTTATTCTTAATCACTGTTAGTTTCTTGCACTGTCCATGACTTCCAGGAATTTCTTGTGTCATGTTCAGTAGTTTCTTACATCCTTTCCAGGTAACTCAGTCTTGGTCCTTGTTAGTAAGAGAGTCATCTGCTTGCGGCCCTAAAATCCTGAAGAAAAATTAAGGATTACAAAAATTGGTTTAGAAATTGAAATCTATAAAATGCATTTGTGTATACTTTTTATATATTTTTGGTTTTTGCTACACAAAAAATATGTGTACAGGCTGGAGAGGGTCCACAGCAGGACCACAGAGGTGACTTGGAAGCCTGCCGTATGAGGAAAGGCTGAGACAATACCATGTTTCAGTATTTAAAGGGTGGCTACAAATCAGATGGAGATTCCCTTTTTATGAGTCACATGGGAAAGTTGAGGGATAATGCGTACAAGTTATTCCTGGGGAGATTCCAATTGGACAAAGGAGGAAAATTTTTCACAATGAGAACAATCAGCTGTTGGAATAATGTCCCCAGGGAAGTGGCGGATTCCCCAACACTGGAACCTTCTAAGACACTGCTGGAGAGGGTTATGGGCCATCTTCTCTAGATCGTGCTTTTGTCAAGAAGGTTGGATCAGATGATCCTTGAGGTGCCTTCCAACCTGGCTTTCTATGACTCTATGATACATTAATTGTGTAACTAAGGGTGTTTGGGGATATATAGGCTAGCCATTTGTAGGACTACCAAACTACAGGACCGTAATGTCTAGGAGATCACATAGTTGCTCTGATGTCAGAAAATTAATTGTTAAGAGTGTTGAATGTCAAAAGACGGTGTTGCTTAATAGTTTTGTCTACATAGGAGAAAGAAGAAATAGAAAAGTTGTGTGAAGTAACAACGGCAAGAAAATCCAAGACAACTAATTAAATGCTTATAATATGAATCTGGGCTGAAGCTGAGAGAGGAACTCCACTGGCAAGGCAAGGCGATTTTACTTATTGAGTTCACTTGTATTCAGAGGAACAGGACCATCTGAAAACTTGCAACCAAGAAGTATATCTAGGTTCATCACCACTGGGATTTTTATTTATTTTTGTGATGAAAATTAAGCAAAGGATACATATTCCTCATGACTGCTTTGGTGAAAATAGTGCATGCTGTTGCTTAGAGTGCTGAACTAAAATATTAGGTTCTATTAGATGAGCTAATTTATTGATCTCACTATTGTTAGCTAACTTTTCTCCTTGTTTTATAAAGATGATTATTGATTACTAAATGACTTTAATTTCAGTAAACAGCACAGAGAGTGAGTTAAATTGAGTTATCAATAATTAATTACTAAATGTTAGCAGATGTTTGCATTGATCTTTGGCAGGGGACTTAAATTCAGAAATTTGAAATGCTTCTGGATGTAGTTTCTTCCAATGTCATAATTATTATATTGTTATTAGAATGCTTAGTAATTTTAAGGCTAATAATTTAGCTCTTTATAACTGTCACCACCTCTTCTTCCTGTTGCCATCTTGTGATTAGCACTTTAGTCTAATGGCAACTTTGAGCTTAGTTTTTAATAACCTACAAACTGCTGGCTTGCAGGTTATCACTTGAAGATCACGATCTCCTTACTGTTTCAAATACACAGTGATCATAGACATTCTAAGCTTACTGTATATATTCCTAATAGGTGAGAAACAATAATTCTTAAGTAATTACAGTCTGGTAATATTTAATTCATTTGGGCAACTTAGGTGGATAAAACAGGGGGGATTAGTCTTACATATGTGAAAGATTCTGTGGTCTTTTGGGGGCTGTTTTTAGAATCAGTTCTGAGATCCTGTGTCATTGCCAGGGGGTTAGTGCTTCCACACAAGTGCGGCAGAATGGGAAAAAGGTCCATGACTCATGTTCTGTTGTTCCTTATACAGTGCCAGACTGAGTTAATTCACATTTTAAATATAGTGGACTGAACTTGGTTGGGTAAGGGACAGATGTTCTGTTTCTGCTGCTGCAAGGAGTCTTTGACAGGGGAGCAGGAAAGGAAACTGAGTGCTGTGTGGGTGCTTGGACATGAAAGACACAAAAGATCAGCCACTAAGGTCCATCAGGCACATATGAAGATTTGTCTTCTCTCAGGAAGGTGTATGCCAGACTTTCTCTCATGTTTATTATGCCCAGCAGGTTGTAGAGTACCAGATATTTGCTATAAGTAGTAAAATCCAGCTGATCTCTTGGTTCCCCTTCAGTTAAAGACATCAACAGAGTTAGGACTTTTGCCTCTGCATAAAAGTTCCTCAGGAGATGAAAAGATTTGATGAATAGTAAATAGTAGATATGTTGAAAGGGGAATGTTTCCATTTGGAAATGCTGAAAAATTCAATTTCTGAAGCATTACAAGATAAAATTCTCCAACTACTTGTTCAAATCGGATTCACTAGCAAAATGAAGATGAAGAGAACGACAATGAAGACTCCTCAGCTACTGCTCTGAAGTCTATTACTTCTATGGAAAAGACCTTTAATACCTACTTCGTCTGGTGATCAGAACTCTTTGTCCACTTCCTAAGCTAAGGAGCTTCTGTACCTAAGGAATCACAGAACCCCCTGGGAGCAGAGTAAATGTGAAGTACTGCATCAGTAGCGTGCTGGACAGTGTGATGCCAAAGAACTGTCTGTAGTATCTCACACTGATTTTGTGTCAAGGACAGGCAGATTGGGACTCTTTACTGTTTTTTGTGGTACGCAATAGATATGCCATCTTGTGCTATAAACTAGATACTTGAATTCTCTCCTAGTAGTATTTCTTTACACCAAAAGTAGCAGGTAGTTGGAACGAGTAACTTTCTGCTTCCATAAACTCAGCTGAGTGGTTATTTATTACAGTTTTAATGGAGACCTAGTACAACAAAGAGGAATAAAATATAACAAAGGATAATTTTAACCTGATGAATTCAGCTCAGATATCATGAAGGTATCTGTCATTAAAAACAAACAAACATACAAGACAAGACAAAACAATCCAATCAAGAACTGTCAACCCCGGGGTGGAGGGGGTGGGGGGGGAAGAGAGGGAAAGGTGGGGGGAAGGACTTAAAAAGAAGAATATTTAAGCTTAAAAATTCCAGCAGATTTACAGGATTGCTATTTACATAAAGCTTTGTACCACTTTTTTTGTTCCAAATCCATTACATCTACTCAATTGCATTTTGTAACTGACAGGCCAGTGCCACAAGTTACAAAATCATTGATGTCTCTTTTCTCCAAGTTATTAAGAAATTTCTCTGCCAACTCTGGTTCATTAAATTTTCTTGTTTGATTTCCTGCTGTGATGATTAAAGTTGATGGTTGTGGAATCCCACATCTAATATTTTGTTCCTTTTGTTTGTGTCCACCCCCGCCCCGCCTCTTTAAATCCAGTAAACTTTTGTATCTGGCAGCTGTTTCCCTTGTCACATCAGCATATGTCTTTATCCTAATAATTTTAAAAAAATGATATTCATAGTTCTTTTTTTTTACTTATTCTAAATTGCATTTTTCTTGCAATTTATCTTAGAACCATTTTCAGAAGGGACTATGGAGCCACTGCCTTCTGCAGATAATGAAATTAGTAAACATTGATTGCATTTGGTATCCAAGATCCACAAAAAAACCCCAGTTTAGTTGGCTTCATACTTCCAACACTAATCCATATCACCAAGCACCATGTCAACTCCTCTCTTGAATACCTCCAGGGATGGTGCCTCAACCACCTCCCTGGGTAGCCTATTCCAATGATGCAGTTATTTACACTGCAATTGCAGTAATTCATCCACAAACCTTTGCAGTTGGGCTGATGTATTATTAATTACCTGGAGCAAAATACCTAACTACCCCAATGTGTACATGTGTAGTAAAGTCTTAAAAACTATTTATCAAGTAACTCTAATGCTTTCAGTAACTAATACAATGTTTATCTACTGCATCTTAACTTCAGCTCTAGATAAAGTCAATAGATTTCATTGCAGGAAAGGGTTCTGCTCAGCAAAACATAGCAGCAGGTTTTGGCCAAACATAGAAGCTGAATGCCTCCTGTAGTGCAAATTAAATAGGATAGTGGAACTGAAGACTTCAGCTTGTCGTCATAACTCGAAAACTCTCCTGGTGATCTTAGAAACAGGTCTTAGACATGCAAAAATACTAACTGGTTTCTTTTAATGATTTTTAGTTACCAATGGATAAAACTTGCCCGAGGACACTTTATCCAAAGTGTGTTATACAGATAGAAACATAATGTCAAGTGTAGACTGCAGAATCCACCGCTGGTGAAGTCTGGGACATAGCTTTCCATCCAGATGTTTCAAAAAGGGATGGTAGCTCGCAGACTGTGTATAATGATTACATATCAATAACATATTTTGGATTAAATGAGCGGGGTTTTTTCCTAAAAATTTAAATGGGTACTTTCTCATGTCAAGGGATGTCCTAAAAGTGGATGAGTCTTGAAGTCCTTTTTCCTGTCTCAGATTTAGTGATGAGCACTATGCTGATCCAGCAATACACAGCTGGATCAGCAATTCTGATACCTGATACTAATATTATTAAGTGCCAGTACTATATTTCACTATCTGTGGTATTAGTTTTGTGCACATCACTGTGCTTCTAAGCCTTCATGGTAAGCAGCTATCACATTTACCAACCAGGCTCATTGTGTCCCTCCCTACAACCTGTCACCCCCTGGTCCAGCAATGGGGCAGAGCCCCTTGTGTAGCCTCTCCTCCCCAACCAGAAGCACTGAGGGAGAAGAACAAAAGGCAAGTCATATCCCCAACCCTCTGCTCCCATCAAATTGCTGAAGCAGTGAAGATTTTCCTCACATACACTGTCAGCAGGAATTTGAAGGTTTGAGGAATTCCTCTAGGAACAGGTGCCAGCCCCAAGGGAATATAAGATCAGCTCCTTGCTCTTACTTGTCCTCCCAGTTATCGTCATAGAATCATAGATTCGGAGAATTGTCTAGGTTGGAAGGGATGTTTAAGATCTAGTCCAACCATAACAGTCTTCTGATATTTCAATGATTCTTGTCTATAGCACCTAATGGTGTTGTGCTGCCTGGGAATATGTTCTGGTGTTGTTATCATGAAGGACTCAGCTAGCATCAGCCACTGCTATGCAGACTTTTTGCATGGCTGCACACACCATTAAACCTACAAATGGGGTCTGTGGCAGCAGGATCCAGAAATCCATGCACAGAGAGAGTAGGGAGCTTCTGAGTGGGACTAACAAAATCCTTTCATAATAGAAATTTCAGAAATGACTTAACTCTTTTAGTTAGTTAACGGATTGAAAACTCACCACATTTTTAGCTGCCCTCAGTGTGTGGGCAACAAACCCAACAATACCTCAGTAAAAGGAGGCAACCTCTTTAACCATCCTAAAATGAGAAGGATCTACATGTATCTTTACTTCTTTGTAGTGAAAACCAAGCACAACAACTGGGTACCAAATGGAAACATGTCTAGATTGGCTCATAACAGTACTTCTTTTATAAACACAGAAATCTAAACTAAAATATAAAAAGTTTCCATTGTAACTTTCAGGTCAACTGTAATATTCCAAGAACATCGGAAACACATGTAAAGTGTGGAACTACTGGAGAAGACCTGCGGGTGGCTTATAAAGTTCAAGTTAAGATTTGACTAAACACCTAACATTTTCATTGTTGATCAGAAATAATCCAAACCACTGAAGCTTTTGAGGTTCACTCATTGCAAAGGAGAGCTCTGGTAGCAGCTTTGTATTTCATAAAAAAATCTATATTTAAGCCACAAGCCAAATGAAAACATTAAAAAATCTAATTACAGCCTACAGTGTGCTCTAAATATATATATTTTCTCATTTAATTGACAGTGGAAATTATTGGCAGGGTATCATTTTAAAGAAAAACAACATAATGTTCTGTCAAACTGAGTATGTTCACACAATGGAAGCTTAACTTTGATTAGGCATGATAGTGGTGGTTGTCAGGAGCTTGCCCTCTCGTTCACGTTATGCTTTAACATTTTCTGAACCTCCTACTAGAGTCAAAGTTAAATTTATAGTCTTGACACTTTCCACTGCTTTTAAACATCCCTGTGACTAGCTATTCAAACATTTTCCTAGTTGCATTGTTCCCTCCTGTTTCTGAAGTTAGAAATGATCTTCGTTTGCAGTTCTGAAATAAAATAAGGGATAATTTGAAGGGGAAAAAAAAAAGAAAATGTGTGATTATGGCATGAAAATAACTTTTCAAGTTCAGTGGGCTGATGTACTAAGATGAAACCTAAAATAGACCATTATCTGTAAGATGCTGAGCTCATTCCATGAAATTCTGGCAAACTTCTACTTCCTTAAATCCAGACAGCCAGGAGGCTCCATACTGGAGGACTGAGTCTCAAGCAAAGTAGAAAATACGAGCCAGTAAATCTTCTAACCTTAAAAGGAACTTTCGAAGTTAAGGTGTTAATTAATAAACATAAAGCATAATTCTGCTGTCGTTGGGTATATGGCAAAATACACAGACATTAATGCATGAGGGTTTGCGGGTATCGGTAGTAACAGAGTACATGAAGACAGTTCTCACGTGGAGGATCTATTTGTCACATGGCGACAGCAGAGGACACCAAACTTCCTAGGAAACATGATGATATACAGGCAGCAGCCTTCAGACATGACATGTAGTTGAGAGCCCCTAATGCAGCAGCAGTAGGAGTTACAGGCTTTGTAGTCCGTGACTGCAAAGAGAACTGAAGCTGTAAAGGCTCATCATTACCAAGAGACGAAAAGAACTAATGCTACTGCTACAAAACCAGAAAATGTGTTTTATATGGGGGTCTTACCCGACACTACTTACTGCTGAATTGGAATTTACTGTACTTGTGCTACAGAATTTTTGAATGTTAATAATAGTATCTTCTTAATGTCCAAAGAACTGATCTGAAAAAGTTACAGCACAATAAAAGTATTCACACACTTTGGATATTAATTGTTTTCTTAAACACCATATCCTATTATTTTTAACTTTTATTTATAAAGCTATTCTTTGAGATTACATCATTTTATTTTCTAAATAAGAAGTAGTCTGGTTTTTGGCCTCAGATGAACATACTATAATTGTATAAATGGCTAGTCAACAGCAACAACAACAAAAACCGGCATGTTGGTTATGTCTATTAGTTTAAAGTTTCTTTTTCCCGTATTTGAGGAGGAAGATCAAGGGTCTTTAAAGTGACTTATTTTTTCATTAAAAACACTTCTGGGCATTACAGTATTCTGACCTAACATATCCACAATCAAATCATTAAAAAAACCAATACCCATAAAGCGAATGGAAAGATTTCTATCAGGTCTAGACAAGAACATGTTGTCCATCAGTGAGGAGTGGGGATTTTGTGCGTGTGTGGATGTACATGTAAAAAAAATTAGACAGATGTTCCATTTTGTCAGGCAAAGCTACAGGGAAAGTGAAAGACAGTCGTTCCCCTTAATTTACAAAGAGAGAATCACTTCCATGAGTACGAAAGCCTGCAGAGTTTTTCATGTCTTGGTTCTTACAGCCACACAGAGAAAAGCTGATGCAGAAATGCTACCTTCTTTTTACTTCACCTTTCTGCCATCATCAATCTGCTGAGAAAAATTCCCTGTCTATGACTTTGGGTCACCTTTATGTGGCTGCAGTCCTCCTCCTCATTTAGCACATCCCTAGCAGGAGATGTCTTTTCCTGAGTTTCCCTGTGATAAAAAATAAAGTCACTGTTATGTGAATCACGTCATTGGGGAAATTGTGTCTGGAAATTGAGGCTCCTGCGGAGGATTGAGCAATAGAGTCAGAGGAAGTGGTTCCACGTCCCTTAGAAGACCACTTGATTCTCTGCAACTTTCCCCCACACACCTTACTACTTAGAGCAAGTTGCATAAAGTGAATATTCATATTACCAACCATTTTTAAAAGAATAGCTAATGTAACAAGGTGAAGAAGTAATATAAAGGTGATAATAATATAAAGCCTGGCAGAATTTGATGTAAGTTCATTAAGTTTACAAATTAATAATCTGATTTTCATTTATGCTGCCTGGGTATGAAGCACCCATGTCTTCTCCTCCCTAGTACTTATAATATGCTTAGTAAACCTTATTTATAACTTTCAAACATTACTAAAATGGAGATGTTCCAGCAATATGTTCTTGTTGCTATGTGCTGTAAGATCTTAGTGATAGTGGTAGTGACTTGCAATGTATAAGTTACCATGGTGATGGCTTTCTTAATGAACAGTGAATGAAATTGCTCCATAAAACATATACACTACTAGCCTGTAAATTGCAGGTTCTTTTTTGCATCCATATTGTATGACTCAGTGTTCATACTTAATGGCATACATATTTAGTGTATTATACCAGGCTGCTGGGGTGTGCATAAATGTTCCTGTTGTGGCAGCAGATACTGATCTGCAGATAATTAAATATCTTTTCCTGGACCAGAACCTTTCACTTGGATATAACAAATGTAGGAAAAGTCAAGCCCAGCCAACTCGTGTTACTTGCAGAGAGGCTACACAAAGACTCCTTCAGGCCTGAAAGCAACATTGCTGTGTTTGTATGGCATCTCACAGAAGATAACAAACTCCTCCTCTCTGAATAGTCACAGCCAGCACAGCCATCTCAGTGTCTTTTGTGTTACAGAAAATTAATACCTGAGGCAGGTCAGTGTCTTTGACCCATTTTCACTAAGAAGGAATGGCACTTGAGGGAAGAGCCAGCTGGTCTAGCTGCTATCTAAAGGGCCACAGTCACCCCTGGAACTTCAACAGAAGCCAAATCTCTCCAGCTGAGGACCTCTGTGCAGGCACAATATGCTCTGGTTCTCCTGCATACTGCCTATTTCAGTTTATAATTCCTACCCCTGTGTGCTCTGAGGACAGATTCGGCGCTAATAAATCTGCCTCTGTGCATAGTGCAGGAAGGAAACATTATCCAGAGAGATTTTTAGGAAAGCTGTAAAGTTCTGGTCAGGATGGATGATGTTATTCAAGCTAAGAGCCTCCCCTGCTCAGAACTATCCCGGTCTAGAGAACTAGGATGATTATACTCTGGTTTCCATGTACCTCACTCTGCTTTTCTGTCCCCAGATTTCAGTAAGACAGTAGGCAATAACTTAGGTCCCACATACATACAAGTGAAAATTATAGTTAGAAACTTCTTTTAAGTCATTTATCAAAGACATCACAAAGGCAGGGTTTAAACAGAGATTATAGCACTACTCAATCCTCTGGACAAACATTGAGAAAGAGTGATAGAATTCCCTGTGTAAATAGTGACAAAGTCAAATATTTTGAGATATAACTGGGGGGAGGTGGGGGGGGAAAGAAATAAGAAAAAAAAAGTGTGTTAAGTAGTATTACGCAGGGAATTTCTAGGCTTTTTTGGTTAACAGACCAGATGCAGAACACTTGATTCATTTGCACTATCATTTGAAACAGAGGTGCTGCAAAAGGAGAGGCAGATAACAGATGAAACATAAGGATGTTAAGTACACTATTCTTACTTTAGCATAACATTACTACTTATACTACAGCTAAAAGTAATATTTAGCATTTAAAGAGCCTTTATCACTTGGAGACTTCCAAGTGCTTTTCTATGCACATGACTTGATAGGTTTCTTGGAGGTGTCAAAAGATTGATTTTTTCTGGATCCCTGACCACAATTTCATGCATTATGCTACTGACAGACTGACAGATTAATCCAGTCTGTGTGCCTTTTGCAAAACACAAGGGAAAGCTTTTTCATATCACATATATTTTACTCACTCAGTCACATAACGCTTCTCTCTGGTTTTGCTTCTGTGCTTTAACTCCATCCACTTTTTCCAGAATTCTCTTTTTTTTAAAAAAAAAAAAAAAAAAATAAGGCGTGCTTTGCAAGGGTTTTTCTGGAAGTCATACGTGATATATTTATCCAGAGCACAGTTTTATAGTGTACTTGGAATTCAAAGCATGTAGGAAATGCATGCAGGAAATCCCCTTTGAAAGCTTTATTAATCTCAAATAAATGGATATTTTCTCAGTTTGGAAAGGTAAAATAGAATTTTAAGATTATAATAAGATTTCAATGATATTCATAATGATAGAAATATCAAGAATTCCTGTGTCTTTCTTCTACCAAAATACAGGGAAGATGCCCTGTATTAAAAATATTTAATATTTAATACTAAAATATTTAAATTGCTTAGCAGTTCTGAAAGTTAAAAATCTCGTAATGCAGACAGAGGAAGTTGCTTAATCCTGTAGCATAGAATATGCACATATTTACATTTTCATTTCTAGCATTCACCATCCCACTTCTCCCCAGAATGGATCCTCTCCTCTGTAGTACTGTTAGGATCTGCTGTGGCCATCCTGCTTTGGTGACACTGATAGCAGAACAACTCCTCTAGTTGCTTATGGACATCTCAGTTCTAAACAGTAATAAACTCCCAAGCAGAAGTTAAAGTTGTTTAAAGAATAGAGCTAAGGCTGGGAAACTGGTCAGCTGCTGGTCCACACAGAACCCCTCAAAACCCTTTTATGTATAGAGTCTCCAGCAAGACTCAGACAAATTATCAGAATCATATTTTCTCCTTGAGTCAGTTTGGCAGGTGGTGGTGGTGTTCTTTTATTGTTATTTGGTAGAAATTTATATATAACTCTTTCTATTGCAACTCTACATCTCATAATCCATAAATTATAATTTTTGGTAATGTCATATTTCCCGGCCAGTGGCATAAGGCTTTACATGCCTATATTTTAAACCCCGTATTCTGTTCCTTAGAATTTTGCCCGACTTGGACTAAAGAGACTAAGGTTCTTGTCTTAAGTTTGTATATGTATTGCACATGTTACTGCTGCAGAATCTCACTGATGTCATTCTGATGACACTCTCCATTACCTTGGGAAGGTTGCAGGGATCTGGGGGACAA
Source organism: Thinocorus orbignyianus (assembly GCA_013400375.1). NCBI lineage: Eukaryota > Metazoa > Chordata > Aves > Ciconiiformes > Thinocoridae > Thinocorus > Thinocorus orbignyianus. The sequence continues at coordinate 1,053,623 of VXBW01000362.1, read as the reverse complement.
GGGTGTTCCTGAGACGTGGCAGAAAGCAAATGTCACTCCTATCTTCAAGAAAGTCAAGGCGTAGGAAAACTACAGGGAAACTACGGCTTGGTCAGCTTTATCTCAATCTCTGGAAAGGTAATGGAGAAAATCATACTTGGAAGCCTTTTCCAAGCATATTAAGCAGAAGAATATGAGTAGTGATAGTCAGAATGGACTTTCAAAGGAGAGATTATGCTTCACCAACCCAATAACCTTCTGTGATGAAGTGGTTGGTGAGATGGATGAAGTAGGACCAGATACTGTTTATCGTGGCTAAGCAAAGCTTTCAACACTGTCTTCCATAACATCCTCATAGAAGAACTGACGAAGTATGGGCTATATAAGGACAGTGAATTGGATTAGAAAACCAGCTGAACAAATGGGCTGAAGGGGTTATTATCAGCAGCACAAAGTCCAGATGGATACCAGTCATTAATGGTGTATGTCAGAGAATGATACTCGGACCAATACTTTTTAAAATCTTCATGAACAACCAGGATGATGGGACAGAGTATACCCTCAATAAGTTCACAGATGATACAAAACCGAATAAAGTAATTGATACACCAGACGGATGTGCTGCCATTCAGAGCATCCTCAACAGCCTGGAGAAATGGACCAACAGCAACCTCGTATTGTTCAACACAGGGAAATACCAATTCTGGCCCCTGTGGAGGAATAACACCTGGTCTAGTATAGGCTGGAGGCTGTCTGGCAGCTTGGAGAAGAGGCCCAGGAGATCTAGTTTGACACCAAATTGACTGTAACACAGCCAATGAGCCCTTACAGTTACGAAGGGCTAGATGACTCTGCTTTGAGCAGGAATTTGGAGTAGATGACTTCCAGAAGTTCCTTCACACATCAGCTGGTCTGTGATTATGGGGATGGGAATGCTCTCTTGTCCAAGAGAGGAGCTTGCAGAGGACTTCCCAATATACAAAGGTGAAGATGAACATTCACAGGGTAGTTGAAAGTGGACAGAACAAATGAAATGTGAGACACTTACTGCAGTCTGTAACACTGTCTACACAGTTCTGCCTAGTGACGTGAACACAGAGTGCTTATAGTCTGGATCTTGCTCTCTACCTTTCTCAGGGGAATACTAGTTTTCCAATCCACTTTTCCTTGCTACAGCCACACGGCAAAGTTGACACACCTGATACTTTTACCATCTACACAGTAAAATCACTCAGATTTCTTTGATGGGAACTACGTAGCCTCATATACATTAGAGACGTCTCAGATTTCCCAATGTCCTTTCACTATGACAGGGTTTAATATTTCCTCCCAAAATAGCCTACTTACTAAATTCCTTACTTCCCGCAAATGTGGTTTCCTTAATTCTTATAACCTTGTCCTGATGTACTGCTAAAAACAAACACTTCTTGAATTATTTTAAGCTGAAAACATATTGGCCCCTAATGTTCCAATCAAATTAAACAGAAGATCAGGTTAAGCAGTGACCAAATGAGCTAGTCCTGTTATTTGTGTAGCCGGATTAGATTTTGGATATCTAGTCACGCAGGTATCCTCTAGCCATGGGTGAGTACTTCTGTAAAACCTCTGAAAAGTACATTTACTGCTGTCTCTTTTGATGATTTTGTTATGAATAGTCATTTAGGATATAAAATAATTATTATTTCTACAGCTGTTGGAATCAGGTGATTACTACAGAATCTCATCTTTCTTAAAGAAAATGAATGAGTAATCTGTTGACCTCTCTGTTTCCAAAAAAACCCAACCCAGACAGCGTGAATATCCACAGAATATCTATCTGATCAGCAAGAGGAAGGAAAAAAGGTAGAAAAGCCAACATTTGATATTCTTAAGCTTCATGTTTTTGGAAAAATAGCTTCATGATTTTGGAGGCTTTATTTTCTTACATAGCAAGCACTTGAGATTAACAAAGTTCAATTCCAAGAAATCAGTAAATGAAAAAAAAAAAAGAAAAAAAATTGAAATGAGATATTGAGAAACCAATTAGGTCATTTCTCTATGGATTTTTTCTTTCTACAAATCGAGATTGATTGAATTGAGATTGAATTGCAGGGAGGCATACTGAACAATGCTACAGACAGCGCACATCATAAAGCACACAGTGTACACTGGGCTTCCTGACATGCTTGCACTACCTCTATGGACAGATAAATTAAGCAGTGACTTCACTCTTCCAGATCCGATTTCTTATATCCCTCTGGTCTTCTATGTAGATCAGTAAACATGCTTTTTATTAAAATTCTTGATCCTTATGATATAGACAAAATTTTTAAAAACCCCAGGATTATGTATAATTTTCAGGTGGTTTAATGTATTACAAATATTTAGATTGCATATCATAAGGAACCTCTTCACTGGATGCAGATATTTTTTGGTTGTTCATTCAACGAGGATTTATTTGGTCTATACATTAATGCAATAGTATAAAAATACTAAATAATGTAATGTCACTATAATACAGTAATGCTCATAGTGTAATAGCAATTGCTGTAATACTATAATTTCTTGTATATTTTCAGCAGAAGACCTACTGTTTAAAAAATCACCTGGATATAAGATTCTGCACATGCCAGTTATCAGACTATCAGGTAAACTCCCCTTTCCCCAGTGTTTATTTGCTCTATTGGTTTTGAACATCCAATATTTCACGAGCATTGCTGTACATTTTTCACATGCTCATAAAAATAAAGCCTTTAGACATATTCCTACAACTATTTGAAAATCTGCAGGAAATACCTATCTTAAGAGCCCAGAAAGATATCTTTTAAAGGAAAAGGAAAAAAAAAGTAGTATTCTTTCTAGCCTTAGAGCCTTTAGGCACTCCCTGTCTGCAGACACTCTGTGCTTTGAATTTGTTCTTGATAATAACCTTTCATTTTATAAACATCTTTTGTCTTAAAAGAGGAAAAGTTGAATTTTCAAATAAATCCAGGAGCTCTACTGTCAAAGGAGTCTTAGTCTTTACTTTGAAATTGGTATATGGAAAAATATCTTTTCTACAAGCACTTAAAGCCAGCTGGCCTGAAGGTAACTTAATTTTTCAACAGTAGTAAAGTGGCAAATTGGGAAGATTACTCCAAATGCTCATCTTAATCTACCTGCAAACTCTGTGATCTTTTACAATAAACAATCAGAGTTTGGGAACGAAATCAAAAAAGTGTTATGAAAATTGACTATAAGGCACTGAGGGAAATATCTTTTTCTTTACAGTAAAGCAAACTAGTATCCTAAGATCAGGAAATAAACCTAATTATTGAAATGAGAAGCATACAGAATGGCTCATGAGAGCACATTGTTCTTTAATACAGCTGCATTGAGTTGACATAAGCAGTATGTGGATGAAATTAAACGCCTGATTGTAGACACCTACACTTTGGATTGGCATGTGAGCTTGGTATCTTGGCTGCCATCACTAGACTACAGGCAGCTCCCTCACTGTAGACATCTTTCATCTGGGACACCATAGAACACATAGGATGTCTGCAAGTGTGACTCAAGACCTAGAGAATCCCTATGCCTTGCTGGAATGAGATCTGGGGAACAGGGAGGTACTGGAGTGTATTTCAAATGACACTACATGTTTATGAAAGTGTAACTGAACCAAACCCTTTAAATCATATCACTCTCTGAAGTCCATTGAACTTCTGGAGAAGACCTCCTTTGTTTATGATGGGAAAACAGACATATAAAAATGCGTCTAAGAATTTAGTGTACAACGTTGCCCTTGACAAACACTATATTTGTATGATTTATTTGCAAGAGCATTGACCAGATGGCAGAGGCAGTTCTTGGAAACTTTCCTATGAAAACCAGTTCTCATCTTCCTCTCTCTGATTACGGGAAACTTTAAGTGAATCGCTAAGAACTTTTTGTCATTATTACTGTCATGGTTTAACCCTAGTTGGCAGCTTTAAATGCTGAGCATGACATCGCATGATATGGAATATCCCTTTGCTCAATTGTATCTCTTTGGACCCAGCTGCATCCCCTCCCAATTTCTTCTGCCTGTTTGCTGTCAGTGTGGTGTGAAGAGCAGAAAAGGCCTTGAGAGTTAAGTAACAACTGAAAACATCAGTGTACTGACTAAAGTATTTCTCATCCCAAATACAAAACATCATATCATACCTACTGCTAATAAAAAAGTTAACTCTATCCCAACTGAAACTATGACTTTACCACAAACAGGGATTAAATTTGTATATATACTTTTCTATAGTTATTTCACTGAAGAAAGAAATAGAAGTTTACTGATTGAACTGATTTATTCATATTTTTTTTTACTATGTTGTTCTAAGAAACAAAGGAAGACTCATTAATGGGCATCTGCCATGTTTGTTTTGAAACTGTGTTGTTAGTGTTTTTTTAATGTGTGCATATCCATATACATATATACAGGTCTATATAGTGACAGTGAACTTGGCTTTGGACATATTTTCATGTTTTATTGAAAAATTAAATTCTTCATCAAAGTATTACCAGCAAAATATTGTTGTCCATTTCCAATGAAAACTTTCAATATTTAATGAATTATTATTTTCACTGTTCTCTCTTTGAATAATACCCTTCTGACCCTGTATTTACTGATAGTAGCTGCTATGAGGTTGTGCAGAAAAAGTGATAGGTCTCATTTATTCAAATAAACTATAATGAAAGTTTGGGGATTATTCTGCCTTTGGCAATTATTTGAAATCCAGGAATAGTAGTGATAGTTAGATTTAGCCAATTAATCTTCATGTTTTTATTAGTCACAATTCATTTTACATCTAGATGAGCACCCAGATCTTTTCCTTAGCTCAGTGGACCAGAGTGTTGCCTTTTCGGGCCCGAGGAGCAGATACAAAATACCAGCTGAGTAGCAAATAGCAGTATAACAAGCTCCAGGTTGTCAATGTCAATGGTACTAGAGCTGTGCTGAAGAACACCATGTGAGGTGGCCTGCCTGTAGTGGGAACACCTTTGAAATTTACTTATTACAGGAAATCACCCAAGATGGGAGAAGTAAGAAAGAGAGGCTCAATCCCATTGACAAAGTGTAATCAAATCCCATTCTCTCAAGGATTTGAAGAGATAATCCCAGAGAACCCCACTGAAGACTTTTTTACCACCTACTGATAACACTATCAGAAGTTCCTTCCAGCACTGCGATATCGTGATTGTGTGTCAGTTTAGCTCCTTGCCTGCTTAAATTTATGGAAACCTGTCTGCAAAAAAGCACAACATTCCTTCACCCTACGAATATATAACAGATAAAAAAATACACTTGAAGGTATATGTACTAGGAAGACTAAACTGTTCAATTTGATTCATTTAGCTTGTTGGCAATGTACTTTGTTTAAATTAAAAATAACACTTTGCTAAAGATGATGAAACAGACTGCTGCATTGAAAGAAAGTATTAATCATAGTTATCGTAGGGATTTTCTCTTTAATAATATTGTTGAACTAGTAGCCTGAGGCCCCGTCCAGTTCACTGGCCCATTTGGATAAGACCAATGTGTATTAAAATATTAATGAATTAAAATACACAACATTTCTTATACACCAGCATATTATAGAACTGGTCCTTTCTCTGGAGAATGTGCCTCTGCTTTTTTTTTTTTTTTTTTTTGGACTGTTAAGATCACTGATAAAGGGCTGGTTTTCAACTTGTTTATACAGCAGAGGAAGGCTCCCTGGTCATCAACAATAAGGCCAGAGTATTCTCAGTGCTGCCATTCCCAGGATCCTGATTTCACTGGTGGGAGAGAGCTGTGCCTTTACACAGTCACTTGTGGCACTGACACAGCTGCAACCACGCATATCTGTGTGCACAAGAGGAGAGCACCTCTGGGTGTGAGAGAAGAGCCAACCTTGATGTATTCACATGGGAAAACAGCACAACAGGAAATGTTAAATCATGTGGGGTTTTTTCCTTGCCTGTATTTCACATTGGAATCATAGAATCATAGAATGGTTAGAGTTGGAAGGGACCTCAAAGATCATCGAGTTCCAAACCCTCTGCCATGGGCAGGGACACTTCCCACCAGACCAGGTTGCTCAAAGCCCCATCCAGCCTGGCCTTAAACACCCCCAGGGATGGGACATCCACAACTTCCCTGGGCAACCTGTTTCAGTGCCACACCAACATCACAGGAAAGAATTTATTTCTAGTATCTAATCTAAATATCTCCTCTTTCAATTTAAAATCATTACTCCTTGTCCTGTTACTATGCTCTCTGACAAAGCGTCCCTCTCCATCTCTCCTGTAGGCTCCCTTCAGGTACTGGAAGGCTGCTCTAAAGTCTCCTTAGAACCTTCTCTTCTCCAGGCTGAACAGCCCCAGCTTTCTCAGCCTGTCCTCACAGGAGAGGTTCTCCATCCTTCTAATCGTCTTTGTGGCCCTCCACTGGACCTGTTCCAACAGGCCCATGTCCTTTCTATGTTGAGGACACCACGGCTGGACATAGTACTCCAGGTGGTGTCTCACAAGCACAGAATAGAGGGGTAAATTTAGTCTTTCTAAAACATTTGCTACCCCTGCTGTATTTTGCAGGCAATTGATGACCAGATCTTCAGAATACAAATTTTGCATTGACTTTCGGTGGTTATAAATTAGCGTAAATCTTGATGATTCACCGATTTTGCTCCTAACAGGGGCTCAGAATCACACCTGAGGTTTGTTAACCAGCCTCTCTTCATTTCCTTTACTGTATTTAAGTAGTTTTTAATGGATTTTGCAAAAGACTTCATCCCAACTCAGCTAATGCAGCCATATGGCTCACCTCCATGACTGTGGTGGTAAATTAACACTACTTGTGAGGGACTTGTTCCTGGGTGGTGGTTCCCGATAGCATTCAGTGCTGCTGGTTGCAGGCAGAGCAGGGAGCCTTACGGCTGCAGAACTGTAAAGGCTTTAAATTTTAAAAAAGAAATATTTTGCATTTGAAAAGCAGGATTTTATTTCAAATATTTCATGTGAAACCCTCTATGAAGTTAGCTAGGAAATTCCAGGAGAATTTCCTTGTGAGATTTCTATGCTCTGATTCTTCTTGAGATAAATACTATCAGCAGATTTTTATTCTCTCACAGGAAAATGAGGTGTTTCTATCTAGTACAAAACTAGAAACCTGCATGCTAGACAAATACTGTAATTCTAAAGAAAAATAAAACTAAACTTTTATTACTCCCATACCTCTGGGAAAAAAATAAACATACCAAGAAAATACAAAGGCTATCCCTTCATCTAAAATGTTTCTTATGTGGGAAGTATGGGAGAGGTTCTCTAATACCTCAGCAAAAGCAGTATTTATCTCCTTTAAATGAAAACAAGAATAATATGCCTTGTTCTATAGCTTAGTGATCAGAGTTCTACCCTTGGATTTTGGTCTTCTTCCTTGAAAAACAAACAAACTGAAAACTCATGGGGGGAAAAGTCTAATCTCTGTCTTTTTTTTTTTTTTTAGCTCGTATTCTGGATTTGGTTTGGTTTGTGGTTTTGTGGTTTTTTTTTTTTGGTTTTTTTTTTTTTTTTTTGGAATGAAAATGGGTAAATAGCTTCACTTGTCTGTTTCTTCACTTTTGTAAATATCTTACAGGTAAAGTCTTCTGTGAGAAACCATGATTGTGTTTGAGGTGTAAAGGGCAAAATTGTTGGAGTTTAAGTACTTCAGTGCTGCAGAACCATCTTCTTCCCAGAGTGTGACTGTTCCAGTATGCAGAGGGAATGACAAGTGGATTTGAAGTGGGGATACAGCTGTGGTAAGGTATATATAGGTACAGGTGTCTGCCTATTTATCTTTCTGTCTGTCTGTCTATCTATCTATCTATCTATCTATCTATCTATCTATCTATCTATCTATCTATCTATCATTTTATCTTTTCACATTTAATAACGCTACTACAGTTATTTCAATAAAAATGTTCCATGCTGCTCAGTTTCAGAAACCTGCTTTCCTCTGGTGGGGTGAAAGGCTAGACTAGAAAGTTTATATTTAAATCTAGTCACATGACTATTTAACTGGTTTGAGTATTTTTCTCCTTAGTAAACATCCCAAGTGCTCCTAAGTACATCCTAAGTACATCTGCAATGTAGATGCACATTTCCTTCACAGAAGAAAATGTAAAGATAATTTTATTTACCTGTTTAGAAATGTTGGAATTATTAAATTTCTTTCAGACTGTTTCAGTTACAGAAAAGGATGATGACAATAACATGATATAGAGTAAAGGTAGGGGACTCATAATGTAACTTCATCCAAACATCTGGGAAAGCCTTATCAAGAAGACAGCAATAAGGCAGTATGTTTTTAAGCTTATTGAAAATCAGAATATTTTTTTCTGCAGTAAGTCCTCATGTATTTAGAACAACAGCAATAAAAATAAAAAAATTCCTGGAGTTATTGGGTGAGTGGGAGTTAGAGAGACATGGCTGAGTCAATGTCAGTGTCAGAATGTCATTTCATAAATCAAAGTAGTCTGTGCCAGTTTGGGGATAATGTGGTTCATGCTAGATAATTTAATATGTTTTGAAAGAGAAAGAGATTTCAAAATTATTTAACCATCGTGTTCCAATATTACCCAAATGTTCTTTTGCTTCAGCTATGTTTTCAGACATAATTTTGTCGAGATTGACATATCAGTTCAGAAATGTTGATGCTGATGAAATGGCATTTTTGGATGATAAATGCTTGGAAACCTTGGAAACCATTAAAATGATTTTCTGTGACTGTATTGTATTTAGCTACTGATCTTGGATCCCCGAGGATCAAAAGAAATGAGAAGAGACCCTCCCAAAGTCTTGTATCAACTGCTTATGATCCTAAAGGCTTGCTGCTTCACCCATCATTTTCCATGCATGGGGCTGTTCTGGCAATGTCTTCTTCACCCTCACTTGTATTTCCTATACCATTTGTAGAGTGGAGAAAGTAACTTTGCATCACAACAGTGAGTTTCTGATATCTAGAGATTGATATTAACTTTACTACACGTAGAGATTCTTATAGCTAGTTGAAATGTGGTAAATCAAAGTCTTCTGCTGATGCAAACCAGCCTGGAGCAGCTCAGTACCACTCTTTGGCAACACTTTGGATGGCTAATTCTTCAGAAATTTTATCATTTCGGTTTCTGATGAGATTAAATTCATTTTTAAGATGTTGAATTTTGACATATTCTATGACTTCAAAGCCACAAAGCACTGCACAATAGTTGATTTTCAAAATTTAGTGTATTGAGTCCATTACTCAAAGCTACGGGGGCATCAGTCATCTTTTTGTGAGATGGGGTGAATGACTGCCTTTGGATACCTGCTTTGTGGGGTTTTGTCTTTCTATCACTTGTTGATCTGTTTTTCTCTTGACCCACAAGTTTTATCACTTTTGTATGTCCTGTTCTCTCCCTTGTCCTCCTGGGGAATGGAGTGAAAGGAGGGCAGCGTGGTGCTTCACTGCTAGTTGGGGTCAGTAGACCACACCTGGATACTGTCTTTCGTTTTTAAATGCCAAAGGTTTCTCCTACATTTATCAGTGTTGCAACATAAGCAAAACCCAAGCTAGTTAAATTTTGAGTTTATTATTACTCATAAAGCCTCTCAGACTCTAATGGTTAGCTATGAAAAGAAGGATGTTTCAAATTAAATAGGAGCACAGATCTTACATTTTCAGGGATCAACAGAGTCACCAAATATATCTTCATAGAAAATCTTATGTCTATGAAAGCAGAGTCATAAAATCATAGAATCATCCAGGTTGAAAGGGACCTTTCAGATCACTGAGTCCAGCCATTAGTCTAACACTGACAGAACCACCATTAAACCACATCTCCCAGTACCACATCTACCCATCTTTAAAATGCTTCCAAGGATGGTGATTCAACCACTTCCTTGGGGAAGCTTGTTCCAATGTTTGATAACCCTTTCTGTGAAGAATTTTTCCCTAATATCCAGAGGAACAAAATCCATAGCAAAATCCTAATCTTAGTAGTATTTTATATTTTTCTTTTATATATAAAAAAATAAATAAATAAAACAAAACAAGCAAAAAAAGCCCCACAAAAACCAGTTCAGCAGAGTTTTGTGAACAGTAGGAAATGGTTCTCTTTCCGTGGACTGCCTTTGCTGGCATCATGCTGCAATCAGAGAGGGAATGTGGTGTGCTCTGATGAGGTTGGGTCTGGTGGGTAAGTAGCCACAGGGGTGCAGGGATGGTAGGTCCTAGCCAGTGATGTGGTTTTTGCTGGTGGGACTGAATCTCTATCAGAGGTTCTGCAGTGCAGTGCCAGCAATGTGAAAAGGAGGAGTCTTGAAAGCTGTTAACTAGCACAGGCATCCCAGCAGGGCTCTGTGGTGTAGCCACAGCCTCATAACTGTGCATCCTGTGGGAAACACTACTTCTTGTGCTCGCCATGACATTAAGGGAAAGCACTCAGCACTCAGCTTCTAGGGAAGAAGAGATAAATACTTATGCTTGTTCTTAAAAGCAAGTTGTATCTATAATGGGAAACTGTAACCACACAGCATTATAATTCTTTGCAAAATTAGACTATGGAGTTAAATTAACAAATTAACACTGTTACATGTTATACGATGTTATGTTGTTTGATTGTTTCTATAGACAGACTGTGTTTATAGAACAAGAAACACAATTTCAAAATTTATGGTATTGCTGATGAAAAGTAAGTTGATATAAAGAATTTGAATTTAAAAAGAAAACAAAACAAAAAAATGCCTGTGATTTTATCTCTTGTTATTTGTTATCTTTCTAAAATTCTAGAGCAAAGAGTAGTGATCAATTTTACTGTTGCCAATAATAAGGCCCATGTTCTCTTATTTTCTTACTTTTTACTCATCCCAGACAAAAATTAAACCACAAGAGAGACACTACTAAGCTGTTTCCTGAATCTCAGTTAATCCGCTCTGTTGACGTGGGTTGAGTACTAGAGGTGGAAGCAACCTTCATTATATATGTTTTAAATATGGCTCAGAACAGCAAAATTTAATGTCATGTTCATCATACAGATAGGGAGCTGAGACAAGGGTCTCACTTGCAGAGTAAGGGTCTTCAATGGTGTACGTTGCAGTGTTCAATTTTGGGTTTTTTTTTGAGCTGCATGAGCTTTTAAGCCATTATGCTTGACTTACAAATAAGAGAGAAAAGAAATTACACTTTCAATTATTTCAAAGCTCTTTTGTCCAATATTTATTGTGAATTTAAAAAAAAAATAAAATAAAAATAATTAAATGTCATAAACTGCAGTAAGAAAAGTATAGATTTTTGAGAAGGCAGAGCAGATTTTTTAATGTCACGAGTATTTGGAAACAGATAGCCATGTGTACCAGTATCCTTTTCAGGACTGGGTTTGTGAGAAATTATAGATGCTGAGGGTCAGGTGCACTGTACCTCTTTACATGTCCTGTTTGTATACTATTTGTAGGAGAAAGCAGGTGTAGATCTATCCTTCCTCCAGAAAATACAATGTTGTTTACATGTTCCATATTGAATTTTTAGCTTTATTTTCTGGAAAGAAGTAGCCTGTACAATCATACTCTTTTTTTAAATTATTATTATTTTTTATTTATTTTTTTGTGTATCTGTTCTCTTCCTAAGTTTTGAACTCAATGCAACCTTTCAGACAAACTTAACTGTACTGGAATTATAAGAACACTAAAACCCACAAAGTTTCAAAAAGTTCCATGAAGATTTGTGACCAGTCAGAGAAGCAAAACTTAATATAGCTCCAGCAGAAAATGTGAATAAAAGCATCCTTTTCTAGTTGTAAATTTATTTTCATTAGTTTGTTGCTGACAGAACTACTTGTTATTAAACCATTTGATCCCTTTGCTTTGTATTAAATAGCATCAAATTCTTCTCAGAAAACACAAACTAATAAGTGGCGTGTTTCTACTATAGATAGCAGTAAAAAATTTAGGTTTAACTATTTAAGATGTGTGTGATCAGTCGTTCATAATTTTAATCAAAGTTTTTGCAGTCTGTCTTACATCTCAGAGTACTAAACTCTAAAACCAGCAGCATTAGCAGACAATTCAACTGATGCAAATTCAACCCTGACACTATGTATTTGAGAGGAGCCCATCCTGGCTGTTCATCTGCTACATTTATGAATACCTGAGAGGAAAATTCATAGAATCATAGAATGGAAGGGACAAGTTGGAAGGGATCTTAAACGTCATCGAGTTACAACCTCCCTCTTCCATGGGCAAGGACACTTCCCACTAGATCAAGTTCCTCAAAGCCCCATCCAGTCTGACCTTGAATATGCCCAGGGATGGGGCATCCACAGCTTTTCTGGGCAACCTGTTCCAGTGCCTCACCACCCTCACAGTAATGCATTTCTTTCTGATATATAAGCTAAATCTCTCATCTTTTAGTTTAAAACCATCACCCCTTGCCCTGTTGAGGAAACTGACCTTTCCGCAGTCCCCAGTGGACTCTGCTTGATGCTACATGGGTGCAGAACTGGGGTAGGCACTGCATTCTGTAGGAGAAACCACACAGGTTGGACTGTGCTTTGAGTCTTTCCCAAATTCTGCATTTCAGCTTTGTGCTGGCTCTGGCTGGAATTGTGTTACTTTTCTTCATAGTAGCTACTACTGGGGCTATGTTTTGAATTTGTGCAGAAAAAAGTAAACAGGAATGTTTTAGCTACTGCCAAGTAGTGCTTACACAGAGTGAAGGTCAGAGAGCAGGCTGTGGGTGCACAAGAAACTGGGAGAGGACACAGGTGGGACAGCTGACCCCAGCTGACCAAAGGGCTATTCTAGACTATAAGGCATCATGCCCAGCAATTAAAATCTGGGAGGAAAAGAAGAAAAGAGGGGGCATTCAGAGCTATGGCGTTTGTCTTCCCAAGTAACCATTATGTGTGGTGGAGCCCTGTTTTCCTGGAGATGTCTGAACACCTGCCTGCCAATGGGAAGCAGTGAATTCCTCGTTTTTGCCTTGCTTGTGTGCGTGACTTTTGATTTATCGATTAAACTGACTTTATCTCAACCCATAAGTTTTCTTACTTTACTCTTCTGATTGTCTCCCCCATCCCACTGTGAGGGGAATGAGGAAGAGGCTGTGAGGCGCTTTTTGGCTGGCTGGGGTTAGACCATGACTAACTTAAAAGAAATGAAATACCAGCCTGTCATTCTTGGTTTTAAAAAAAAAATAAAATAAAATAAAATTCTTTTTTTTTTAATTTTTTTTTCCCCATGGTTTTGAAGCAGCTATGATTTCATGCAATTTAAATAATTAGTCTAGTTCAAGTAGGGTTTTCAATGTTTTCAACTCTGTAAGGAGAAGTATTTTGCTAATTACTGAAACCTTTAGACACTTAAGAAAAACGAGCAGTCGACCATTACTAGGTATTAAGTACATGATTTCAAGAAACACACAGTATTGTATGAATTAGTTGCTACTTTTCATATGCTGAGACATGTAGTTGACAAATGAGTCTAGATTTGTCATCCATGTTAAACAATGGAATGATGCCTGTTGCTTATCCACAGAGACAATGATACAGGATAGAGGTAATAAAAAATCTAGGTGATTATTTGCCATCTGACAAACACTTAAATTTTACTTTAGAGGAGCAGACAATGTTTCAGATAAATAGAATTTTTATTGTTTTCTAGAAAATATGCATTCAGCTACAGAAGGAACATAAAATGACCCAGATGAAGGTTACAATTAGGCTTGATGAATCTCATTTTCATCTTTACAGGGAATTTGCATTTGGGAATGTACAGATTTTTCATTTCAATTAAAATACCAGAATTAGCTTCTTTAAAAGAATTACATTCATCAAAATTGTTTTGAATTTGTCACCTCCTTCCTATTTTGAAACTAAGGAAGAGTTTGAATTTTTTGTCTTCTGAAAGTTGAATTTAACTTAGTACTGTTAATTATGGCTTCATTCTTGTGCAACATGTTCCTATTGCTAATTTTATGAGGCTGCATCTAGACTGTGGTGTTTCCTGGGATTCTCCACTTAGACTGTGGTGGGGATCTGGCATACTTGACTGAACCAGAGGATGTTACTGGTCTCTGTACAAAAGGTGATTGGGGGCTGTCCATCTTCTCAAACCAAAAGAACAAAAATGAAAATTTAATGTGTGTAGTGCTTAAGTGAACCGAACTGTAAAACTTTAGGGTTGTACAGAGTCCGTACTATTTTACATTAGTCCTTACAAAAGAAATAAACAATCCTAAAATACAATGTAGTAGTACACAATGTGGATTTTACTCATGTACATATACTTATTTGCAAATATTTATTTCAGGAATACCGGTTAATGAGCTTCTGTTTTAATTGAATTGAGTCATAGATTTTGTATTTTATTTTGTTGCAGAGATTTTTTTTTTTATTTTATTCGTAGAAGACATTCTTTTTTAACCACAATTTAGGTAAGAAGCAGCATCTCAGGATGGCATTAGTGATCTAGAATTATATGTGAAAATTAATTTTTTTAATTATAATTATGATCTGAGAATTAATTTCAAACTGTACTTTACAGGATTTTTTTACACAGGGAAATAACTTTGTCTTTTTGAACTTTTGCATTATTTGACTGTGTCAGAGGAACACAGTTCCCTCAATATTTTCTCTGCACAATAGGGAACATTAGTGCCCTCCTCAATCCAGTCTTTGGGAATTACAATGGTTTTATGAGATAAATTATTTCATAATAGACTTTATAATATTACATTTGAGCCTACTCCTGGTTTAAAATTCCGGAACCTCAGTGCCCTAATAAACAGAACTGTTTTCCTATTTCCTACCTTAACACTATTTATGGATCACTCAGTTCTACTGATGAAGGGTTTAGAGGTTTTTCCCTTGTGCCCACAGACACTTGTGTATTTGTGGACTATTTTGAAAGAGACTGGAAGGGCAATTGGAGAAAAGTCTGTTTATTTTCCATCTACAGAATAACATCTATGTGATTTTTCTCAGGCCACTAGAAACTCCTAAAGAAATGTTGGATGTCTGCAAGCTGGAAATGGTTGGAAAACATTAGATCAGCTCAATAATACTTCT
This sequence comes from Thinocorus orbignyianus, assembly GCA_013400375.1. Lineage (NCBI taxonomy): Eukaryota > Metazoa > Chordata > Aves > Ciconiiformes > Thinocoridae > Thinocorus > Thinocorus orbignyianus. The sequence continues at coordinate 1,038,588 of VXBW01000362.1, read as the reverse complement.
GATTCTCTAGTACTTACATCATAGATATGTTTATAGGTGATAGGTATGTGCCCTTTGGGAATTAATGTGTTTTAGCAATATGTTTTTTCTTTTCTTTTAAAACAGGGACTCCAAATCCTCACTCTATTTGTCTTTTTTTTTTTTTTTTTTTTTTGACTATCAGTCTGAAATAATCTGTCTGGAGCCTAAGAATGTGCCTATTGCGATGAATAAAAGAAAGAGGAGAATCAGCCTCCCTGATGTAAGGTAGAACTGATCCCACCGGCGGCTAGCTATGTTCACAGGTACACCCTGGCCCTTGGCATCTTCAGGCCCATCTAGTGCCCCAAAAATACTCAATTATGAGGGCATGTGGCAGTGGTGGTAGCAGAGATAATTTCAAAGTGCCTGAAATTATGCAAGAATTATATTGCAGTTTGCTAGGGATAAGTTTTTATATCATGAAAAGAGAATATGGCTTCTATGCTCTGGTGCACGGCATATGTTTGGATAATACTGTAAGACTACAGAGAATTGTGTCAGGCAGACCTTGTATGGTTTTATTTATATTGTCTTATTTATAGCATTGTCCTCTGAATGGGGATTGACCCGTCTTGTGGAAATCTTCCTGGAGGGGTCCAGGACAGAATGATGTCTGGCACTTAAACTTGTTCCTGACTCTGTTGCAGCTGGAGATGTAGAAGTGTACTGAATGACTAGGATATGCAATATTCCAGATAGGATCTTGTCTGTGATTACTGATTCATTTCTAGTACAGATTGGAAAAAATGATCAAGGCTTTGTCTTTACAATGACTTTGTCATGATGGTGGCTCACCACCGTCCTTCAATTGACTAAAAATTTAGGATTCTTTTCTCTCTCTCTCGTATTCCAGAAAAATTAGAGTTGTCCCTATATGCAGAAGTGTCTTCATCAGAGTAACACTCCAAAACAACTAACACTCACTCAGTTATTCTAAGGCCTGTGTTATGTTTTCTGCTTCTCAAATGGACTTGAGATATAGAGAATTAAAAAGATTCTTTGGCCCTTTCATTGCTTCACTAAACCATATGCGTGGATGTTTGCTGAGATAAAGCTCACTCTGGAAACCTTCCCATTATGGGCAGATTTGCAAAGTACCAATTAAAAGTTGCCAAGCAAATGCTGACAGGTTTTTACTGGGAATAAACAAAGTATTGTGTAATCGCATCACTGAGCGGAGCATATTTAATAGGAATATTAGGATGCTAAGCCAAAAAAGAGAAAAGAATTTACAATTTCATCAGACATCAGAACTGCTGCAGCTGTTTAAGGTTCCTACATGGGGCTAACTGTTTTGAATTGGCTGAAGCAGATCAAATGTAACTCTGTACCAGCAAAGTTTTGCAAAGTTTAACTGATAGGCTTCCAGTTTATGGCTGAAATATATTTCATTAACCCTATAAAGCAGGCCCAGTTATAACTAAACACCCTTCAAACTCCATTTATAGTCCCAAGATAATGTCTTTATCCATTATGTCTTTGCTTTAATACCCAGTTCCAAACTTTTGCCTATCTTCCTTTGCTTAGCTAATTGTTTTACCAATGACAACAGCTCTGTTGATTTCATCTTATTTTCCATTTCTTTCTATGTATGTGATTTTTCTTTCTTGCAAAATACATTCTAAAATCCTACTCACAGTTGAAGTCATGCTTTTCTCTTTACAAGTATTACTAAAAGATTTATAGATGCGTTTGTAAACTCCTGTGTTTGTTCTTAGAAATTTTTTAAGCAGAGGTTAGATCTCCAAGAGTTTTTTTACATCTCAGCCATATTCTATTTCCAGAACTTGTCTTTATTCAACTTCATTGTCCTTACTGACAAAAATTCAGGTAGTGTTGAGTCTTTAAGTTTATAAAGAACATTAACTATATCATGAAAATTTCCTCTGTGGACCTGTTCCGGTGTTTGATCAACTTCACTATAA